>JAODJS010000002.1:31920625-31931478 GCA_027576325.1 Sciades assimilis | reverse complement strand
AACCGGTGCTCAGCGCTCACTGCGCGGCACCTTGTGGCAGACGATGAAATTGCAGCGAACAAACAGGCTGCAGGGAATGAACAAAGCAACACAGTAACACAGAAACACACACAGAATCGGGCGATCACATAACCTCCTTGGCGGAGGTAACAAACAACTGGTGCCATACGGACAACAAAGCCAACTCGCCCAGTGGTTGCCGTCTAATCGTGCTCTAGCTATGAGCATGCCTGCTGACGAGGTGGGTTTATTTTTAACCTCATCTGTAATACAGGTGACAAAAGTGTATTTTTGTTCAGTATCAACCCAAAAGTCTTGATTCAGTGCAAAAAAACATCTTAGGATGAGAAAATATCTTCAATATATTCGATTAAATTAGTGCTTACCAAATATAAGATTATTAAACCTGTTTCTAGACATTTTCAGTCATTTCAAATTGAGGATATGGTTTTATTTTCAGTGCTGCAGTGATGGATTATTTCTGTTATCTGTGCAAACCGGACTCTTCTCCGTTCTTCCTTCTGCAGGAAGAATTGACCGTCGAGCGCAAGAAAGTGATTCATGTTCTTACTCCAGATGGAGTGCAGAAATGCGTGTAGGTGCCATGCAGTTATTAGTGTTATGATATTCTGTTCATAAATGATCCGCTCAGTATCAGTGTGTTTATCCTCCATGTGTGTTTTTTCTTATTTCCATCTCAGTGTCACAGAAAAGCGCTCATACACTATCAGCGGGGCGTTCCAGTGAAGAAACCAATCAGAGAATCAGAAATGATCTCCGTCTCAGTCATTATCATAACCAGCACTGATTAACGTCAGTGGAATTGTTGCCAGTTTGGACATAAATGACCTCAATAATCTGATCTGCACATAAAACAGTGTGCTCAGTGTTTCTCGGGGAAAATGGGTGTTAATTTGGTCTTTTTATTGCTTTTTAAAAATCAAAGACATACTTTGAACTATGAAAAAATATATATATTTTTCGAGGATTTTTCTCTTTTCTTTGTATAAACTGCATAAATGATGAGTGTCAAGTCAAGTTTATCTGTATCGCGCCTTTAACAATAAGCATAATCATTTATGCTTTAATAATTATGCTTTAATTATGCTTTAATAATAAGAATAATCATTTACTTACATGATTCATATGTTCATAATTATTATATACTGTTTTAGAGCATCTGTAATTTGCTCACTCTGGACTCTTAATCGAATGCATGATACGCTAGGAACGTGTTAAACTCTGTCTGCTGCCCTGAGTCCAAACGTTTCTGCAGGAACCGGATAGCGTGTAGATTCTGCTTACACTCACGAAAGATTAGCTGAAGTTGATCTACATAGAACAGTCTCAACAATAAGAAAACACACGCACACACATAAATATCAGGGTTCCAAACAGCAGGGGAGGGAGAAAGGACTTTGGTAGCTCACTTAGAAACTCTCTCTTTTAATTCTCTTTTCATTACTGTTCTATCTTTTAATAAACCTCATTCCTGTTAACACAATTCTATCATTGACCATTATTTCTTATTTTCCACGACAATGGAAACTTGAGTGCAAAACTGTTCATGACAACTGCAGTCCTAAAGTTAGCAAGTCAACTGTAGTCCTCAGCCATAAAAGCATTACTGTAAGTGTTCAAAGCATCTTCCAAGTGTGACTTTCAACTGTCCATCTGGGGCTGTCCTCCACAGGAGTGATGTGATGAGACTCCAACCAGGCATAGGGAATCAGGATGGATCAGGCAGGTCTGAGGAGCAGAAGAGGTCAGCACCTCGATCCCAGGATTGACATGTAAGGTATGCCCAATGTCACCTAAATAAGTAGGTACAGTATACATTTTGTGCTGAGTTTTTGCAGGGACTTCAGCAAAACTAACTATGACAGCATAACTAAAAGGGGAGAGCCAGAAGGTAACATAGGCATGAGGGAGCCCCAGGACATAAAGCAGCCAACCGTCAACAAACTCGAGTGAGCAAGTGAGATTGGGGACTGACATCCATACATCCCAGTTTACCAAAACACTCTATGTCTGAGGACCCTTCAGATCTACACCTTTACCTCATAAACACCATTAACAAAAGGCTTAACAGATATGTTTTCAGCCGAGACTTAAACACTGAGACTGTGTCCGATTCCCGAACACTACTTGGAAGGCTGTCTATTAACCTGTGGCTCTGTGTGTCTTTTAGGCAGTCAGGAATGAGCAAGACAGAGCAGTGTCACCCCACATGTGTGTAGGTTTGTGCGTTGAATTGCCACTGAAAAGTGTCATAATAAAAGAACTCACTTATTCTGAAGCCTGCTTCCCATTCCTCTGTTTACCAAAACAACTAGTTATTACACTGTTGCCGGAAGCCAGGACTGAGGAACGAACGCCGCTATAGGATCCAAGCCAGTCCATGAACTCCAAACACTTGCTGACAACCTCCAATGCCAGCAGCACACCCTTATCACACTTTCTGTTGACCTGGACCGGCGCTTCTGGGATCTGCTTGAAGCCCAGACAAAGGACCGGCAGGCGATACAGAGCTGGGTCCAGGCTGCAGGTGCTCCAGTCGGCATTCCTGCAGCCAGTGTGCCTGTCCAGCTGGTCAAGATGGGGCCGCAGGATGACCCCGACACCTTCATCAAGCTGTTTGAGCATGCTGCGGAGACGAGCTCCTGGCCAACCTGTCAGTGAGCTGCTCATCTTCTGCTGCTCCTATCGGGTTAGGCCGAGCTCATGGCTTGACAGCTCCCGGCATCCAGCATGCTGAAGTACCCCACATGAAGCAAGCCATCCTACAGCAGGTCAGATGCACCCCAGAAGAGCAGCGCTAACGCTTCTGCACACTGGCTCACAGTGAAGTGGGCCAGCCGTTCGCATTCGCCCAACAGCTCCGGGATGCCTGCTGACATTGGCTTCCTGCTGGCGAGTGCAATGTCAAAGCCATCATCGAGTGAGTGACACTGGAGCAGTTCGTTGCTCACATGACGAGTGGGATGTCAGCATGGCTCCGGTGTCACCGACTGACGTCGCTGGAGGAGGCGGTCCGACTGGCTGAGGATCATCTGATGGCATATCCGGAAGCAGGCTCTGTGACAACTCTCAATTACTTCAGCTTTCTCCTTCCCCTTCTCTCTTTCCTCTCCCCTCCCTTATCCCAGCCCCGCAGAAATGGGGGCCAACTCCCTTGAAACTCACTCCCCTCACCCATGTCTATCCCTGTGTTTCCACTCTCTCTTCTTCTGTGTCTGTGCCACCATTGACCCCCCCACAGATGAAGTCTTTCATGCCTACCAGAACTACAGGTGGGCCCGGGCAGGTCTGTAAGCATGGAGGGAAGGGGAATCCGCACTTCCACAAGGAGGCAGGGCTACTGGTTCGCGTCCCCGATGCGCTTCAGGCTTCCCGTGATCGAGCAGGGGCATACAGGATAACTAAGTATTCAAGGGGGTACACATCAGGCTTTGGTGGATTCAGGTTGTAATCAGACATCCATACATCAAAGCCTGACTCAATGTGCAGCACTGGGAAATGCATGTGTGGTGAAGGTTAAATGTGTGCACGGTGATATACACAAATATCTGCTGATGCCCATCACTATCCACTTATGGAGAGAAATGCATAGCATAGAGACTGCAGTTAGTCCGAGTCTCTCTCACCCACTGATCCTGGGAACTGATTGGTTGGGGTTTAAAAGATTAATGAAGCAAATAGTGGTGGGTGAGTCCTGCAGTAGCACATCACGGGGGAATCCCACTGCAATGTTGGCTGGGGAGGCGGTCTCGGGCACGTGCACGTCAGCTCCACATCATGATGACACAGAGTGGGGAGAGCCCTCCTCCCTCTCTGGGGAATCCCTTAGGGGACTTCCCATTGGAGCAGGCACGTGACAAGACTCTGAGACATGCCTTTGACCAAGTGAAAGTAATTGATGGTGAAATACTCCAGCCTAACGTTGCGCTTTCCTTCCCATATTTTTCTATTATTAAAGATAGGCTGTATAGAGTGATGAAGAACACTCAAACTAAAGAAAAGATGACACAGTTGTCGGTCCCAAAGAGCCGCAGGGAACTTTTATTCCATACGGCTCATCATAATCCTATGGCTGGGCATTTAGGGCAGGACAAAACACTAAATTGTCTCATGGCCCATTTCTATTGGGCAGGTATTTGCACCAATGTCCGCAGGTGGTGTGCGGCATGTCGCAAATGCCAGCTAGTAAATCCAGCAGCCACACCAAAAACACCATTGCACCCCTTGCCACTGATCAAGATCCCCTTCAAAAGAATTGGTATGGATCTCATCAGGCTATTAGATCGATCTGCATGTGAGTATTGCTTTGTAATAGTCATTGCATTAGTCATGCAATGTGATACCTGGAAGCAGTGCCTCTCTGCAACATCTCAGGCACTCTTCCACATTATCTCCCAAGTCGGGATTCTGAAAGAAATCCTGACTGATCAAGGCACTACGTTTATGTCAAGCACACTGCACAAATTATATGAATTATTGGGGATTAAATCAATTCGTACTAGTGTTTATCATCCGTAAAAGGACAGGATGGTCGAACAATTTAATCAAAAGCTTAAGAAGTTTGATTAAAAACTTCGTGAAAAAATTCATAAGTTCATTCATGGGGATGCTAAAAATTGGGACAGGTGGCTCGACCCTCTGTTTGCAGTGCGCAAGGTCCCACAAGCCTCCACCAGGTTTTCCCCATTTGAATTGCTGTATGGGGGCAAGCCCTGTGGTGTCTTAAACATCATTAAAGAAAATTAGGAGGAGGAACTTTCTCAAAGTAAAAATTAAATTCATTACATTCTTGGCCTGAGAGCAAAACTCCATGCACTGAGTCACATAACCCAGGAGAATTTGCTCCAGGCCCAAGAACGTCAAGCTCACCTGTACAACAGAGGGGCACAGCTAAGGGAATTTGCACCGGGAGATAAAAGTCCTCGTTTTACTGCCCGCCTCAAGCTCAAAATTACTCGCCAAGTGGAAGGGCCCTTTGAGGTCACACAGTGAATTGGGGAGGTCGATTATGAGGCCAGATAGGGGCGACACATGTCAAATTTACCACCTCAGTCTCCTGAAACCGTGGAGAGAGGAGGTTCCTGTGTCTCTGGTGATGGTAGTTCAAGAGAGGGTGGAGCTGGGACTGGAGGTAAGGCCAAAAAGTGCAACTCAATTCACCCCGGTCCCCTGTGGAGACCACCTCTCACCATCCCAGAGAGAACAGGTAATGAGGGTGCAGGAGGAATTATCCAATGTGTTCTCACCCCTCCCTGGTCACACTAACTTCATAGAACACCACACTGAGACTCCCCCAGGGCTTGTGGTGTGCAGCCACCTATATTGGCTCCCTGAGCACAAGAAAAATGTGGTTCGTGATGAACTTCAAGCTATGCTTGAAATGGGCGTAATTGAGAAGTCACACAGCAACTGGAGCAGCCCGGTGGTCTTGGTTCCGAAGACCAATGGGTCGGTCTGATTCTGTGTGGACTATAGAAAGGTCAATGTGATGTCTAAATTTGATGCATATCTGATGTTCCGCGTTGATGAATTGCTCAATCAGTTAGGCATGGCTCACTTTTTTACTTCACACTGGATTTGACAAAGAGATATTGGCAGATCCCCTTGACTCCATTATCCCGCGAGAAAACGGCCTTTTCCACTCCATTTGGTTTACACCAATTTGTCATCCTTCCTTTCAGGTTGTTTAGGGCCCCTGTAACATTTCAGCTCATTGACTAAGTTCTCTGTTCCCACAATGTATATGTGGCCACCTACTGGATGATATAATCATTTAAAGTAATGATTGGGAGCGGCACTTACAACATCTCAGGGCAGTTCTGAGGTTGCTGAGGCTCACAGAAAACCCGAAGAAGTGTGCAGTTGGGCGAGTGGAAGTACAGTATCTGGGCTTCCACTTGGGTCATGGGCAGGTGTGTCCCCAAATTGATAAGACTGCAGCGATTGCGGCCTGCTCAAGACCTAAGACCAAAAAGGGGGTGAGGCAGTTCCTGGGGCTGGCTGGCTATTATAGGCAGTTCGTGCCTAACTTTTTGGATGTCACCAGCCCGCTGACTGAACTCACTAAAAAGGGGGCACCAGATCCAGTCAAGTGGACAGAGCCATGCGAATGGGCTTTTGCTCAGGTAAAGGCAGTTTTGTGTAGCATTTCACTATTGCATTCTCCTGACTTTTCTCTCCCTTTTGTTTTACAGACTGATGCATTGGACAGAGGGCTGGGGGCCGTTTTGTCCCAGGTGGTGGAGGGAGAGGCGCATCCAGTGCTGTACATCAGCTGCAAGCTCTCCATGAAGGAGTCAAAGTACAGCATAATAGAGAAGGAGTGTCTGGCCATCAACTGAGTGGTCCTCACTCTCCGCTACTACCTGCTAGGACACCCATTCACCCTGTGTTCCAACCAAGCCTCGCTCCAGTGGCTTCACCACATGAAGGATGCCAATGCGCGGATCACTCATTGGTATCTGGCCCTTCAGTCCTTTAAATTCAAGGTGGTCCACAGGCCGGAGGCACAGATGGTTGTGGCAGCGAAGACGTGGTCGAGTGTCGGCTGTGAATGGCAAGGAGGCAGGTTGAATGTTGTATGTTTGCGCATTGAATTGCCACTGAAAAGTGTCATAATAAAAGAACTCACTTGTTCTGAAGCCTCCTTCCCATTCCTCTGTTTATCAAAACAATTAAGTTGTTGCAGTCATGTATTTAGATAAATATCTTTGCGTGTTTTTTATCAGACAAGCATGATAAACATAATGACAGAAACTTTATATTGTACTTTACACTTTCCTATGTGCCCACTGCCAAATAATATTATAGTTTTTAAATTACCTAAATTAGATTAAATATAAAACTTGTCACCTTCCTCAGTCACAACAGACTTGGCACGCTGAGAGCCCACTTTTGCATTTATAAAAGACATGGTAATGGCATGATAATCACTTTCACTCTTTCGGTTTCTCTTTCGCCAAGATTTAAATTATCTTAAATAGTACTTTCATAAACTACCATTATTATTGAATTTTTCTGTATTGTTTACAGTATTTACATTTCAAGTAACTAGAAGAAAATTTCCTTTCACTTGTAACTTAATTTCACTTATTTTTAACTCCTGTTTATTGCACTTTTTAATAGAATCAGAATGATTCCTAACATTTTGTGATATAACATTTGCCTTATGTATATTTCGTAAAATCAAAACTTATTAAAGGTATCTATTATTTTCAGTTGTATATATTTCATAATATTAATCTTCAGAGTTGGCTGAATCTCATTTGTTATCTTTGTTATATATAGTAAATATGTATTCTGTGCAATAGGACTTGATTGAAGCAATCTGTATTTTGTTTTTTGTCTTAAGTGCACTAGAAATTATAATTTAAGGTTTCTGCTTTTATTGCAGGAATTTGTAGAATATTTTATTGATAATTACAGTGATTTGTAAAGTTCTGGTTAATGAATAAGAAACTAAATTTAAACGTTGCTATAACATTTTAAGTTAGTAAATCAAATTTGTTTTAAATGCCTAATAAATTCCTGTTAAATGCCTAATAAAATATAATTCACACTTAAAATCAATGCTTTCTTTCATTTCATTCCCCCTCCTGGCTAAGCCCCTGATGGGTTCCCTTTTGAGTCTGGTTCCTCTCAAGGTTTCTTTCTCATGTCGTCTTTTTCCTTGCCACCATCACCACAGGTTTGCTCATTGGGGATAAATTAGGGATAAAATTAGCTCATATTTAAAGTCTTTAATTTTCTGTAAAGCTGCTTTGCAACAATGTCTATTGTTAAAAGTGCTATACAAATAAACTTGACAAATGAACACTTACACAAGAATGAGGAAGAAGACAAGCAACAGACAATGTCATTGCAGAGAGAAGTTCGAGAAGAGCAAGCATACACAGACAAAGACTTGCACAAGAATGAGGAAGAAGAGAAGCAACAGTTATTGCAAAAAGGAGCCCAACCTGAGAATGGAAACAAAAATCAATGGAGAAAGTTGCCAGTGGTATCAAAAAGGTTCACAATTACAGTGGACAGGAAGAAATGGCAAAAAAATTGTTCCACTGCCAGGTTCAGCCAAACTGAGGCAACCATGAACCAACGTATTATACAACAGTCTCCAAAAGAAAAATCCATGTTGTACACTTGTGTTCAAGAGCCAGCATATCAAAATTCCTCACGGCTGAAAAATCAAGAGTCCATATTTAAACATCAGTGCAGTTTGTACATTCCCTTCCTGTAGGGCTAAATACTTCTTTAAAAGGTAAAGGGAGCTAGTGGGAGACACTCTGGTTGAGATATTTCTGCTACAAAAAGGAGAAATAGCACACAAAACAAGTGAAAGACAATTCAGACCAGCAGCAAACATAAGAAGAGGGAGAACTGCAAGAGCTCTACATAAAGGAGTGAGCCAACTCTCCTTAAAAAAAAAAAACACCCATTGCTGAAATGATTTCAGGAAACAAAATCTGAATAAAAATATTTTGAAAGTGATTCATTCAGAGGTTCGAAAAAAGAAAATAATTCATGATGCATTCGTGGAGATGTACCTCACTCAAAATATTATGAAGGAATGTGACTTCAGATTTCACAAGATGCCTGGGTATACACAGTACTTTCAAGTTGACTCCTTTGGTTTACATATGTATACTGAAACAGGAATAAGCATAGTTGTGCAACACCTGAGAAAGAAGACCACACTGACTTTATATCTGGATGCTACTGGTAATGTGTCCAAAGTTCCCGGTCACTAAAATTATTGAATATTTTTCCCCAATAAAAAATTCCCCAAAATTATGCAAAAGCACATCTTTTTCTCCAAAATAACTGTTGTAGTATAACCAACAGGAGACTGTTGATGTGTGCAGTGATTTTGGTGATACTACAGTGAATAGGAGTGAAGCATCTCTTGGATATTTTCGTAGCATCTCTTGCACGAGATGGTCCTTGCGCACTCATCTCACAGTCGACTGCACACAGAGACCAGTGTTATTAGCTCGGCGAACGACTCGTTTTGATTAAAATTAGGTTGTCGCTTAGTGTCTACCTTGGTACAGTAGGAAAGAAGCATCTATTGTGTTTTAACAATGTTTCGCTTAAGAGTTATTGATCCAGGAAGATTGACTCTGAATATATTTCCAACTTTACTGCAGTTCAACCCAAGCATGAAATAGAACATGATTAAATCATGTAAATGAGCCATATTACTCAGTTCATTCTCCATATTACCCAGTTTATTCCCTATATTACCCTCTTTATTCTCTGCATACCTCAACTATACTAGAGCAGCGGCTACACTTATCTACAGTCCATAATTATAAACACCTTGTCAGATTTACCAAAAAAATTGTTTTACAAAGGTGAGTTTCAGTTACAACAGTTATTACTGGTGAATTAATCAACTGGAAGACCCCTCCTCACCCTTTGAGCTCGTCCTCTGATGACACAGCTCGTTACCTGACATGGAATTTTTTTTAGCATGATCAGCAATTTGAGGAAAACCAGGACGTTACTGTCGCAGGTAAGCATAGTGGAAAGATCATGGACATGGTTTTACTTATGAAATTCACTGATATTTCATGATTGTCGAAACCTACTTTGTTTCTTATGCTTTCATTTGACAGTTGGCATTTTGCATCTAAACACGCGTTTGAGAAGTCACGTGGGCGTCGATAATAGTGATCATTTTCACCGGTGTCCACCATTATCGACACCCTGCGGAATTAAGTGACATTTACAACTGTTATGTATCGATCTTTGTGCAACATTGTTGAACTAGATGAAGTACTTTTAAAACATAAAAGTGCTGTGATTTATAATAATTTTATCTGATTCATAACAGAATGGAATGCTTATAGAGTATCTAGAATCCTATTGCAATAACTAGAATCAGACCAGAATTAAATTCCTAGCATATAAAAAATTACATGCTTGAAATATTCAGAATTTTTTATTCTATTCAGAAAATATTTTTTTGCAGTTTGTTGTAAATATCTACCATATGTTAGAATATCAGTCGACAGTTTATATTTTTAGATGTAAAAATATAAAGTTTTGTTTTGAGGAATGACATGCGACCTTTGACCTGGATTTTCATGCGGTTACAATGTCAATTGCCTGTTGACATTTACTGGTAAATAACAAAGCTAGAAATTAATACAAACAACAATAAAAGATTTACAAAATGTGATCTATGAAAAAACTTAGAAAGTGGGTAGAAAGTGGAACAAAAAGATTTTCTGACACAGGTTAAACATTACCAGTTCATTTGTTTACAAACATTAGAATTACTTCCTCATTTACGTAAGCACCAACAGTGATATATTTATATAAGATATGTTGTACTAAATATAAGTCCATGTAAAACAAATTTAAAATGAAAACTATGTTTTGTTAATACTACATACCATTTTTTTAATACACAATCATCTGGATATTGATAATTGTGGAACGGAGTCGATAACTGTGGACAAAGATGTCAAACACTCACGTGATCTGATACGCTAAGTAATCCTGAATCAACGGGTTTTTTTCTTTTCCAATTGGAGGTTAAGTAAATTCATGCACAATTTACGTATTGAAAGTCTTTTCTACTTTTGCAATGGCCAAAAGACGGTTAAGCATAAGCGTCGTTAGACCTATAAGGGTGGCTTCAGCCATCCTTTCTTTGGTATTAGCCACCCTATAATTATTTTGCGATAAAAAAAATATATATATATTTTTTTTTTTCCTCATATTTTTCCAAAACAAATGCTGTAAAGTGAATACAAGCCACCAAGAAGGCAAGTTAATCGGAATACTAGGTCCTGTTAGCTTATTTATTGTTTAATACAATTATT
>JAODJS010000002.1:30644458-30654964 GCA_027576325.1 Sciades assimilis | reverse complement strand
TTGTAATTCGGATGGGTGGGTGGAGCACAGAAAGATGGCAGGCCAGAACCGAGTTAAAAAAAAAAAAAAAGCATCTTTAAGACTTTTCAGTGTTCCATCTCCCAGACACTCAGACACACGCGCACACAAACATCAGCTGTCTGGTTGGGGAGAGCTCTCTTCCTCTGCTCTCTCTCTCTCCTTATATAGGGCATGGTCACTGGTAAGATACAAACACACGGTAACTGACATCAGGTGTAGTGATTCTGCTACTTACCTTCCCTGACTCCACTCTCTGGTCACAGACTGACGCTTGACCATGCCCTTGCTGCCACATACCCCCACCGCCCGACTCGGGCTGGGCAGCCATCCGGCCTCCAGCCGACACCCCCCGCGAAGGGAGAGGAAGTCCACCATGACCATCTGTGCCCCTGGCCTGTGGATCACCTTGACGTTAAAGGGCTGAAGTGCCAGATACCAAAACATGAGCCGCACGTTGGCATCCTTCATGCGGTCGAGCCACTGGAGGGGCATGGTCTGAACAGAGGGTGAAAGGGCATCCCTCGCTCTGATGCAGAGATGATGTAGATGGCTCTGTGACAGCTGCTCTCGCCAATGCCATGCCGGGACCTCCCCCTGCTGAACTACAACAGGCCCCACTCTTTACTAAATGAGTCATTAATTCCCGAAATCCCAGCCAATCAGTCCCCAAAATTATCAAGTGGGTAAGGCAAGGATTAACCGCCGCCTTTACACTAAATTTCTCTCCTCGAAATAGAATGTGGACCGACACTAAAGGGTAGTTGTGAATATCCCTGTGTGCGCACACACCTTCACCAATTGTGCTCTCCCCAATGCCTCATCTTGCACCAGGCTTTGGTGGATTGAGGTCTGATTACAGCCAGAGTCCACCAAATCCTGATACATATCCCCTTGGACACTCACCGGTATGCAATACACTCTGGCCTGATTGAGGGCGGTTTCTGGCACGTTGGGGATACAGACCACTGTGCCCACCTCCATTGCCGAGTACTGCTGCTGGAGGTGCTCCGGCTCCCCGTAGCACCAGCAAACCGGCCTGGGCTTTGTCTCTGCACCGGCACTCTGGGGCTCACTCACCTGAGGGGCAGAAGAGACAGACACTGAAGTGGGAAACAGGAGGGCACCGTGGGTGTAGCAGGCCAGCTGGGGTGGAGCCAGCCCCTGCCTCTATGGTGGGGAACAGGACGAGGATGAGACACAGAAGGGGAGGGGGAGAGAGAGTGCGAGAGAGAGAGGGGAGAAGAGGAGATCTGCTGTCCTGCTGTCGGAACAACTGCCAAATGGTCCTCCGCCAGCTTGATGGCCTGATCCAGTGACGCCGGGTGATGGCAGTGGACCCACTCCATGGTCCCTTCTGGTAGTCGGGCGATGAACTGTTCCAGTAACACCAGATTGACAATTCCCTCGGCCACCGCCAGCAGGCATCCCGGAGTTGCTGGCCAAATGCGAATGGCCGGCTGACCTCCTCCAGACGCAGAGCGCGGAAGCACCGTTGATGTTCTGGGGTGCGCTCCACATGCTGGAGGATGGCCCGGCAAAGGTCTGCATAGACCAGTGGGCTATCAGTGGGGAGCTGTAGCGTGGCCAGCTGTGCCTCGCCCATTTGCAGGGGGAGGAGGAGGCACGCCGCGCTCTGTGCCACCGGCCAGCCCGAGGCCTCTGCTGCTTTTTCAAAGAATGCGAGGAAGGCCTTGGGGTTGTCATGCGGGCCCATCTTCATTAGGGTGAGGTGGGGATGTGGTGGACCCCGCCGATGCGAGGAGGTGCCAGAATGCCTGATGATCTTCCTGCTGCGCCAGCACCAGGGCCTTGAACCTTTGCTCCTGCTCCTTCCGGAGGGCGACCAGCACCTGGTGCTGGCTCTGCTGGGCTGTGGTGAGGGTGTGGCCAAGGTCCATGAAGGGGGAGGACTCCATGGAGCTGTTCTTCCCCGTGCTCTGATCCTGGGTTTCAGCACCACTGTAGTAATTCAGACTCATGGGTGGAGCACAGAAGGACAGCAGGCCAGAACAGAGTTTAAAAAAAGCCTCTAACACTTTTCAGCATTCCATCTCCCAGACACTCAGAAATACATGCACACACATCAGCTGT
Organism: Sciades assimilis; assembly: GCA_027576325.1. Taxonomy (NCBI): domain Eukaryota; kingdom Metazoa; phylum Chordata; class Actinopteri; order Siluriformes; family Ariidae; genus Sciades; species Sciades assimilis. The sequence continues at coordinate 30,652,852 of JAODJS010000002.1, read as the reverse complement.
CTGGTTGGGGAGAGAGCTCGCTTCCTCTGCGCTCTCTCTCCTTATATAGGGCGCGGTCACTGGGAAGACACAAACACATGTTAACTGACATCAGGTGCAGTGATTCTTCCACTTACCTTCCCTGACTCCACCCTCTGGTCACAGACTGACACTTGACTATGCCCCCACTGCCACAATTGTGAAAGTTTTTTTTTTGTAATTTAATTAAAAAAGGTAAACTTTCATATATTCTATATTCATTACATGTGAAGTGAAATATTTCAAGCCTTTTGTTATAATTTTGATGATTATGCCTTATAGCACATGGAAATCAGAAAGCCAGTATATCAATGCCACTTCCTGATGTGGGGGGAGCACAGATGCATGGCAGGCGAGAGTTGATGATTACACAAATCACTTTATTTAATTTTTCAGCTTGCTTGCTTACTCACTCACATGTGTTGTGGTCAGGGAGAGAGATCCTTTTCTCTGCTCTCTCTCTCTCCTTTTATGCTCCATCCCTGTAACACACATACCCACACACATACACACATGAATTGACAGCAGGTGGAATGACTTAGCCACTTACCTTCCCTGACCCCACTCTCCAATCACAGACTGCTGCTTGGTCACACCCCTGCTGCCACATACCCCCACCACCCAACTCAGGCCAGGGAGCCATCCAGCATGAAGCTGACTCCCCCACTTGACAGGACAGGAAGTCCATCACCACCATCTGCACCCCTGGCCTGTGGATCACCTCGAACTTAAATGGCTGGAGGGCAAGATTCCAACGGGTGAGCTGTGCATTGGCATCCTTCATGTGTTGGAGCCACTGGAGGGGTGCATGGTCCAAAGAGAGAGTGAAAGGGCACCCCAGCAGGTAGTAGCAGGGGGTGAGGACCACCCACTCGATGGTGAGACACTCCTTCTCAATTGTGCTGCACCTGCTTTCATGTATCAAGAGTTTCCAGCTGATGTACAGCATGGGGTGCTCCTCGCCCTCCACCTCCTGGGATAAAATGGTCTCCAGCCCTCTGTCCAATGGATCAGTCTGCAAAATAAAGGGAAGAGAGAAGTCAGGGGAGTGTAAAAGTGGCCCTCCACACAGTGCAGCTTTTACCTCAGAAAAGGCCTATTGGTACTGCTCTGTCCACTGGACCAGATCTGGAGCCCCCTTTTTAGTGAGATCAATTAGTAGGCTGGTGATGTCTGAATAATTAGGTAGAAACCTACGATAATAGCCAGCTAGCCCCAAGAACTGTCTCACCTCCTTTTTGGTCTTGGGCCTCGGGCAGGGCACAATCATTGCAGTCTTGTTAATTTGGGGACACACCTGCCCATGGCCTAAGTGGAACCCCAGATACCATACTTCTACCCGCCCAATCGCACACTTTTTTGGGCTACCTCAGGTGTTCCAAGTGCCATGGCCAATCATTACTGTAAATTATGATGTTGTCTAGATAGGTGGCCGCATAGGCAGCATGAGGGTGGAGGACCCTGTCCATAAGCCACTGGAACATAGCAGGTGCCCCAAACAACCCAAAAGGGAGTGTGAAAGTTGGTGTAATCCAAATGGTGTGGAAAAGGCCATTTTCTCTTGGGATAGAGGAGTCAAGGGGATCTGCCAATATCCGTTCATTAGATCCAGTGTCAAATAAAAGTGAGCAGCACATAACTGATCAAGCAACTCATCAGTGTAAGGCATTGGGTATGCATCAAATTTAGACACCACTTTGACCTTTCTATAGTCCACACAGAACCGGACTGACCCAGTAGTCTTGGGAACCAGGACTACTGGACTGCTCCAGTCACTGTGGGACTCCTTAATTATGCTCATTTTGAGCATGGCCTTGAGTTCATCCCGAACCACCTTTTCCTTGTGTTCGGGCATTCGGTAAGGGTGGCTACGCACTACCACCCCCGGGGTCATTTCGATGTGGTGTTCTATGAGGTGGGTATGACCAGGAAGGGGTGAGAACATGTTGGAAAATTCTTTCTGCAACTTGGCTACCTCTGAGTTGGGCTGGTGAGAGGTGGTCTCCACAAGGGACTGGAGTGGTCAAAGATGTTATCTTTTTTACCTCCGGCCCCAGCTCTGTCTACTTTGGGACTACCGATGCCAATGCCACAGGGACCCCTCATTCCAGCATTTTAAAAGGTTGAGGTGGTAAATTTGCAGTGCCCCACCCTCATCTGTTCACTTCACCTCATAGTCAACATCCTCGACTCACTGTGTGACCTCAAAGGGCCGTTGCCACTTGGGGACAAATTTAGAACTCAACATGGGCAATAATACAAGCATTTTGTCTCCTGGTCTCCTGACATGAACTCTCTGAGGTGCATGCCCCTGTCATACAGCCAGCTTTGATGTTCTTGTGCCTGCTGAAAATTCTCCTGGGTTAGGTGCATCAGGCTGTGGAGTTTTGCGCACAGGTCAAGAACATACTGGATTTCATTTTTACTCTGAAGATCCCTCCTCCCAATATTCCCATAGCACATCCAGAATGCCACACGGCTTACACCCATATAATAATTCAAAGGGAGAAAACCCCGTGGAGGCTTTCAGGACCTTTCGTATTGTGAATAACAGGGGCTTGAGCCACTTATCTCAATTATGCACTTCTTCACTTATGAATTTACAGATTGTTTTTGAGTGTTTGGTTAAATCACTTTACGAAGCCATCTGTTTGTGGGTGATAGACACTGGTGCAGATAGACTTAATCCCCAGTAATCCATACAGCTCACGCAGTGTGCATGACATAAACATAGTGCCTTGGTCTGTCAGGATTTCTTTCAGAACCCGACCTGGGAGATAAAGCGGGAGAGCGCTTCCACAATACTGCATGCTGAGATATTGTGGAGGCAATTTTGATCTCGTAGCACTAAGAGCTTTTTTTCCTCCTTTTTTAAATTATTGATATATTCTTATCTACAATACAATTATAAAAACAATTCTAATACAATTATACAAACATTTGAATTCAAATATCAGCGAATTTAAAATTAAGTGAAAAACCAAAATTAACAGTAAGGAATAATGTGTATATGGAGATGTGTGTGTGTATAAGGAGTAGTACTGGCTTACTTTTGGGCTGGGAGATTGAGGCTGGATCGCAGAGAAGGAGGGTTTCAAATGAAATGAGTATTATTAACTTTATGTAGGTTAATAAGAGAAATAAGAATAGGGATAAGAATAGGAATAACTTGATTAACTGACTGACTGATTATACAGAATGCCTGGGCATCCAAGTATGGCCCCTGTGTCATCCCGCCCCCACACAAGATATACCACAATGAGATGGCAGAGGTAAGGCCCAGTGTGTTAACCAGCCCACAGCTTTCTATACTTCAGGAAGCTCTCCTTCCATGCTAATTTGAACACTACCAACTTTATTTGATGCCATTTACATTCCAGTTTTTGAGTGGTCTGTTTTAATGTGCGAGTGTCATCATTATACCAGGGTGCTAAATTTTGTCTTTGACCATTTTCGTTTTAAAAATAACTACATTATCTAAGGTATGGTGGAATGTTGACTGTAAGCATTCAGTTGAAGTTCTGCAGGGGCTGACAGTGACCCAATCAAAGTTGATAATTCTGGGAGATCATTTATAAAGCTCTGTGCAGTAGTTGATGTGAATGTACGTTTAATACAGTAGCATGGTGAGGTGCATATATTATTGCTCAGACATATTTTGAAGGAGATGAGAATGATCTGAGATAACTTCAGACTGTGGAAGTATGACTATATGTTCTATGTTTAACCCGAATGTTAGTATTAGATTGAGGGTGTGACCACCATTATGCGTCGGTCCTATGACATTCCGATTAATCCCAACTGAAAAAATTATCAGTTAAAGTGATCCTCCAGCAGATTTACTCTTAAACTTATGTTAAGTAAAAGTATTCATAAATTTCAACAGTCAAACATTCGTTTTCAGAGACCAAATATTGTTCTAGAAAAATTTATTTTTAATAAAATACCACATGGGCCTCCCACGGAAGTGATGACATGGCACAGTGGAAGCTTGGAGCAACTTGGCTGTTTATATCCTCTGCCTACAATGTGGTTTTGCTAGTAGAGTTCGAATGAATCATCTAATGAGACACTTTCGTCTCCCAACAAAGAACACTGGATAATCTTTTCTTTGAAGACAACTGTCTCTGTCTGGATTTCAACACTGACTGGTTCATCTGTTTGCAGAGTAATATCCCTCTTTCTGGTCAATTCACGTTCCTCGCACATAAATGAAACTGAAACTACCATTAAATAAAACTTTGGAAATTTCAAATGTTTTATGCAAAGTGTTCTGAGTAATTCTCTTAGCTGGAGTATAGTCAACCGTACCTGAAGCTCAATTGAATGTCTCTTGATCCGTTGGTGATTGTTCTTTAACATCGGTGTTTTCTTTGTTACCCGTATTTCCTTCCAGTATTATGCTGAAGAACCTACAATGAATTGGAATACCAATTACAATTCACCAGGTAAGACACCAGTAATATACCAGAGACGGATCCAGACTGATGCAACCGGTGCACATGCAGTCAGAAATATGTACACCACTTGGCATTGGTCTCGGGGCGATTGTTTACTGCTAGCTGGTTACATGGGCTATATCCACGCTTAATCAGCAGACCAGTGGTTCAGGATCCAACCACCTGTGATAAGCAGTGATACTTACCTGACTTAATTACCTGTATTCTTACGATGCTTTGTATAGCGTGACCTGAGACAAAGAACCAATAAAATGCTCCAGAAAGAGATTGAAATTTGTTGTGAATAATGGGCTGAATCGTGGTCATAGCGAGCTGAATCTGGGCTGTTTCAAAAGGTCTCAGGGAGAGGGAGGTGCCTGTAAAGTTTTGTGGGGCTAGGACTTTTGGTGGCTGAGTTATGAATTTTTAAATCCCCATGAGTGACTGGAGCCAGGACTCAAAGTTTTCAGTGAGTTGTGCCCATGTAGGGGGTTCAGGGGTGAATAATGGGCTGAGCCATGGTCGTAGTGGACTGTAGCTACCCTCTTCGGAAAGGGCTCGACATGCTCTAAGCCCCTGTGAAAATCCATAGCAATCTGGTAAAATTAGTGAAAATATTTCTGCAAATCTGCATTTATCAGATTCTTGGGCAGGATCTGTCCCTGTATACTACAAAGAATCATGGTAGAACAAAGTCAAAACTAACCTCCCGGTGTTGTCTCTGTTGTTGCTCAACACTGCATCGGTGGACTTTTGGAGCTGAACTGTGGGCAAATATTATTTGCACAGCATCGTCTTTTATCTTTCTTTTTATTCTGGAATTCCTCATTAATCTTGTTTTTAATTCTGTCAATTCATCGAAACAGGATGATTCAGAATGTTCGGGTCAAAAGTAGGGCACCGCAGGCAAATTGTTCTGAGGTCTTCCGATGGCATGAATCCATTTCTTGCGGATAGTCGGATGATTCTGGCCAGGTAAATGGTGAAAAGATATCTTCTCATCCTTCTTTTTAGCATCATTTTGAAATTTATATGCTGCACAATGAGAGATGCTTATTTAAAAACCTATACATTCAGTAAAAATACTTCTAAAACTAGCAAAAACACATTGTAAGCAGAGAATATAAACAGCAGAATTGCTAGAAGCTTCCACTATGCCATGTCATTGCTTACATCACTTCCATGGGAGGCCCATCTGGTATTTTAATAAAAATTCATTTTTCTAGAACACAATTTAGTCTCTGAAAATGAATGTTTGACTGTTGGAATCTACAAATACATTTACTTATAAGTTTATGAGTAAATCCGCTGGAGGATCCCTTTCAATTTGAAATGTAGGTTTTCATTTACTGACAAAAGCCCATTCGTTGTAAATCAGTTATCTGTCCATCAGTGGAAAAGGACATAGCCAGTTTCTTGATTGTGCCTGATGCATACACTCCATTTCTGTTAGTGCCCCTTCTGTGGTGAAAATATTCCACCCATCAAATTATGTGTGGTCCTGTGCATGGCAAAATTGAACTACATTTAGACATTAAAGATTTATCTGGTAGCTATACTTAATAAAGAGACAAGTTGCTACAAGTAAGTTCAACTAAGAAACAGAAACTGATGAATACAAAAGTAAAATTAACAGCAGATCAAATAAAATGGAATTTGAAAAAATAAAATATTGGATGAAAAAAGAAATACTGAGTGGCAGTTTTGTTTGCAGGTACTGGCAGATGCGTGTGCAGCGAACCCCAGTGCCAAGTAAAGGAAAAACCCTGAACAAAGTAACAGTGGAGGATCAGGAGCAGCAGGACCCCATGGACTTCCTGCCCTCTGACGAAGGTGAAGAGGAAGAGCAGGATGAGGAGAAGAGTGGAGGAGGAGCCACTCGGCGACGCCTCCAGGAGCAGAGAGAGCGGCTCCACGGAGCACTGGCTCTTATTGAGCTTGCCAACAACTTGTCTCCATAAATGAAACCCTGGGGTTGCATACTGCTGGTTAAATTCTAGCTTATGTCCAAACATGACGAGTGAATGATCTAAAAAAATTTTTTATCTACATTTAGGATTTTGGTCACTAATTGGCATAGCAAAGCAAGTTTGCCACATTTGCAACCCTCGGATTTATGGCCTGTGACGGCCAACATAAGCTAAAAAGCACCTTATTTTTGCTTCCAGTTTTAACCTTAGGCTGCTATGGTAGATTTGTTTATATGAAGATTGTTTTACTTTTTTTTTTTCAGCTTATCAAAGAGAAAGATGATCATTGTTTTGTTTGGATTTTGTCATGCACTTTTATGCGGTAATGAGTTTTTCTCTTTCAGTTGCATGTGGAATTGAGCATGTTTATATCATTTTACATAGATGGACGTAGGTGTGTGTGTGTGTGTGTGTGTGTGTGTGTGTGTGTGTGTGTGTGTGTGTGAGAGAGAGAGAGAGAGATTTGGTGTGCATTAAGATGCACTTATAATGTAGTGTGGGAATAATCAGTTCAGTCAGGAGAAACCAGCATGGGCTCTGTGTGACAGGACAGCACTCTGATAAGCTGCACCTGAGTTAATAGAATAGAGCATTTTTTTTTAAAAAACATACTCAGTCCACTGTTTTGTCATGTGTATGTTATATTCCGCCTGAGGTTTAGACTGCGCAGTAACATTAACTAACACAAGCTCAATGAAACTATAGAAAGCTCCATATCCTTTCCAACATGCACAAATATATTAGCTTTTAGCAGCCAGTGTTCTGAGTTATATTAAAGGAAATTCACATTATTTAGTATTACTTCTACATAAAGCAGTTTGCAGTGGGATCCTCATTAATGATTATGTCAGCTTTCAAAGTATGACTGGAAAAAGATTTTCCACTTAAAATCATACAGACAGCACTTGTTTTGTTAACGAGAAGAGGGTTTTTTTATTATTTTTATTTTCCCCCTCCTGTATTGATGATGGCATATTTAAAGTTTAACACTACATTAGGTTGGGGTTTTGTTTTGCCCAAAAACCTTTGCCATCTTTTGGCTTTCTTTTCATTGTATCTCTAAAAATTATAAACACCTCCCAATGCTGATAAAATTAGATGCTCAGTACAGTGACATTTGGTAGAATTATATGATCTACAAAGCCTAATCTGGTGAAAATATACAAAACTGGAAAGTATCTTTACTGTTGAACATCTAAAATGAAAACAGATTATATAATGTACACCTATTTTTTTTTTTTATTGTGTTCTTATGTGTATATATATGAATAATATATTCCACCAAGTCATTTGGAAACATGCACGAGTTCTAAGTTAAATTCTCAGAAGCATCCTTTTTGATATTTGTGCCAGTGTGTATGTGTGTGTGACAACAGAATGTAAATCAAGTTGTTCAGTCTGTAACATGGAAAAGTTTGATGTTTGAAAAAGGACATTGTAAATGTACACAACAGGCATTTTCTTGGATTATCCTGGTTAGTACTGCTGGTTTTCAATAAACACCATAAAAGACTGACAATAACTTGGTTATTGCTTTTTACATTCTGTAGCTGGCTATATTGAAAGTCATGTTCTACAGATTTTTTTTTTAAGGAAAGAAAAGTAAATTTTCCTTAAATAGTGGATATTTACCACCCTTGAACATGTCTGAACATTCTCAGTCATCCAGGTCATAGTAAACTTGTAGGTGGTAAAAGAGAGCAACTGGACTTGTTTGAAGATTCTTGAAAACGTTTCACCTCTCATCCGAAAGGCTTCTTCAGTTCTGTGACTGCTAGGGAGTAGAGGTATTTATCCTTTCATGGATGAAAAGTCCATCTGAGGTATCGTTAAGTCATCCTGTTGGTGTGTGTCACTGGGGGCTGGTTGTGAATGGCCTAGAGAGACGTAGGGGTGATCAATGGAATGCTGATTCTCTTTGTTTTCCTGTGCGACACTGGACACCGCTGGGTTTTGGTGTGTATGCA
>JAODJS010000002.1:30223886-30234465 GCA_027576325.1 Sciades assimilis | reverse complement strand
TATATATATAATGAAGTAAAACATGAAATAATGTGCTGTTGTACTGTTTTGAGTACAATATAGGTCACATATTATTTACAAATTATTGTTTTCAGTTTTAATATCAATTAAAAATCATACTGTCCCAACATTTTCTGATTTGGGGCTGGAGTCGAAATACAGAAAACCTATTAATGAGTAGGTGTGTCCAAACTTTTGACTGGTACTGTAATTTGTCATCTTACCAGATAATTCTTAGCAGTTTATTAATTTATTTGGTCAAAAAGTAGAAAATCAACAAGATAAAAATATCTTGAAAAATAAAATTTACACAATCTTGAAAATAGTCGTTTGCTTTAGTTTGTGTAAATGGTAATGAACTTGTGATAACCTTCATAGTTACAGTGGAAGCAGCTGTTTATTAATTGCAACAGTCCCCACAATCTATTTAGAAATGTAATTAAATTTTAACTATATATTTTTAAATTTCAGATGTATTTTAAACTATAATACATCTTACACAAACACTGATATCACAGGAGAATTTCCACACATCTAATAATAGTTTCAATTTTTTGAGAATGCTGTGAACAGAACATCAACACTGAGACACTTTTTGGTTTTTCTTTGGAACAGATTGAAGCTAAAGACGTGGGAAATATCTTCAAAATCCGCATTGGCCATGATGGATCAGGAATTGGTTCTGGATGGTACTTAGAAAAGGTGGACCTGAAGTACCTGGTCATGGCCATGGTGAGGAAAGAGAAAAAAGAAGACAAGAAGAAAAACAAAAAGAAGAAAAAGAAGGAAGAAGAAGAGAATGCGGAGGGTGAGGAAGTGATGCAGACAGTTGTGAAGACTCTTACCTTTCCCTGTGATCGTTGGCTGGCTGAGGATGAGGAGGATGGAGAATTGATAGTGGAACTTCTACCTAAGGACAATGAGGAGCTAGAGGGTAAAGAAATGCATCAGAACCTTTTTTCATCATCTCAAATCATGTCTTTATTTTTTCATCCATCTGTATTCACAGGCTGCTTACCTTATTATACCACCATGTACAGTAAATCAGCTTTACTATATATTGCTGACTATCAAAACACAAATCATCATAAATATGAACAATATTCACAAAGGGAAATAACTGTTTGATCATATCCACTCATAGAAAATACATACAAAGTCAGTGTCTTTACGGGGAACATGTGGGGTGCAGGAACTGATGCCAACATTTATATTAATATCTATGGTGAGAATGGTGACACTGGGGAGCGTCCACTGAAGAAAGCTAACAACCTTAACAAATTTGAGCGTGGTCAGGTGAGTAAGACTCTGTTATCTCTCTGAGACTGTTCTCTAACTCTAAGAAACTTGATATCGTTCCACCCCTTATTCAGAATAGATGTGCTGGTGTACTGTAGTTGTTAATGGTAGCTGATCATGTATAATTTAAGCCATACCTTCATTTTCATGTCTGATATAACATACCACATCATGTTCTTATGTTTGAGATGTTGAAATCAGTGAAAATGTTCAATTTGTTACCTAGGCAATGAACTAAGTCTACTAATTTTCATTTATTTTGATGATAATTTTTGCAGCAAGTTACCTCCATCTGTATGTGTTGCAGGAAGACATCTTCATTGTAAAAGCAGTTGAACTGGGGCCTTTGAAGAAGCTAAGGATCAATCATGACAACAGCCATGCCAACTCAGCCTGGTATTTGGACCGAGTTGAGATTATAGATACCAAAGATGACACCACGTGAGTGTGCCTTTGATAAGAAATTTTGAAAACATAGGTTAATTCTAAACTATTTTGCTATTTTAAGTAAAAAATAATTTAACTGCTAACTTTATTCTATTAACCTTCGTGAAAAGTATATACTCTCTTAGACATTTCAATACAAAGATGTTCAAATTGGATGATAATGCAGGTATTACTTCCCATGTAACCGCTGGTTGGCTGTTGATGAGGATAATGGCCAGATTGTCAGAGAGCTGGTGCCTGTGGATGAGGCACTCATGAAGAAGAATGAGGATGAAGAAGTGTTAGGATCCACTTTAGGGCTGGAGCAGAAAGGTAAAGAAAAGGCTCATGACACTTTGTATGATCATGTATAGCTTTAACACATATCTGGTTTCTCCAGGAATGCTGTAATTTGAAAACTGTGTACAAAAAGACACAAAGGCTCATTATTATTTTTTCACAGCCATGTCAACAACATACTTACTAAGGATTAAGACCGGGGAGAAGAAATATGCTGGAACAGATGCCAATGTGTTTGTAATTCTTTATGGAGAGTATGATGATACAGGTTAAACATCATGCAATGGAATTAGCAACACCTCAAGCTTTCCTCAAATATAAGCTTAAAAACACTTTTTTTTTTTAGATTTGTGTAAATATTGCAACCTTCTTGGGGGTTTGTGCTGACATCATGATCATGGATCTGCTCTTTATCATGATCATGCATCATCTGCTTTTTTCTTTCTTTGATTCTTCATTAATTCTACAGGAATTATTAACCTGAAGGCCAGCAAAACTCACAAAAATAAATTTGAGCAAGGATACATCGATGAGTTTATTGTGGAAGCTGTTAATCTTGGAGAGCTTAAAAGGATCAGAATTGGGCATGACAATGCTGGTAAGATTTTGGAGTGTTTTACTATATAAAATGTTCACTGAAGCCTGTTAGATTCAACAGAATTGTGTTGAAAGTAAATGTCAATGGAATGCTATAAACTAAGGCAGAGTTAAAGTGGTGCTTGACCAAGATTTTGTGCTTGCTGAAATCAACTGGATCTAAAAGCTGTTAGCAAAGTCTGTCTGTATCCTACCATTCCTTATGAATAGTGGCCGCTGGTGTTCCTAAAGACTACAATGTGTATAATAGCAGTCAGGTCCAACATAATCCTGATCGTGAAGAGAAAAGCATGTTGTATGAATGAGATTTGTTAAATGTAGGTGATAATATAAGTTTGAATATCAATGCCAATGCATTAGTAAACATGATGTTAACACATTCCATTGCCTCTCATTCAGGGGGTTCAGGCTGGTTTTTGGATTGGGTGGAGATTGATGCACTTTCTCAGGGTCTGAAACTCTGTTTCCCATGTGGCCACTGGATGGATAAGAAAGAGGATAATGGGGCCTTAGCAAGAGATTTGTACCCAGCTGAACTGCAGACTGAGGTGTACACTCCATGTAAGGAATGGTCAATTCTACACTGTATATTCAGCTTCCTCAAGTCTTTACATCCAATATTCTTCTGGATATTTATTATCCTGCAAAGCTCAATTAAAACTTAAATGTAAATTACAGATAATTAATAAGAAACACAATTTGTTAAGCTTGGAACTTAGGACATATCAGCAGGGTCTGACTATATCATGTAACAAAAGTGTTTACTCGTATAAGGGATTTTACTTTTCTACAACATCAGATATTCTACAACATTGATCTTTTTGTCTGTTCTATCTATAGTTGTGCCCTATGAAATTAAAACCTTTACAAGTGATATCTTTGGAGCAGGAACGGATGCAGATGTTTTCATTGTTATCTATGGTGAAAATGGAATCTGCACTCACCAAAAGTATCTCTGTGTGAATAAGAGAGAAAGGCGCATGTACTTTGAGAGGGGAGCAGAGGACATGTTCATTGTGGAGGTGAGCACAGTACATTTAATACTTTAAATTACTGTAGCAATAATAAAATAAATTATTGCTGATTTAAAAACTTAAAATAGCTTTTATTTACCTTCCCTCAGTTGTGGTGTGCATGATGAATTTATATTTTGTTAATGTGTAGCTGGAAGATGTAGGAGACATCATTGAGAAGATTCGCATTGGACATGACAACAGAGGTATAAACCCTGGGTGGCATCTTGACCGAGTGGAAATTAGAAGGCTTTTAAAGAAAGGAAAGGTAGTCCAATTTTTTTTGCCATTTTCTGGACAGTAATTTCCAGAAATAGTTGCAATTTACTTTTTATCTATCTTAAGGGATCTGAAACTACTATCTTCCCATGTGAGAGATGGCTGGCAAAGTCTGAAGATGATGGTGAGACAATGAGAGAGCTGGTACCCTCAGACATCATCATAGAGAGGCTTCTGAGAGATGGCACTCTGAAATGCACTGAGACTGAAGTGGAGGATGCATTGGAAAGTATGTTCCCCATTGAACACTTATTTCTGACTAACTAAATGTTACATACTATGTAGTACACTATATGGCCAAAAGTATATGGACACCTGGCCATCACTCTTATATGAGGGTCTTCCCCAAAGTGTTGCCACAATACTAGTAACACACAGTTGTCTAGAATATCTTCTTTTTTTTTTTTTGCTGGAGCATCAGGAATTCCCCTAAGGGAAATAAGGAGTCCAAACTTGTTCCAGCATGACAATGCCCTTTTGCAATGCCCTGGTCCATGATTGTTTGCCTTGGTTGGTGTAGAAGAACTTGAGTGGCCTGCACAGAGCCCTGACCTCAACCACACTGAACACATATGGGGTGAACTGGAATGCTGAGAGTGCACCAGGTCTATAAGTCCGACATCAGTGCCTAACCTCCCTAATGCTGTTATAGCTAAATGGGCACAAATCCCAACAGCATCCCTTCAAAATATACTGTATATTCAAATATAGAGGAAAGTTTTCCCAACAGAGTGGAAGTTATAACAGCAAAGATGGACAAAGTCTACAAGCACATATGGGTGTGTTTGGTCAGATATCCACAGACTTTTGGGAATATAGTTTAAATCTGGGAAGTGATAAACACTCCTATATGGTCACAAAAGATGTTCATAATTAGGTACTGAATGGAGAGCTGAATGTTGAATTAGCTTTTAGCAAAATGACTGCACCTACTATAAATAAGAAATCATTTATATGTCAGAAGGTCATTTCTGGTAAGCAGAGTTTCCTGCTTTTTTCCTCCCTTATATTCTTCAGCTCACACATATGAAGTGTCTGTAAGAACAGGTGACATGTATGGAGCAGGTACAGATGCCAATGTGTTCATGACCATCTATGGAGAACTTGGAGACACAGGAGAACACAAACTCAGCAAATCAGAGACCAACAGAAATAAGTTTAAGAGAGGAGCAGTATGTCTTTTTTTTTTTTGAACATTTCATAAGCGGTATTTCTCATTCCTTGTCCCTAGGAATTCTGCATCTGTTTTGTGGTTAACCAAAAAAAGAAAACAAGAATGCACACAGATAAACACTATCTGAGTATTGAGTGTTTTGAGTGTTTATTGTGCCCTGTGATGACCTGGTGACTTGTCCAGGGTGTACCCTGCCTCTCGCCCATCGTCAGCTGGGATAGTTGCCCGCCACCCTGCACAGGATAAGTGGTTACAGATAACGGATGGATGGAGTGTTTATTGTAACTTATCTATACCATATTCAGTTTTACACATGAAGCGCTCACTGATTCTTCATTCTAGGTTGATAAGTTCAGCATTGAGGCTGTGGACCTTGGGCAAGTTTTTAAGATCAAAATACGGCATGACAATTCTATGATAGGAGCAGACTGGTTCCTAGATCAGGTGGAAATTGTGGATACAGACACAGAGGAAATCTTCATGTTCTTATGTGAAAGGTGGCTCTCAAAAAAAAAAGAAGATAAAAGGATCGAGAGAATATTTTATGTCAAGGTGAGAAAGTTTAAATTAATTCTACCATGTCGTTCTTGTATGCAGTTTTATATTTTTATGTGTAATAAACTAAAGTAATTATTGTTTTTTGATACTGAATTATCTACCTGAGGTACTTGCCATTCTACCAGGGATATGAAGGAGAAAGGAACCCCCAGAATTCTAAGCCAAGCCTAGACAGCAATATGAACACAAAGAAAAAGAAGAAAAAATCAGTAGCTGTAGAAGAGAGTGCTGGTAAAGTTTATTTTTTCTGTAAAACTTCTTTGCGACAGTGTCTATTGTTGAAAGTGCTCTACAAATAGACTTGATGAAGTTTAATTCAGTATATATTAATCTGCAGTAATTGTGCATTAAAACTTAAACTAGCTGTTAAATGAAACTATATTGTGTTTACTCGAAACATTTGCATTATGAGTGTATTTTATTACTCAAGAGTCTTTCCACTGTGTCATTTTCATAATTATTTATTTTCTAAACTACAGTGATCCCATATCACTTTACGGTGTCGACAGGATCAGACCGTGATGCTAGTACCACCAGTCGGGTCTTTGTGATCATCATAGGTGCAAATGATCTTGAAACAGACAGACTCTGGCTTGATCTTCCTGAAGGAAGGAAATGCTTTGCTGCTGAAACTATGCAACACTTTGAACGTTATGGGTTGGATGTAGGAGAAATCCAAAGAGTTGAGGCAAGACAAATCCAAATGCAGATTGATCTTTAAATTCAGGGACATCAAACGCAATCATATGTTGTTGTTTTAAACAGTGCCAAGAGCTTCCATCAGAAATTGTATTGCACATGTAATTTACATAAGTTTTACATATCTTTACCTTACTACCTGTTTTTTCCCCTCTATTTTCTTTTTGCAGTTAGGCCATAATGGTGCCACTTCAGAAAGCTGCTGGCTGGTGGAGGAACTGGCTGTGGCAGTGCCTACCAAAGGCATCAAGTATATATTCCAGTGTAACTGTTGGCTTGCCAAGGATAGAGGGGATGGTCTCACATCAAGAGTGTTCAATATACATGATGCCATCACTATTAATATAATTAAAAAGGTTGTTATTATTATTATTATTATACAGTACATTCTTGTGTCACTGTGCTTTCTTACAGTCTATAAGCTGGATAGTGTTTTTTAAAGAGGCACAGACACACATTTCTAGTGGTTTAGCATTGTGTGAACACACCATGATAGTCTGTGATATAAATATAAATAAATTATCCATTCATTCATCTTCAATTAGCACTTTGTATTGGTCAGGGGGCTGGTAAATTTAGGGTCTTTCATTGGGTGCCAGGGAGAACCCTGGATGGGTCTATAAATAAATTAATAAATATAACTTTCTTTAACATTTGATCTTACTTGACTACTAAGGTATCCAAATCCTTAAATTTCTTTCTTCAGGTTGTATATGAGATTACAGTTGTTACAGGAGACACCCAGTATGCAGGGACAGATACCAACATATTTATAACTGTATTTGGGGCCAATGGGAGCACAGAGGAGATCATGTTACCAAAGAATTATGACAGGTGACAGATATTTATTATTTGAGCCCTTGTTCCCACAAATAGCCTAAGATGAGGTAATCACAATATTATAAAACTTTTAAAATGGCATTTTACTGCTATTCACTTATCCTAGGTTTGAGAGAGGTCAGGAGGACACCTTTAATTTGGAGATAGATGACATTGCTCCACTTAAAAAGTTAAGAGTTTGCATTGATGGGACAGGATGCCGGCCCGATTGGTTCCTTGACAAGGTTAGCTTAAACATCATACCGTCATTAATGAGTTGAGTGAGTCTTCATTGGTATTACTGGTTACAATTACACAGAAGCCAACTGTGTTTTATTGTTTGACAGTACAGTGATGAGTCACCTGCTGGATACGGTAATCTGGTTGGAGATAGTGGATGATAAACACTGTTTGGGGTTTATGTTGCCTTGTTGTCATTGTCTTCTTGTCATGTTACATGACCTAGATTATCATGCGAAACCCAATCACTGAGGAAGTGTCGGTTTTCACCTATGAGGACTGGCTATCCAAAATGAAAGGGCCAAAGAAGACAAAGGTCTGTGAGCTTCCTGCAGTGATGGATGATGATGAGATGGTGAAAAAAACCACCTATACCATTCAGGTTAAAACCAGTGACATTGCTGGTAGGTTACACTTGTATGGTTTTTTGCATGTAGTTTACATGATTATATAAATGTAACAATTGATCTTTTCTGACCAATAATAATTTAAATCAACATTTTATGTGACTACACTCCTCTCTCTAGGTTTTCCATATAACCACAGTAGTTACAGAAGTTGTACATTTTGTCACCTTTTATAATGGCTATGCAATAATGACATGAAATGAACCTACAATTTAAACATATTATAATCAGAATTATATATACAATTTCTTATTAGATATTAATATGCATTTAATATATACAAATATAAATGCGAACTCACTTGTCACATATCAATATAAAGTAAAAATACACAAATGAACAAAGGTTTATATTATACACATATTGTTTTCCAGGTGCAGGCACAGATGCTAATGTGTTCATGATTGTGTTTGGAGAGAATGGGGACACAGGCATTCTAGCACTGAAAGAAAGCAGCAACAGGAACAAATTTGAGCGCAATCAGGTGGATGTGTTCTGCTTTTCAGACCTCCTCAGCCTGGGAGAGCTTTGCAAGATCCGAGTATGGCATGACAATAAGGGTAAGAAAAGCCAAACATTTCCCCACAGGCTAAGTCACTTCAGACTGACTTCAACATCTAACATAAAACCACTCCAGTATCTATAACCTTGGGTTAATGTCAAAAATTCTTGTTTGTTTTTCTCTTCTTACCTTAAGGTCTTGCTCCTGGTTGGCACTTAGAAAACATTGATATAAATGATGAGTTAATCAACCAAACCTTTCGATTCCCTTGTGACCGCTGGCTGGCCAAAAGTGAAGATGGACAGATTATTCGGGAACTGGCCTGTGCCAACAATGATATCTTGGACCTCAGTGACAAGACCAGTATGACACAGTTTAGTTTCATATATTGATGTAATTTTGTATTCATCTGATAAGTGTAAGCAATTGTGTTTAATAGAAAGCTTAAATATATTCTCATTTTTGTGTTCATTCTAGAATATGAGATTGATGTTACTACAGCCAATTATGAAGGTGCAGGGACAAAGGAGAATGTGTGCATAGTGCTTGAGGGGAAAAGAGCACGTTCAAAGGAATTTATGATGGAAAATTCTTCGAAGAAAAAGAGATTTGTGTGGTATGAACTTGCATTATATAACCTATAATTCCAATGGGGTCCATGGAATTTCTTCTATAATTTAAGGAGTACTTTTTATATTTTAAGGGATATTTTAAAGCTTAATGTGAGCGTGAATGGTTGTCTGTGTCTATGTGTCAGCCCTGTGATGACCTGGTGACTTGTAGTGGGTACTGAAAGTATTCAGACCCCTTTAAATTTTTCACTCTTTGTTTCATTGCAGCCATTTGCTAAAATCAAAAAAGTTCATTTTATTTCTCATTAATGTACACTCAGCACCCCATCTTGACAGAAAAAACAGAAATATAGAAATTTTTGCAAATTCCCAGCCATTCTGGTATGCCTCTCAATGTACACTGTCCCAGTTTGCATCTTCCAGCATGCTACTATGTGCTGGATTGTCTCAGGGGCATCTTTGCACAGCCTGTGCCTTGGGTCCTGTCTATTGTGGTAGACACTTGCCTCTATGTGCTTTGGACCCTGTTCTTGTGCTGCCATGATCAGTGCCTCTGTGTTGTACTTCAAGCCAACCTGTTCATCTTTCTCTGACAGACTACAACACCACCGAGTGTGTTCTGAAGCATGTTCCATGTCCATTTTCTCTTCATTATACCAGGTTAGCTATCAGCCTAATATTGTAATGGTGGTTTGTGCTTACCATGCATTCATAATTTCTTCTACTCTGTCGGTGGAGTAAAAAGCACTCTATGAATATATAAAAATGATACGGAAATGTCACTGCTATTGGATCGCAGGACTGAAAATACCTTGGATGTTAACTATCAGTGATTATAAAAACATTTTATTTCATGACTTAGTGTTAAATCACAAAGGCCTTGTTCATCTTTTCCCAAATGTGCATCCACTTCAACACCGCTATATCGTCTGTTATGACAATGTTCTGTTTGATATTCCCAATTAAAAAGCATTTTGCAAGCAAAAACATTGCAACACATTCCTGCATGATGGCCACACTTGATCAGAACAGAATTAGTCAACATTCTCCAAATAGAGACGTAGATGGTGATAAACAGCCTGATCATAGGAGCAAATCAGAAAGCTGAGGTTTGAGAAATAGAATGTGACATAATGCAGCGAGCCTGCTTCCATGTAAACGAAGAAGTCATCCAATATTTATTGAAGCTTAGCAGCTCGGATACAAGACTGCCTCTGTGCCACCATCTCATTTAAAAAGGAAGAAGTGGGCTAACACAAGAATAACAGTACTCACCTGAGGGAAGCCAGGAGTGAATGGTAAGGTCATGTTAAATTGGCCTGAATAGATTGGGGGGGCATGCTGAATAATCAGAGCATCTACTGTATGGCAGTGAAGAAAGACAGCTGACACAAAACACACACAGAGCTATCCCTGTGCTCTGCTTACTGCCACTCATCTTTTTTTTCCTCCCCAAATGATGACCTAATGCTTATCGACACAGACTGACATGCAATGAGCAGCCATATGTAGATGTGCATCATTGCTAATCTACACTATTTTCCTGTGACTTGGTAAGGTATGGTGAGGCCTAGATTTAATTTAGGAGGTCTCATCTCATCTCATTATCTCTAGCCACTTTATCCTGTTCTACAGGGTCGCAGGCAAGCTGGAGCCTACCCCAGCTGACTACGGGCGAAAGGCGGGGTACACCC
>JAODJS010000002.1:30012117-30023228 GCA_027576325.1 Sciades assimilis | reverse complement strand
AGACATCAAAACTAGGAAATATCAAAGAGCATCTGGAATAAAAAAAAAAAGTATTTAAAAAACCCTACAAGTTTCATATTTGATTGTTCAAAATAGCAACTGTTTACCTTGACACTTTGCACACTATTGGCATTATCTTAACCAGCTTCATGAGGTAGTCACCTGGAATTCTTTTCAATTAACAGGTGTGCCTCATCAAAAGTTAATTAGTGGAATTTCTCACCTTCTTAATGTGCGAGACCATCAAACAGTAAATAATAAAAATACAGTAAACAGCCCAATTCCACTATTATAGTAATCCATGTTATGTCAAGTGTAATGTGGCTGTGACAAACCAGACACTCGCAGATTAAGAATAAACTCAAGGTTTTAATAGACAGTGAGAGAAGACAATGTACAATAAACAGGCCATTACTGGGAAATCCAACAAAGTAAGGAGGACTAGACAAATTGGGGTCATAAAATGGGCAATAGTCCAAGAACTGGGAATCAGGAAAACACAGGCAGAATAAACACAAGGGCTAGGAAAATCGGAGTCGAGAAACAGGTGAAGATCAAGAAACCAGGAAGCAAGAGAAACGAGCAGATAACACCAGAGCTAGGCACAATGGGAAAAAAAAATGGAAGGCAAAAAGATGGGAAAAAAATGGAAGGCAAAAAAAAAAAAACACTGAAACACAATCTGAAATATAAATGCTAAGTAGGCTCACAGAAGTGTGGAGGCAATACTGTGCAATGAACAAAACAGAGGGGTATAAATACAGACAAACAAAAAGGCACAGGTGATTACAATTAGAACTCAGGGGATCCACTCCTAGGAAGTGGCTCTGGGTTGGCTGAGGGAGTGGCTGAAGAGTATGTCAGGTGTGTGAGTGGGATTGTGGGAAGTGGAGTCCATACTGTTAGGTGATCCCAGGAGTGTGACTGTATCCCCCTCCTCCTCCTCCTCAAGGAGTCCAAGGAGGCAGAGGGATGAGGGGAACCACAATGACCACCACCCACACTGCTGGGAACACTCCTAACTGAGCCATCAAGAACTGCCACAGTGCTGGACAGAAGGTCAGCACTGTGGACGACCTCTGGGACCACTGCTATGCAGACTGCCAGAAGGGCTGGACTCATGGTGCCTGGGACGGCCCCTTGGCCAAGGTGTGGGCTTCTCTGGATGATGCTGATGGAACTCTCCACCAACCCCAGATCCAGGATATCTCATGTGGGAACCCAGCTATGCTCCTCGGGCCCATAGCCCTCCCAGTCCACAAGGTACTGCAGAGTCCCTCCTCTCCTTCTGGAGTCCAGCAACCAGTGGACAGCATACACTGGGGTACCTTCTATGTCCACTGAAAGTGGGGGTGTGATGTCAGGTATGGCCTCGTCCAATGGACCTGGGACAACAGGTTTCAAGAGAGACGAATGAAAAGAGTTAGAAACATGGTAATGCATAGGCAGATCCAATTTGTATGTAACTTCATTGATTCGCTGGAGAATTTTGAACAGTCCTATGTATTTGGGTAATAACTTTCTACTGCTATATGTGACCATGGATGAGAAGGGACAGACAAGGGCATGAGTTTACTGGCAGGGAGAATTTTGGGTGTTTTACATTTAGAACAGGTGGTGCATGAGGAGACAAACCTATGGAAACATGTTCTCCCACCAAAATCTACCAGATAATAACTGGTGCATACATGTCTCACCCAGATGGCCAGATGACACAGAGGAATTGGCCCATGTAATTAACTTATCCCTGCATTGAGTGGGTACATATTTATTTCCTACAGGATAGGACTCCAGGACAGGAGTGACAGATAGTTCTCAGTTGATCTCTTCATATATTTCCCATCTTATAGGGGTGACTACAATGGATGGGGGTAGTACATTGAATGCCTTTGAGGAGGCTTCAGGACTGGGATACATGCGAGACAGAGTGTCTGCTTTAGTATTATGGGAACTGGGGTGATAAGAAATGGAAAAATTGAAACAGGAAAAGAAAAAGGGACCACTGGGCCTGACTAGGGTTGAGTAGTTTAGCTGACTGTAAATATTCTAGGTTTTTATGATCTGTTAAAATGAGGAAGGGATGCATAGTTCCCTACAGTCAATGGTGCCACTCTTTGAAAGCTAATTTCATAGCCAGCAGTTATCTGTCCCTGATACCGTAATTATGCTCAGCAGGGGTCAGTTTGTGGGAGGAGAAGGCAATGGGATGTAGTTCACAGGGTCACCTATGCACTGAGACAGCACCGCCCCAGTGCCTACCTCAGAGGCGTCCACCTCCACCACAAAAGGCTGAGTGGGATCAGAATGCTTCAGGATGGGGGCAGAGGTGAAAGCTACCTTGAGGGCTTCAAACGCCTCCTGCTCCTGGGGGTTCCACAAGAGTCTCTTGGTCTTTCCAGTCAATAAGGTAGTAAGGGGAGCTGCAAGATGACTGAAGCTACAAATGAAACAATGGTAGAAACAAGCAAACCCAAGAAATCATTGGAGATCTTTTATGGACATGGGGATGAGCCAATTTGTTATGGCTCTCACTTTCTCATTGTCCATAATGACACCATCTGGACTGATGACATAACCTAAGGAGGAGGTAGAAGGGAGATGAAACTCCCACTTCTCTCCTTTAATGAACAACTGATTCTCAAGCAGACATGTGAGGAAAGAATGGAATATGGGTTTCAAGATTTGGGGAGTAGATCAAAATAATGTCAATGAATGCAATGACATATTTGCCAAGCATGTCCCGGAGTATGTCATTAATGAAAGCCTGAACTATGGACGGGGCATTGCACAACCCAAAGGGCATTACCAAAATACTCACTGTGCTCCCTTGTGGTGAGAAATGCTGTTTTCCATTCATCACCCTCCTTTATATGAACTAGGTTGTAAGCGCTTCTTAAATCAAGTTTTGTAAAGATATGTGCTCCACAAAGTTGTTCTAGCACTACGGGAACTAAGGGCAACAGGTAGGAATATGGTTTCGTGACTTGGTTTAACCGACGATAGTCAATGCAGGGCCTAAGTCCCCCATCTTTCTTGTTGACAAAAAAGAACCCTGCAGTGGCAGAGGAAGTAGAAGGACAGATGAAACTCTGTTGTAATGCCTCCTGAATATACTCCTCCTCTCTCCTCTGCCTGAGTATGTGGGTAAACCCTAGAGTTAGGTGGGACTGCACCATCTAGTAACTTGATAGTCATATTCTCTATGAGGGGGGAAGTTTGGGAGCATTCATTTTATTAAACACTTCTGACAAATCACTGTATTCGGGGGCACAGAAACTATGACAGTCATTGAGGCTTTCTATAGTAGTAGACAACACCAGAGCTGTGGGAAGCGTGAGACAATGATCATAACAGTAACTGGACCACGAGATTATTTCCTTGTCAGACCAGGATATGACAGGGTTATGTTTTCTGATCCAAGACAAACATAAAATAATTGCATACTCACAAGCATTTAGTACAAAAAAAAATCTTTTCAGAATGCAAAGCACTGACAGTCATATTAATGGAT
Source organism: Sciades assimilis (assembly GCA_027576325.1). NCBI lineage: Eukaryota > Metazoa > Chordata > Actinopteri > Siluriformes > Ariidae > Sciades > Sciades assimilis. The sequence goes on along the minus strand of JAODJS010000002.1, from coordinate 30,019,717 downwards.
TTCATGACCTGGGTAACAAGTCCCTCTCCAAGTGGATCCCCATCAACAGCCATCAGTCTCAGTGGTGACTCCAGTGGCTCCACAGGAATCTGGAGTTGCTCCACCAGCTCGGCATGGATAAAATCCCCCTCAGCTCTGGAATCAATGAGTGCTGAAAACACACAGACAGACTGAGGGCAGTGAACTGTCACAGGCAGGAGGAAGGACTTGGAGACCAACCCCTTAGTGGGTGCACTCAACACATTAGCGCACTTTCCCGGGATTGGGGCCAAAGTGCTGCATTGGCGGATTTGACAGTCATGTAGGTGGTGACCCGCAGTTCCGCAATAAAGACAGTCCTTCATGGAGATATCGTTGCCTCTCCTCTGCAGACAAATGGAAGAAGTCACACTGCATGGGCTCAGGGAGTTCTGGCTCCTTAGGAGTCCGGGTCAGCCAGTGCAGCAGCTGGAGCCATAGGGGATCTACATAGACCTCTCCCATGCTTTAGTTGGTCCAGGTGAATGGCGAGGGAAATCAGCCTCTCTAATGAAAGACCGTTGTCCTTGCATGCCATCTCTGCTAGTTTGTCAGGGTTCAAACCGTTGTGAAATGTTACCAGTAACGCCGGCTCATTCCAACCACTCCCAGCCGCAATAGTGCGAAATTCCACGGCATAGTCCAACACTGGGCGATTACCCTGATGTAAACGGGTGAGTAATTCCCCTTGAGAGCGACCCTCATTGGCGTGATTGAACACAGCTTTGAATTCTTTAATGAGATTGTCATAAGGGTCGAACTGGACAATGGGCCAAACTGCAGTAGCCCAATCCTTGCCTGTAAAGTGAGAAATCACAAAAGAAATGTGAGCCTTGTCTGAACTCTGGGGGGACATTGTAACAAAACCCCCTTACACTGATTAGGTAAGCTATCAAATTTATCCAGCTTGCTGACAACAAATGAACAGGTACCTGCCATGGGGGAAGCAGCTTGGTTTAGCAGCCTGAGTAAGCTAGGGAGACTGAGTCGTTGGGTTGTGATTTCTTTCATGCTTTTGGCAATCTGTACTAACTGTTTTTGCTGCTCACCGTGCTGCTGAGTAAGATTCTGGATGGACTGGGTCAGGGAGTCGAAACACTAATGATGTTGTCCAAGCATCTGTCCTTGACTGTTAAGCGCCACCTGTAGCTCCATGTAATCCGCCATCTGCATGTTGGCACAGTATTCTGTAACGCGGCTGAGACAAACCAGATGCTTGCAGATGAAGAATAAACTCAAGGTTAGACACAGTGAGAGAAGACAATGTACAATAACCAGGCTAGGTCAATACTGGGAAATCCAACAAAGTAATGAGGGCTAGACAAATCGTGATCATGAAATGGGCAATAGTCCAAGAACTGGGAATCAGGAAAACACAGGCAGAATAAACAAGAGCTAGGCAAATCGGAGTCGAGAAACAGACGAAGATCGAGAAACTGGGAAGTGAGCGAAATGAGCAGATAAACACAAGGGCTAGGCAAAACAGGAAGAAATCAGAAGGCAAAAAGGGTCATACATGGAAACACAATCAGAAATATAAATGCTCAATAGGCTCACGGAAATGCGGAGGCAATACTGTGCAATGAACAAAACAAACAGAGGGGTATAAATACAGACAAACAAAAAGGTGCAGGTGATTACAATTAGAACTCAGGGGAGCCACTCCTAGGAAGTGGCTCCAGGTTGGCTGAGGGAGTGCACGTGGTAGTGTCAGGTGTGTGAGTGGGATTGTGGGAAGTGGAGTCCAGAGTGTTAGGTGAGCCTGGGAGCATGACATCAAGAACTGCTCAACTAAGTAAAGAGTTGATAGTCCATGTAATGATAGTCCATCATTACTTTAAGAAATGAAAGTGCCTTTAATTAATAAAAATAAAGAAAAAACATTGAAGTAGAGGGTGTGTTCAAACTTTTGACTGGTACTGTAGACATCATTTATTCCTCAAGTAACATATGTAAAATAGTAAGCATTCACCAAGAAATACTACAAACCATAAAATTAGGTTATATGGCAATTAAAACATCCCTATTCCAAACACTAAAAAATAAATATATAGAATATTATCCAAGTACAACATATTCCTGGTGACCATGCTAAAATGTTTAAATTGTCCACTCACTTGGGAGGAATATTTTCAGGTCGACTGGACCAGTCTGCCACCCAGCCCTCCTCTTTAACCATGAGGACATTGTCCTCTTTGTCCTTCTCCAGACTGTCATCATCTGACTACAAGAGCACAGGAGGCAAGAAAAAGAGTTGTACACAACCTCAAATTTAAAGTAAATAGGGTGGTCTGGAAATAATCACAATTCATATACTAAAGTCATTGGCATCATATACTGTAGGAAGTAGTAAAATATCAATGTCTTACCTGACAATCTTTCTCACTGGGCATCTCCACATCAAAGATAATCAGGCCTTCGTCATGCTCAGGACTGTGGGGTCTTGGCGGACTTTAGGGCAAGCACACCAAACACAAGGACAATGCCAACAGTGTGAATTCATGGAAATTTCAAAAGTGAAACCTAACAATAAGAAAGCAACAAGGCCCAGGGCTAATAGAAGTCTAAACTAATTAGTTATACACAGCTTACAAATGTCACAATCATCTCAGCCAGGCTCCTCAGCTTGAGTCTTTTGCTTTTGGTGCCCATCTTAATAAGATAGAACATATTTGATTCTGCAGTCACAGCAAGTCATTTTGTCCATGACATTCATAATACATCATGCAAAGATGTATATAATACTTGCCACATACTTGGCAGAATGTCAAAGTATGATCAGTAGCTCAGTCAAAGTATCTTTAGAAATTGGCCACAGTGAGATAATAATAATAATAATAATAATAATAATAATAATAATAATAATAATAATAATAAACTACCACCATGCGAATTCAACTACACAGTTTTCAAAAGCACTTAACTTAAAAAAAAAAAATACTAAATATAACTAATAATGTATAAAAGTAAATATACCTACATTAAAAAAAAGAGACTTTTTTCATCCAAATGCCAGAAAAAGACTGTTTCTAGCTGACTCCTGAAAACATTAAAATCAGTAGTGCATCTGAGGTCATATGTCAAAGAGTTCCATAATTTTGGTGCAGCAACCATAAAGGCTCTGTCACCAAGAGTAGGCAGAGTTCTAAAGAAAGGCGCTGACCAGAGGAACTTATTTTTGGATCCAAGACTATAAACTGAATTGGATTTGAAAGTTAGCAGGCTAGAAAGATAATCTGGGGCCATATTATGAATGCACTTTAGTGATAATTTTAAAATCTATCCTAAACTTAACTGGACATCAGTGCAAATCATAAAAAAGTGGTGTTATATGGCGCACGGTATAAAACCCTAGCAGCTACATTTTACACACATTAAAGCTTTGCTATCAAGTTACTAGGTAGTCTGTATAAGAGTCTAGCCTGCTGGTGAAAAAAGCATCTACCAGTCTTTCCATAAATTCTCTTCTAAGGTATTTCCTAATCCTTCTAATGTTGTGTGGGTGGTAAAACACACTTTTGCAGGTTTTAGGAACATGTGTGCTGAGACTGAATCAAACCAGACTCCTAGATTCCGGACAGGATCACTAGTGGGTTGGATCTCAAATTCATCTACTGTCAAGGCTGGTTGTGCGGATTTTCTCCAGCTGCACCTTGGTGCCAATCATCATAAAATCTCTATCATCATTGTTATAAAAACCATGTGTGTGAGGCATATTTTATTATCCTTGATCAGCAATCTGTCCCTTATCATCCACTGGTTTATGTCCTGCAAACAAGCTTCCACTGCAGCAGTGGCTGTGTCCTGTGCCGTACTGTCATATGGTTTGAATGCAAGATAGAGTTGCGCATCATCTGCATAATAATAACAATAATAATAATAATAATCAATTTTATTTATAAAGCACTCTTCATTTGACTCCAAATCTCAGAGTGCCAATAACAGTGAAGTAGATGGTGGCTGCTGATAGTGAACATCTCACTAGCATACACAGAAAACATCAGCAGATCCAGACAGGAGCCATGTGGAATGCCACACTTCAAATCAAAATCGGTTGATCGGCATTGTGTAATACAATACTACATTGAGCTCTATCTGCCAAATACTGTATGATCTAAACCAATCAAGTGCACCCTCTGAAATGCCAAATTTGTGTTCAAGGTGCTGTAGTAGACAAGTGTTGTTGTAGACAAATGCTAAAATGTAACCAATTCATGCTTATGATCTTTAAATTCCATCTTACATTCTTAAATTTAATTAGAAGTGAGATGCTAGAAGGCATAAAACAAGCTTTATATCTTCTTGAAATTTTCAGTGACAACGGCAGAGCAATCCAAAGTATTCACACTGAGCTTTATTCTTCCATTAGCAAGGTTTAGTTTCAAATTTAAATGCCAATAAATGTAAATTGCCCTGCCAGTATCTTAACTGGAGAAAAATAGCATAGGTGAAAAACATTACTCCTGATCAAGTCAAGTTTATTTGTATAGCACTTTTAATTATAAACACTGTTGCAAAGCAGCTTTACAGAATTTGAACAACTTAAAATATGAGCTAATTTAATCCCTAATCTATCCCCAATGAGCACGCCTGTGGTGACGGTGGCAAGGAAAAACTCCCTCAGATGACATGAAGAAACCTCAAGAGGAACCAGACTCAAAAGGGAACCCATCCTCATTTGCGCAACAACATGGCTATAACATTAACCATCCTAACAAAGTCAGCTTCATTGATGCTATAAACCCACCACCGATGGAAACCCAAGCGCAAAACCGTTCACAACAGCCGCAGTCCCAAAGTCAGTAAGTCAACTGCAGTCCCCAGCCACAAAAGCACCGCTGCAAGAGTCCAGAGTGTCCTCCAGGCGACCCAGCTGATCAGGCTGGGTTCCCTCACATGTTCCTCTTATTGCTCACTCCCAATATCTCCACTTTACAATTTATTCAGTCTTCTCACCACATTTATGGTATTTGGCAGATGCCTAGAGTGATTTACAGAAATTCTTTATCCATCAAAACATATGCTAGTACAAATATGTCAGGGCCTAAGAATAGTCCAAAACCCTCACTCTTAGAAAGGATGTGTTAAAACTAACACAAACTCTATTAAATTCTTACAGATAACTGGGTGAGTTTTGGGACAACACTTGTGTTCATTTTGACAGATACACTGTTTAAATGATTTTAACACAGTGTATGTGTCAGGAAGGTTAACACGAATATGTATACATGTAATATTAACAAATTATGTGCTGTCCTTGGCTACACACATTGTGTCAACAAAACATGATTGAAACCCTACACAAAAGTGTTACTTGACACAAAATTAGTTAATGAAAATAATACACCATTCATGACTTCAACACATTATCAACACATTTATCATGAAGCATAGAAGACTCACATGAAGACTCACAGTACGCACATTGTAACCCACAGTAAGATTCACAGAAAACAAACTGCAGAATACAACAATACAAATTCACAGAACAGAATTTCAGCAGTAAGAAAGTCAAGTTTATTTGTATAGCGCTTTTAACAAGACATTGTTGCAAAACAACTTTACAGAAAATTAAAGACTTGAAACATGAGCTAATTTTATCCCTAATTTATCCCCAATGAGCAAGCCTGTGGCAATAGTGGCAAGGAAAAACTCCCTCAGACGACACAAGGAAGACGAACCACTCAAAAGGGAACCCATTCTCATTTGGGTGATAACCAAAGCCAATTAACTGCTACTGTAAACTACAACATGAAATGTGTCTATGTAAGTTCACTTTAAAGCATCCAGGTAGTAAAATGTTTATTTGGAAACACAAACAAACAAAACAAACATTGTCCGTGTTCATCCATGATTATAACTTGCTTTTAAAACTTTGTGAAACCAGGAAAAATCATTACAGTTTTAAAATCGAGTCTGTTTTGTTGAAGTTATAAACTGTTCATTGATGGAAACTTGAGTGCAAAACTGTTCATGACAACTGCACACCCAAAGTTAGCAAGTCAACTGTAGTCCTTGGGCATAAATGTATTACTGAAAGGAAAGAAAAGAAAGGAAAAGAAAGGAAAAATGTCCAACATAGGACAAAACAGTTCTTTTTCCAATTTCATTAGGCAACATGATGCATATCATCATCCAAGGACCCAGGAATTACTGGCCGAGTATCATCTTCAGATTGGTCCATTTGCTGTATAATAAATTAATAAATTAACATTAAACAATGTAGCAGCCACTTTTTTCTTCAACATTTTACCCAAAACATTCACAGCTCATCACTTTGTCCCCATAAACATAAAATTTATGCACCTAATGTTAGGTAACATGAGGCTGCAGCTACACATTCATACACCAGTATTCTTACAGATCTAAAGTATATTTTCTTAAATGTATTCATATTAAAAGGATTGTCATCATGGGAAATAACTGGATTAAGCTAGCCATGGCTATATGAGGTACATCTTTAGCTATACAGCAAAGTTAGACAGAAAGAAGAAAATATATTCCCTCCTCACAATGCTGAATAATTATTCAATGCTAAATAATTATTATAGTAGAACTTATAGTTCAAGCCAGCCTCTTTAATAATAAGTACAAACTAAATGCTAATAAATGGCACACAACTACATAAAATATCTCAAGTTAAATGTCCATCTTGCAAGCTTTAATAAAAAAAACTCCCTGCTGTATTTGTGCCATTTAAAATAGCTTCTTGTGCCATTTTGATATTAAAGTTAGCAAATTTGTCAAAATATCTAAAGTTAACATAGAGTAAAATATACAGTTTAACAATCCTATTGAAACCAAACTAAACCAGTCTTAAAAAAATTACAGCAGCACGTCATTTTTCCATGAAATATACTTTAAGAAATTATTTCAAGTACAACTTACCTCAACAATTTTGCTCAAGCTGTCACTGGTTAGAATCCTCTCCCCATCAAAATGGCAGTTTCAACATTATACAACTCCCATGTTTATCACACACTCTGGCCAAAGTCACTGGAAGTCAGCATTACCCAGTGACACCATGTATGAAACAGAAACACACACTTGCCAACCAAAGCCAATTAACTGCTACTGTAAACTACAACATGAAATGTGTCTATTTAAGTTCATTTTAAAGCATCCAGGTAGTAAAATGTTTAAAAATGTTTATTTGGAAACACAAACAAAAACATTTTCCGTGTTCATCCAAACATCAACATCAGTTGTAAAAGTCTTACAACTTTGTCTGGATTTTGCCAGAGGTACTTCCTCATCTCATCTCATTATCTCTAGCCACTTTATCCTGTTCTACAGAGTCACAGGCAAGCTGGAGCCTAATTTAATAGCTCAGGGTTGTATGCAAGATGTAGGTTTATAAATGGCAGTGGCATGGCCACCCTGTACCTTGCACATGTTTAAAATAAAACATGAATATATGAACCTGTGTATTATTTGAATAGCTTAGAATTGAATGCACAATAACAGGGTAGCTATGTATATACATGGCACTAGGCCCAGTTTGATATAAAACACAATTTTATACAACACACACACACACACACACACACACACACACACACACACACACACACTCTATATA
>JAODJS010000002.1:29563970-29574488 GCA_027576325.1 Sciades assimilis | reverse complement strand
CAGCTGGGATAGGCTCCAGCTTGCCTGCGACCCTGTAGAACAGGATAAAGCGGCTAGAGATAATGAGATGAGATTTTGAGAACCTCTGCTTTAGTCAGACCGGCTAGTGGCCTAGTGGTTAGCGTGTCCGCCTCTCAACTGGGAGATCGTGAGTTCTATTCACGGTCGGGTCATACCAAAGACCATTATAAAAATGGTACCTACTCCCATCTGGCAAGGCACGCTGCAATACAGATGTGAGTTGGGGAGTTAAACTCTTGTGGTTACCAGAGGACCCACCCCCCCACTGTAACCCTAGCTATGTAATAGGCGAGAGGCCGAGGGCTATGGAAACGGTGATCGGCACCGCCCGATGCGCCACAGGGCGCGGGAAGGACTTTGATTGCTTTAGTCAGAGTACTTGCTGTACTGTACCTCTGTCTGTCCTCCAAGCCAGGTGATATTTCTGCTCATTCTGAATTCCTGTCCTCTTGGTCTGAATGAGTCATACTGGCCTACTGTGATAAAATCCAAAACACCATCTTTTTTAAACTGCCAGTTTATGAGTTCATAGACAGCTGGGGGGTCTCCATTAGAATCAAATGAAACCTGAAATCCATTTCTCGTCGTGAAGTTTACTTTTTTGAGCTGGTCAAATATCTGCAGGCAAAATTTCATGAAAATTCAAGGTCATTAGTTAAAAAGGTAATGAGTGGAATTCCTTGTCTTCGTGCATTTGAGGTCATCAAACAGTAAATAGTAAATAATAAAAATACAGTAAATAGCTCTATTCAACAACTGTAGTAACGTATAATATGTCAATTACTGCTCAACTAGATAAAGAGAAATGACAGTCCATATTTACTTTAAGGTATTAAGTGTCGAAAGAAAGAAAGAAAGAAAGAAAGAAAGAAAGAATGAATTATAATGTGTATCCAAATCTTTATAAACTGGAACTTTATAATAATGCATTTTACCTGCCATGGTGAAAATTTTATGTTCTTGTCGCACTGCATGTCATTACAAATGAGTTCGTGGATGGCATGTGCTATGGCATATGTTGCTTTGTACACCATGTTAGTGATTCGCAATTGAGACGTGTCTAAGTATGGGTTCTGGAGCATGCGAATGTCTTCACTGCCGTCACATTCTCGTGTGCCCTCTGTTTTGTCAGCTCTCGGTTTAAAGGAACAGCTGAAGGAGCGTTCCCAAAATTCTGTTAACAGGGGCGATTTCAATGCTTTAGCTGGAGTTAGATCTAAAAGAAATTCACGAAGGCCAGGAATAACTGATCGGGGAACACCAAAGCCTATTGCGCCGGCGCACATGTTATACCGCAGAAAAGCAGGATCTGTGATCCACGTTTCACTTCCAATCCACTGAAGAGGAGGTGGTGGCTGTCGTGATAGCTCTTCTAAAAGAAGCTTCATGTCGCCTGTTGCCATAAACGCTATTATAACCTGGGCTGTTGATCCGCGGATCACGTTTGCCATTCTCTCGAGTTTACTGCGCGGCTGGGTCCGATAATAAGCCTCAGAATACTCTACACATATCCCCTCCATTTGCGCAGCCTTTAGGAATGATGCCATTCCGTGATTTCCATAGTCTGTGTCGCTGCGCACTGCTCCAATCCACGTCCAACCAAAATGCTTGACCATTCTTGCCAGTGCCGCTGCTTGGTGTTGGTCACTTGGTATGGTTCTAAAGAAGGTAGGGTACTGATGCTTATCACTCAGACATGCGCAGGTTGCATAGTGACTCACCTGGAATTCAGGCAGTGCAAAAGAGAAGACACATTAGCTGAATAACCTGCTTTAATACTCTTTATTTTTATTATTATTATTATTATTATTATTATTATTACCAGTGCTGATTTACGGTCATAGTTGGCTAAACTACTAGACAACAATTACTGTACATTGTGGCCTGTTTATTTAATAGTGCCATGCTCGGCAGACACATATAGATGAATAACTTTCACCTGTGGAATTCCAAAAAGACCAAGCACTCTGGCTATGCTTATTGACTGTGTGGAAGCAGAGTCTCCTATGACAGCTGTTACAGCAGCATCTGCAGATTCTGAACAGGAATTAGTGTAGTTAAACACCGGCTCCAAACCATTTGCAAGCTGAAATGCAACTTTTATTGCCATCGGTACAGTGGAGCATGAATCATGTATGTGGTATCCTAGCTTGATGCCCGGTAGAAGATCTGTTCTGTTGTTGATCTCATGGATGGTGAACTCCATGGCACGGGCGAAGCGCACTTCCCTGAAGTCAATGCTGTTAGGAAACAATGAGGCAACTAACTAACTAAATACAATGCAATACAGTACACTACAATATTATAGCTTATGATCAAATACAAAAAAAAAATAGTGCTGTAAATTTGTAATGCAATAAATGTAAATGCCTGGGATTTTTTTTTTTCTTTCACCCATACCCAGAGCACTGTAGCTGTGATGGCAACCTGGTGTAGTCAATTTTCTCTAATCTTGTGGAGTCATGGATGGAAAAAATTCCCCCAAGCATGAAGTCCCCATTCATAAAGACATCAGGTCGCCTAGGGTTAGTCCACAACCTGCAACTCATCTGGTTGGCTTTACATATTACTGGGTTGAACACAGTTATCCACATGTTTGATACAAATAGCACTAGACTGGAAAAGAGCTGCATGTTAGTATCTGCGGGCCCCGAGACTATAAACACTGCGGGACAATACGAGGACAGCTTCCTCAGTTTGCTTTAAATAGCTATCTTACTTCAGTGCACTGTAACAGAGGGTGTAAATCGGTCACAAGGGGTGTGGTTGTATTCAGCGTTGATCACAAACATAGCAAAGGAAAAGTATTCTACTTCTGACCTGTATCATCCTGATGATGCATTATGAAATCATACATTATATTCATTCTCATCACTAGTGTAAACCTTACCAGAATAAGTAAATGGAAAATGAACAAATTATTATTTATACTCATGTCATTTAGATCAAAATTAAATCAATATCATCTCATCTCATTATCTCAATATTAGTCATTTTTGGGTTACACTTCATTTTTGTGGCTACTGCCTCATAGAGTAAATATATATGGTCTACTTACTGTATGGACATGGTATCAGAAAAAAATATAAGCAGGGTATTTTTTATTTTTATTTTATTTATTTATTTTTGTTATATCTTGCTTCATATTCATCACAAGTTCTACCAGGTGAGGTTTGTTTTGCCTGGCAACACTTATTATTATTATTATTATTATTATTATTATTATTATTATTATTATTATTATTTTGCAAATATTATTAATGTTAATATTATCTTGATCTGTTATTTCTATTTCAGTGCTTCACCTTTTTAACACCATGCACTTTTTGTTCTTGGTAGGACACCAATTGACATTGAACCCCAGGAAGAATGGACTGGTCACATGGTCATATTCTTTCATGAAGAGCCTGCACCATGACCAAAACTGGAATCATCTTCACTGCCTACCCAGCAGCTCTGCATGGTACATGCTGTGGAAATTGACACATTGCCTTTAGCCTATTTTGGAGGTATATTTCCAGTTTAAAATCACCAGTTCAACATTATGAGCTCCTACAGAGCAGTCTTTGTCAAAGTCCTTAAGTCAGATATTTTGTTCATTACTGATAGATTGAACCAAATGCTTCAGAAGACATCAGATTCATTGTTCATAGTCAGGTGGTAAGAAATGCTCTCATTCTATCTTATGGGAACATTATCATATAATTTCTGTTCAACAGCTTGCTTTTATTGTAATTAGCCATTATTATTTGTGCACTCACCATTAATAGGAATATCTATTGCAGTTATCCAGTCAACCAATCATATTGCAGCAGCACAATGCAGAAAATTACACAAATACAGATAAAGAGCTTCAGTTAATATTCACAAACAATATCAGAATGGGGGAAAATTGTGGTCTTTGTGACTTTAATCATAGTGTTGTTGTTGGTACCAGATGGCGTAGTTTAAGTCTTTCAGAATCTGCAGATCTCCTGGGATTTTCAGTCTCTAGATTTAAACAGAATGGTGCAAAAAACAGAAAACACTGAGTGAGTGACAGTTCTGTGAATGGAAATCCCATGCTGATAAGAGAGGTCAGTGGCAAATAGACAGATTGGTATGAGCTGCCAAGAAGGATATAGTAACTCATAGCAACTCTTTACAACCATGGTGATCAGACTGCTGTAGTGTTTCAATATTAATGTAAACCAAGTTTAGTATTTCCCCCCCATCACCTTCATATAGGTATTCACCCCTCAAAGTAAATACTTTGTAGAGCCACCTTTTGCTGCAATTATAGCTGCATTCTCAAGTGGGGTGTCTCTATTAGCTTAGTAAATCTAGCCACTGGGGTATTTGCTCATTCCTCAAGGCAAAACTGCTCCAACTCCTTCAAGTTAGATGGGTTAGGTTGGTGTACAGCAATCTTCAAGTTATGCCACAGATTCTCAATTGGATTGAGGTCTGGGCTTTGATTAGGCCATTCCAAGACATTTAAGTGTTTCCCTTTAAACCACTCCAGTGTAGTTTTAGCAGTGTTTAGGGTCATTGTCCTGCTGGAATGTGAACCTTCGTCCCAGTCTCAAACCTCTGGCTGACTCAAATAGGTTTTCCTCCAGAATTTCCCTGTATTTAGTGTCATCCATCTTTCCTTCAATCCTGACCAGCTTTCCTGTCCCTGCAGATGAAAAATATCCCCACATCATGATGCTGCCAACGCCATGCTTCACTGTAGGAATAGTGTTCTCAGGGTGATGGGAATTGTTGGGTTTGTGCCACACATGGCATTTCTCATGATGACCAAAAAGTTCAATTTTAGTCTCATCTGACCAGAGAATCATCTTCCATGTGTTTGGGGAGTCTGCCACATGCTGTTGGGCAAACTTTAATGTGTTTTCCTATTCGTTTCCTTTAAGCAATGGCTTTTTTTTTTCTGGCCACTCTTCCAGAAAGCCCCACTCTGTGGAGTGTACAGCTTAAAGTAGTCTGATGGACAGATACTTCCATCTCTGCTGTGGATCTTTGCAACTTCTTCAGTGTTATTGTTGGAGTCTTTGTTGAATCTCTGAGTAATGCCATCCTTGCCTGGTCAGTGAGTTTTGGTGGGCAGCCTTCACTGGTCAGGTTTGTATTGGTGCCATATTCTTTCCATTTTGCTATAATGGATTTAATGGTGCTTCGTGGATGGGTGGCATGGTGGTGTAGTGGTTAGCACTGTCGCCTTACATCAAGAAGGTCCTAGGTTTTAGCCCAGTGGCCGACGAGGTCCTTTCTGTGTGGGGTTTGCATGTTCTCCCCATGTCTGCATGGGTTTCCTCCGGGTGCTCTGGTTTCCCCCACAGTCTGAAGACATGCAAGTTAAGCTAATTGGTAGTTCTAAATTGGCTGTAGGTGTGAATGGTTGTTTGTCTCTATGTGTTAGCCCTGTGATGACCTGGTGACTTGCCCAGGGTGTACCCCGCCTCTCACCCATAGTCAGTTGGGATGGGCTCCAGCTTGCCTGTGACCCTGTACAGGATAAGTGTCTACAGATAATGGATGGATGGTGCTTTGTGGGATATTCAAAGTTTGAGATTTTTTTATAATCCAACCCTGATCCCTACTTTTTCACAACTTTGCCTCTGACCTGTTTGGAGTGCTCCTGGTTTTCATGTTGCTTGCTGTGGAAGGACCCTGTTGCCGAGTCCACAACAGGTTGATTTAAACAGACATCATGTGACAGGACATGTGACACTTTGATTGCACACAGGTGGCTCTTAACTAATTATCTGACTTATGAAGTTAATTGATTAGCTCTTATTTAGTGGTTTCATACGAAAGGGGGTGCACTCCAAGTTTCTGTTTTTTTTTTCATCCTAATTATTGTTTGTGTCACTATTGAAAAAAAAATACACCTTTTAAAGTGGTCGGCATGTTATGTAACTCAAATGGTGTTGACTGTCAGGAGCGGGTTGTAGATGGATTGTAGAAATAGTTGTATTAAGAAAATAGACAACAGGCAAAAAATCCAAATGGGCAGGCAAGATCACAAATGGGAACAAGCAAATGTTCAGGCGAGGCACAGACAGACTATCAAAGGCACAGACAAAAATGGAAACACGGAACAGGAATCAGGAAATAGGAAAATGACACGAAAAAAAGGCTCAGTAATGTGTACAAAACATAACGTAATACTTCACACTGAGTGTGCATTGGCACAGTCTTTATATTGGCATGCTGATGTGTTTTAATCCTGTGCAGGTGTGCCTCGTTAATGGCGGGCAGGCAAGAGTCTGCTCAGCATGTGCACAGTCTGGTGCACGCCCGGGAGTCAATCTGGTGCACACGCCAAAGCACACAGGTCTGACAGAAGTCCCCAGTAGCTCCCTCCAGGAGTGTAAATCCATCCTTCCTTGCCCAGAGATGAGGGCCTGACACTGGATGCCATGCCATTGGCGTGTCACTCTGAGCCGACATGGCACCTGATACTTGGCTCAGGTGGGGTCTTGGGCTCAGGCTCTGGATGGGACTTGGGCTTTGGACTGGACTTGGGCTCTGGAATGGACACGGGCATGGGTTCGAGCTCTGGATGTGGGCATGGGTTCCGGGCATGGGCTCAGGCGTGGGCTCTGGACTGGGGATGGGCATGGGTTCGAGCTCTGGACACAGGCATGGGCTCTGGACTGGACACAGGCACGGGTTCTGGGCGTGGGCTGCAGACTCCGAGCTGTTGGCTCTGGGTGCAGGCTGCGGACCGGGTGCTGGCTCCGGGCATGGGCTCAAGCTCTGGACAGGACTAGGGCTCTGGGCTGGACACGGGCATGGACTCCGGACTTGGCGAGGCCTGAAGCTCCAGGTGCGGGCTCTGGTGCGGGTGGGGCTCCAGGCGGGGCTCAGGATTGGACACGGGTTCGAGCTCTGTACATGGGAACGGGCTCCAGACTGGACACAGGCATGAGCTGTGGACTGGACACCGGCACGGGCTCCAGACTGGACACAGGCACGAGCTGTGGACTGGACACCGGCACGGACTTGAGCTCTGGGCATGGGCTCCGTACTGGACGCGGGCACAGACTCCGTACTAGATGCAGGCACGGGCTCGCGGACTGGACACGGGCTTGAGCTCTGGATGTGGGCACGGGCTCGAGCTCTGGACGCGGGCACGAGCTCTGGACGCGGGCACGGGGTCTGGACGCGGGCATGGGCTCGGGACTGGACACGGGCTCGGGACTGAACACAGGCACGGGCTCGAGCTCTGGACACAGGCTCCGGACTGGACACAGGCACAGGCTTGAGCTCTGGACACAGGCTCCGGACTGGACACAGGCACAGGCTTGAGCTCTGGACACACGTCTCATTAATGGAGCGCGTGCGAGAGTCTGCTCGGTGCGTGTGCAGTCCGGAGCACTCCCAAGAGTCCTTCTGGTGCATGTGCCAAAGTGCGGAGGTCTGACACTAACAACCCAAAAATCAATTTTAATTCCAGCTTTTTGTAATGCGACAAACAGGATACTTTTGCAAGACGTTGTATATTTACAAAAACAATGAATTTCATCATTTTGAATATTATATATCTTGTCAGTATATTATATTCAGTTGAATAAGTTGAAAAGGATTTGGAAATCATTGTATTCTATTTGTATGTTTTATACAATATCCTAACTTTTTTTGAAATTTCGGTTGTATATAAAAAGTTCCAGGACTGTTCCTGTTGTGAGCCAATGGAGCATGACAAGATCATGAATGTGCAGCAGGCGCGAGCAGTATCTCTCACGAGTCAGTATTCCACATGATGTTGCACTGTCAACATCGGGACCTGTGTTACACGTTTGTTCATGTTGTTAATTGCCTTTATCAAACCACCTATGAAATGTTATGTAAATACCCTTAAAGGACATATATGAACAATCACACACAGAATTGACACCCATATCATTTTGAATGTTTGTACAAAAGGGAAAAATGTCTCTTTCTAGAAAAAGTAGAAGACAGCTGGTAAAACTTAATGGGCATGTCTTATACTACAGCGCTGTCGTGGACATCAAAACCCCTCCTGACAACTACTGTCCGGGTTTGGAAGATGAAGTGATGTGGGACAGCTCTGCTTCACTGTAACACTGAAATGGAGTGGCTGTTCAACACTACCACTGAAACAAAAGAGAGAAAAAAAAAAAATCCCATGCAAATGTATGTTTGTGTCACCCTGACAGTATGTCTCAATTAAGGCAGAAAGAGATGCTTCTCTTCACCATCTCTTCCACTGACTGACCTCCCCTCCCCTCCCCACTACACACACACACACACACACTAAAAGCACACAGGATTCTTGAAAAGTAAAAACATAACAAAGGAGGAACAGGTTCAACAGTCTAAAGTCAAGTGGAGGAGATGCTCCTGTCTGTCATGATGACACAGGGAGCATTTGAGAAGTAGCAGAGAGAGAGGGGTTAAATTGATGGTAAAAACAAGCATGTAATAATGACAACCCTTTATTGGTCCGTTCTACAGCAGTGTGGCTAATGATAATTACCATAATGGGAAATACCAAACACTTGTGTGTGTCCACCCACCCGCCTGCCTCACTGAGTGTACAGGTTCAGGAAAGGCAGGAGGCAGAAGGAGCTTCTTCTGCACATTGTGGGAGGCCTATTGTAAGGCTTTCCCAGGGGGGCAGACACCCAACAGACTGTGTGAACAGGCAGAAAGAGACAGAGCTGACAGCTGAGATGACGGAGATTCTGTTTAATTAAACTTCCAGATGTCATCAAGGGAGATGAAGCAGGGAAAGAAATGGATGGATTGTGTGTTTGTTTATGCTATACTTTTCTTTTTTCACCTTTACTGAAAGTAACAAATTTACATTAAAAACTTGCATTATTTTCATGTATGTACATTTTCGTGGTTCTGTTTCGGACAGACAATTTAGATATGTTTCTATATTACAGTTAAGCACAGAGTGCGGAAGTGACAGGGTTCCACAAGGAAGGCTGACATGCTAACTCAGCCTATATAGTCAATCAGGGCTATGGGGATAATATCATACTAACAGTGTGAGGCATTAAACAGCTGGGCTTAACACATCCATGTTGACATCCTTGTTGGCCTCTGCTTTTTACTGTGTACAACTTAACTGATTCATATATTTCATTCTACATGTCCAAACCTTTCTATTATAATGAGTAGTAAATGTGTTTGCAGCAACTCTGTTTCAGGTTATTGTGCTTTTTATACCTTCCCATGGCAGGACAAGTTCACCTTTCCATGAGAGTGTGTCTGGGTATATGAAACAGCTTTGGTGTGCAGCTGGTTTACCTGCCTGTTCTCCCATCTGGCTGTTCTGCACGTTGAGTTCAGGTGAGCCTGTTAATGAGGCTAATTAGGTGTAAAGGGGCTTGGTACAGGGATCAGCTGTTCCTGAAAGTGCATGAATAATGAGGCTGCATAATCACAGCTACTCTCAGCATGTCTCACAGTGCATCTGAGCTCCTGCTGGAACCACCAGCCCTGAGTCATCTCCCAAGGGTCCTTCTTGTTTCTCACTGTGCCTGAGAACATATGCTGTTGAGAGAGAACATGGTACTTAGTCACACATTAAAACCAAGGGAACATCAAAGAAATCATTCGCACATTGTTACACATCACTGCACTGAGGGTACAGAGCCAATCTAAGCGCCTTATACAGTATATGGTCAGAATGTAAAAAGCATGGTGCTTGATGTACTATTATTAAACTTTCAGAATGACTGAAATCCTTCATAGTTCATAATAATAATACATTTTATTTATAGGATGCTTTTCAGTGACCCAAAGGCATAGAAATAGAATGAGCTAAGTTGCAGAAGTATTGAAAGCAAGATGTTATTTTAAATTACCATTGAGGAGGTAATGCCAATTCAAAATGTTGTGAGGCAATTCTCAACATTTATATGGAAATTTAAATATTATGGTTTGCTGTTTTTTTTTTTCTTTCAAGGCTTTAATTTCTGTTATCACTTTGATTCAGTATTCTTTCTCAATTTATCAAGATGGTATGAAATCATTTTTGCCTTTTTTCAAATATACCTGAATTAGTCAAGCCTTCAGCAAAAAGAAAACATTTGTTTCAATGATCTCTCTCACACACACACACACACACACACACACACACACACACACACACACACACAGAAGTTAACTGTTGCAAGACTAAAGGATACATGAAGCAACTTTGAAATGAAAACATTTCTCCGTAATCTAGTGTAAAACTACATATCACCATTATGGCATGCTATGATTTCAGTTTCTAGTATATTAGAGGAGCGCCGCTAAACACCCCATTAATTTAACCCCTAATTGAAAGTACTGAAGCAAATGTATAACCCCAAATCAGAACAAATTGGGACTATGTTTTAACTTGAAATTAAAACTGAAAACAATTATTTGTAACTAATCTTTGACCTCTATTTTCACTCAAAACAATACAACACTACTCATTAATCCCCCCCCCCCAAAAAAAAAACAAACAAACAAACAAACCAACCACATCTTAATTTTGAT
>JAODJS010000002.1:27240953-27251343 GCA_027576325.1 Sciades assimilis | reverse complement strand
CATTTTAACTGAAATGACTTACAGAAAGAGGATTACGGACGAATCTTCCAGCACGAGATTCGTCACAATTTGGAACGTTTTCTTTCCGACTTCATTCATCCTGTATGACATCGAACCAAATCCAACTCCGCTGCTGCTGTTTCATTATGTTTCGTCAAGATTTTTTTTCTAGTCTTACTAGAGTGTTCTTGTTGTCATTAGCCGCTTCGGTGTGCTCTTGTCTCAACTTGCGTAACTCCGCCAATATTACCGAGCCCTGACCCCCACCGACAGGTCCCTTACCCGGCGTGATTCCAATTGCCGAGTCCGTACCTTCAATATTCGCATTGTCCTTTTTGTTAGACCTTGTCTCCATCTTTTTTGTTGTTGTTAACTTTCGTTGTCAAGTTCCCTTGACTTTGGCCCGCTTTCTGTCATTAATAATGTTTCAAGAGCTAGTTTTAATTGGTTTCTTTGAGAGAACTTTTTAGGTTGTCTTATCCAACATGGCGCCACCGGAAGTCCGAGATTTTTTTTTTTTTAAATGAAGTTAACGTTGATGTATTCAGCATTTCTTGTGCAAATCTGATTGGTTTGTTGTTGACATACTTTAGAAACTTTAATGTGGGTTTTCGTCGGCTGTCCATCGCTAACGATGATGACTGCTTCATTAGGATGCGCAGAAACGCAGATGGGCCACACCAGAGCGACAGAGTCACCTGCAGCCTCATGAGCTCTCGGACACTATTCTCCTCTCCTAACCAAGTGCCTTGCACAGTAAGGTAAGACAAACAATGTCGTGCCCACATCGTCTTGTCTCTCTGGACCTCCAGACCTGATGCCAAGTGGTGCAGAAAAGTGCCACAGACCTGACGGGTATGGAAGTTGCCCAGCAGTGACAACTGACTTACTGAGTGATGCCACCCATTGGCCATTTGAGTGGCTCTTCCGCATGCCATCTGATGGTGCGCCATTGGCCCTGTTGGGTTCATCTGCCGCATTGCACCAAAAAGCGCCCTGTTGCCAGCGCCTTATTGGTGACGTACTATTTAACCCATAGCTGGAACCCAGGCAGATGCTACCACTCCGGGTCAGAGCAGACCTGGGAGCAATGGTGATTAAGGGGTAACTCCACTTTCCCCCAATACTCAAGTCCTCCCAGACCAGAGACTCACCACCTGTTGCAGTTTAAAAGTCACACCCAGGACTAGATTAAACAATAAATGTCATTGCACAGCTGCTCAGGCTCTCTGTATAACTTATCAAGGATACCCCAACAGCAATCTGTGAAGCTTCAACTCACCTCACTGTATTTTATCTTGGTTTAACTTGCTTCCTACTTAATATTTCAGCAAGCTCCTCCTGCTGGCTCTTCCATGATAGCATGGAAGGCCAGGGAGTTCTGCCTGTTGTGGGGGTTGTTTTGCTGCGGCTCTCCCTGCTTTAGCCTTTCCATGTAGTCAGATGGTAGGGCAGGGAGGTGTGCTCTCCCAGCCCCAAGGCTTTCCACATATGCATGTGGAAGGGCAGGGAGGTCCCAGAACAGAGCCACCCACCAAATACAACTTGTTGCAAATATTGCAATATAAATAAAAAGTTCCTTGACAAAAGTGGTCCTGACAGAAATCGAGTTCTGGCAGGCCATGAAGTCAAGCTCAGCCCTCAATCCCAGCTACATCAGCCAGCCCACATCAGCTCAGCCAATTCCTTTCTACATACTCTATTGGCAAATCTCTAATAGACCACCGATTTAAGCTGCTTTAACCTGCCTACCTTTGCAAGCTATTTTGCAACCCACCTCCACCCCTTTTGTGCTGCCTGACTTTAATCAATGCCATTTCTGTATCATTGATGCCTGCTCACAACCCAGTCCAGGCCACCTTCTTCCATTGCTCCATGGTCTGGTTCTGATGGTCACATGCCAATTGTTGGCACTTTCCTTGGCGGATGAGAGTCAGCATGAGCACCCTGACCAGTCTGCAGGAACTCAGCCCATACAAAGCAAGCTGTGATGTGCTGTACATTCGAACACCTTTCCATCATAGCCAGCATTAACTTTTTCAGCAAGTTGTGCTACAGGTGCTCTTCTGTGGTTCACCGATTGTCATTCCTTGGACCACTTTCTGATAGACAATAAATCGCCACATACTGGGAACCCCCCCCGACCTACAATTTTGGAGATATGTTGACTCAGTCATCTAACCATTGCATTTGGCCCTTGTCAAAGAGGATAAGATCCTTAATCCATGCCATTTCTGTTGCCACTGCCCTCCCTTTATGTATATTGCAATATAAATAAAAGTTCCTTGACAAAAGTGGTCCTGACAGAAATTATAGGATAATATATACAAATCCCCAATAAATAAATAAAAAGGCACAGTGTAGTTGCTATGTCACACCATGTGTTTTAGTATTCCAATGATGTTTCACGTGGGTGTTTTCAATGAGGTGCAATGTTAACACTATCAACCCACATTAGTTTCCATGATTCCAATATTCACTCTTCTGATATCAAGCAGTAACCTTCAGTTGCCAAACAAACCACTACAAAATTCTAACTGAATGTTAAACACGTCACTGTATAGTTTTTGACTGGATTCTGTCACCGAGGAGCAATCTGGTTTGAAACAGCAGTCTCAACACGCGCGCACACAATACATACTATTTAAAAAACAAAAACAACAAAACACCAAAAGTGTGTGTAGGTTTCTGTTGTGAACTATACAAATTACTTTCAATATATTGCACTTTCAAAATGTGCTGGAAACATCATGTACTTAAAGTGTGGTTTCCAACATAAATTTCACCCAAGTCAGGGGATGTGATTAAAAATATTACGATTAAAACTGTTTTTCAGGATATTTTGATTTCAGGAATTTTGTAAAATATTACTTACCTCTTACATTCAGTCCATTGTCACAAGCAAACTGTGCAAAAGGTGACATATAATTGGGGTCATATGCCAAAACATGGGCCTGTTCTGCAATACTCTTGGCTGTCTGCTGGATGCTCTCATAATTGGTGTTCTAAAACAGAGTATGCTATATTACCACTCTTTCTAACCACTTAGAAAAATATCATAGCTACAAAATTGTGATTATCAAATGCCCATAGCAATACCTTGATTTTTCTGAGTTCTTGCAAGATCATATAGTCCGGCATGTTGTCAAAGAGCCCATCTGTAGCTGTGAGGATGATGTCTCCTAGCTGGACATCGAAGGATGTGCTGTCTGCAGCTTCTGGACTGAGAGGGAAACATAACTGTCATATCAATCATCTTTTGAAGATGATTGATGGTGTCAGTCATTATATAACATTTGCTACATGAGATACAGAGGTATCTCCCAAGCTCACCTAAGCTTTGCCAGCTCTCGCTTACAAATGTTATCATGAATACACTTCATATTATTCATTAACCAACAGAATTTCTACTTAATTATAAGACAGTCATCTATATCCCCCACCCTATATACCAAGTTTCAAGATATTGTCACATTATTCAAGTTCTGCTGCAGGAAACCAACCCTACCTCTTTACGCTGACCTCAGCAACCCATGGCATAAGCCCACCGGACCAAGAGTCATAGTATTCAAGTTCTGTTCCGGAAACAAAACCTACCCCTAAGACTAACCTGAGAGACCAAGTCTAAAATTGCTTCCATGGAAACATGGAAAATTTAAATTTCTCAAATTTCTTAGTATGAAAAGGTACATCTACATCACCTTGTTAACATGTATACCAAGTTTCAAATCTGTATCATGAACAGTTTTGGATATATGCTACGGAAACGAGGATTGCTCTTAGAAACTAAGTCAAAATCTATTTTTTTATGTAAAAATTTGAAAAATACTTTTTTTTTTTTCAAAAATCCAAAATAGCAAAGGGCACCAGTTCATATGTTGCTTGATATGTATACAAAGTTTCATGAAGATATCTTCAGTAATTTTAAAGATATGGCCCAGAAACGAAAACATAACCAGATGGACATCCAGATGGAACCCCTAACATCACCTTGTTAACATGCATACCAAGTTTCAAATCCATATCAGGGATAGTTTTGGATAGATGCTCTGGAAACAAACATTGCTCTTAGAAACCAAGTCAAAATCTATTTATGTAAAAACTTGAAAAATACTTTTTTTCAAAATTCCAAAATAGCAAAAGCCACCAACTCACATGTTGCTTGATAAGTACACCAAGTTTCATGAAGATATCTTCAGTAGTTTTAAAGGTATGGCCTGGAAACGAAAACGTGATTGGACGGACGGACAGACAGAAACTTTGTTTGGGCAGGGGATAAAAACAAGGTTAAAGCAGGTTAAAACAATAGAATAAACAAACAATACATAAAAACATAAGTCTACATTGTATTATAGATTGTATACAGTTCTAAAGAGGTGAGTTTATAAAGATGATTTGAAACTGTACAGGTTGGTACAGTCATAGATGTGTTTGGAGAGGGAGTAAGGGCAGCAATGGAAAAGGCGCTGTCACCCCAAGTCTGTTGTTTGGTCCTGAGAGGTATGGAGAGGAGTTTAGCATCAGAAAAATGGAGGGTGCTGGAGGGAGTATGATGCAGCAGGTTGGTGAGATAAGAGGGGGCCTGCTTATGGAGGGCTTTGGAGGTGAAGAGAAGAATTTTGAATTGAATCCATTATGGTAAGGGCAGCCAGTGGAGTTTTTTGAGGATGGGGTGATGTGTTCATAGGAGTGGGAGTTAGTGAGCAGGCATGCAGCAGAGTTCTGAAGATACTAGAGTTTATTGTGGGCTCTGGATGCTGTGCCATAGAGGATGCTGTTGCAGTAGTTCAATTGGGATGTGATGAAAGTGTGGATCAAAGTTTTGGCAGCAGAGAAAGAAAGTGAAGGATGGAGACATGCTGTGTTTTTTAGATGCAAAAAGGTTGTTCTTGTGGTTAGATTAATGTGGTATTCAAAGGTGAGTTTGCTGTCAAAAGTGACTCCAAAATTCCAGGTGTGCAGAGAGAAGGGGACAGGGTGGAGTTGTCAATAGTGAGGGAGAAGTTAGGGGATAGCCCCTCCTGAGTGTGATGATGCGGACTTCCTCAGTGAACTCAATAACTTCTTTGGGAGATTTGAGGCAGTAAATAGCACTCCTGCAGTGAAAGCTATTCCCCATCAGCATGAAAAAGCACTCTGTCTTGATACAGCTGAGGTGTGGAGAACTCTGAGGAGAGTCAACACACAGAAGGCCCTGGGCCCCAATAATATTCCTGGTCAGGTGCTCAGGGAATGTGCAGAACAGCTGGCTCATGTTCTAACAGACATTTTCAACACCTCAGTGGATCAAGCCAAAGTCTTATCATGTTTCAAGACTGCCACCATCATCCTAGTGCCGAAAAAATCTCAAAACACATCACTCAATGACTACCGTCCCGTCACACTCAATCCCATTATGATGAAGTGCTTCACCTCCACAATCCCTCCCACATTTGACCCCTTCCAGTTTGCGTACCAGCCAAACCACTCCACTGAAGATGCCATCTCCTCCGCTCTTTACCTGAGCCTTGCGCACCTGGAGGAGAACAACACTCATGTGCAGATACTGTTCCAGGACTTCAGTTCAGTGTTTAATACCATCATTCCACAGCATGTGGTGAACAAACTGGGTCCCCTGGGCTTCAGCACCCCCCCTGTGCAACTGGCTGCTAGACTTTGTCACTGAAAGGTCACAGTCAGTGCGGGTCAGACAGAACACCTCCAGCGTCATCACCTTCAGCACAGGCTCCCCTCAGGGCTGTGTCCTGAGCCTTCTGTTGTTCACTCTGATGACACACAACTGCATCCCCAGGGCTGCCAGCAACCACATTGTGAAGTTTGTGGACGACACAACAGTGGTGGGCCTCATCAGGGACAACAACGATCTGGCCTACAGAGAAAAGGTGGAGCAGCTGGTAGGCTGGTGCAGAGAAAGCAACCTGATCCTGAACGTGGACAAAACCAAAGAGATCATTGTTGACTTCAGGAAGAACCAGCCCAGCCACACTCCACTTCTCATCAACAACACGGCTGTGGAGGTAGTCAATAGCACCAAGTTCCTGGGGGTGCACATCACAGACAACTTCACCTGGTCTGTGAACACTGCATCACTGGTCAAGAAGGCACAGCAATGTCTGCACTTCCTGCGTAAGATGAGAAGAGTCCACCTGCCCCCACCCGTCCTTACTACATTCTACAGAAGCACCATAGAGAGCATTCTAACCAGCTGCATCTCTGTGTGGTGTGGAGGCTGCAGTGCCTCTGACTGGAAGAATGTGAGGACAGTGGAGAAAATCATTGGGATGACTTTTCTCTCCATTCAGGACATCGCACCAAGGTGCTGCATGTCCAGAGCCAGAAACATCCGTGACCTCTCACACCCTCACTATGGACTGTTCTCCCTCCTGGCCTCTGGAAAGAGGTTCTGCAGCATTCAGTGCAGGACCACCAGGTTCTGTAACAGCTTTTTCCCCTCAGGTCACTAGACTCCTGAACTCCAAATCCAAACTCTAAACTTTCTATTTATACTTGAATAATTCCTAATTCCACAGGTCATTTTATACTCTTGCACTTTTAAATTATGCAGCAGCAAAAATATTATACACTTCAATTTAATTCTGTGCTGAGCCAGATTGCAATGAAATTTTGTTGGGTGTACACTTGTTGCATACTGAATAAAGGTTGTCCAAGTCTATATCTCAAAGACTTTTTTTTTTTCCAATAGGCTTGACCAGTTGAAGCAGTCTCAGATCATCACATTGCATTTTTGGAGGCATAGTAGCCACTAGGCAAGATAGGTGTGTTGTTTCATGAGCTAGGGATCCCTACCAAATGGAAACCTTTTCCAGTTAGCCTCACTAACAAGTAGTTTTCTGATGGCTGGTGTGTGTGCGCACGCGCTCTTGCTTTCATTAAACATGGTGAGTTCTTCTGGGCAGGATTTTTCTTTTGTTTTTAAATAAGCAATTCAACTTTGTGATCTCTGACCATGCTCAGTCAAGATTTTTTTTTTTTAAACCACATTTCTTCCATGAAGTTGAGTTTTACCACTGTCCTTCCAGATTTTAATAATGCATTGGACAGTGCTTAAGTCAATTCCAGTAATTTCAGCAATCTTGGTTGTTTGCTTGATGCAAGCCAATAATTTAACCCTTCTGAAATATAACTTTTCCATAACCACAGGATGTCTCCCCCAGCATGGTGATTTAAAGAAATGAGAAGCTACTTGTGGCATCAGTTAGGGTTAAAAGAATTGTTGCCAGCTGAAACCATCACTGCAGTAATTATCCAGTCAAAGGCTCTTAAGTATTTGCTGATTTATATCCAAATGGTGACTAGGGGTAGTTTTTTTTTTTTTGGGGGGGGGGAGGTAGTGTGTATATTAACAATTCATTTTGACACGTGTGATGTGCTTACAATAGGACATTCATGGTGCACTTAGAATGGTGTTTAATAGCAGAAATGTTCCAGCAATCTCCGACATGGGATTTGACATGATACTCATTTCAGTGTTGGCTCCAAAAAAAAAACAATTCCCCCCCCCAAGCAATGTTCAACAATTTGGCGATGTATGAAACAAATAGTGATTTTCATGGAGGACCTGGCCGATTAAAAGCCAAAACCTTTTTTTTTTAAACCTCTTTGTAGCCATGTTTATTTGAAGCACATGATTTTATACACATCCATATCCAATACAGGTTGCTTCAGCATTTATTAATTGGTTTGTTTAGATAATGCTGAAAAGAATATTCCAGCATATTTTTCACCTTATCTAGTATATAGGCAATTTACACTGACAAATATATTTTCTAAGTGTGAACTGTAATATTAGAGTACAAGCTAGAATATTAATAGTACATGCTGAAGTCATCTGCTCCCATTTTGCTGAGACTCTTGGCATTTATTTCAAGTCTCCAAGTTTTACAAAATGTAAATCTGCAGGGTTTTGGCTCTCCAGGAGCCTCATGTACTAAGACTTCCGTAGATTTCCCACTGAATTCTTACTTACGCTAAAATCGGGAAAAGTACTTACGGAGAAAAAAATCCGAATGTATCAATATGTGCGTAAGACGTTTTCCACGCACAATTCTGTCGTACATCCCAATCACCGTGGAATTCGGCGCACATGCACGAGCCCAACTCTCCGCCCCGTCTCCTCCCTTCATTACGCCACACTGAATATGGTAATTAGTATAAGAAGGCCTGTAGTTGCGCCCGCGTCAGCTGGGAAAATGGAGAAGATAGCTAGAAAAAAAAACTTTTCGGAGTGCGAGGTGGAGGTGCTGATCTCGGAGGTACAGGCTCGACACAAGATCCTGTTCGGAAGCCTCTCCTCCGGGATCAGCACCAAAACCAAAAGGTTACATTGGGAGCACGTCACAAAAGCGGTGAACGCGGTGGGGGCTGCAAGCCGCACCGCCGCCGATATTAGAAAAAAATGGGGGGACATCAAAGTCGATGTTAAAAAAAAGGTGGCTGCCCACAGCCGGAGTGTGGGCCAGACGGGCGGCGGTACCGGCGTGGGGGACCTGTCGGTGTACGAGCAGAGGGTGGCCGGTGTCCTCGGACACTGGTCGTATGCCGGCGTGGTGTCACCCGGAGAAGGGGACTCCGACTTGGCCCAGCAGCCCATGGAAGGTGAACCTCTTAAAATATTTTAACTACAGTTTTCTCATTCGTCTCATTAATTGTTACTCCTACATGTCATAGACCCAGTAGGGTATTTCCACATGCAACCAACAATGAAACACATGCACTTGTTTTCCTAAATGTGATTTTAATTATAGGCAAATGCATTAAAACAAACAGAGAGCCAAGGAGCCACAGGGGCCTCGGAGACGCCGCTGGATGGGGAGGAGGAGGATCCCCAGCTGGGTCCATCGGGGATGTCATCCAGCCACTCCTCACCGCATGCGCCGGCAGCCAGAGCCACGGGCCGGGTGCTAACCCGCGCAGTCCTAGACATTCAGGGGGACATTGTGAAAGGGCTGAATGAGCTTAATACAACGATGAAGGGGGTATGGGACGAGTTAAAGCAGTTAAATGCAACATTAAAAGAACATATGACAAAGTGAATTCCGTGTCTGTGTGTGAATACCTTTTCATAGAGTTGCAATAAATTGCTGACGGACCCTGATGGCATTGCGGTTAGGGGGGTCATCGGGCGGTCCTGGGTCCGGGTCTTCCTCCACCTCTATATCCCCTAAGGGTACGCCATGGCGCAGGGCAATATTGTGGAGTACACCGCAGGCCAGGACAATTCGGCAGACCTTTTCCGGGCTGTACAGCAATACCCCCCCACTCCGGTCAAGGCAGCGCCAACGGCCCTTCAGGTGCCCGATAGCGCGCTCCACCACCGCCCGCGTCCTAGTGTGGATTGCGTTGTAGCGCAGCTCTTGGCCAGTCTGTGGGTTGGTGAGGGGGGTGAGCAGCCATCCCCGCAAAGGATACCCGCTGTCTCCTATAAGCAATAGTAAAAGGAGAAAAGTATGCATGAGCTCCAATGTGTAGGCTACTACATGTGTATGACATATGCATTTAAGTGTCAGGAGTACTTACCAATCAACCACCCATCACGCACTCTTCCACCATCAAGCTTGATCCCCACCGAACTGTTTGTGAGGATGAAGGAGTCGTGAGTTGCTCCAGGCCACCTTGCCACGATATTTAAAAGACGCATTTGGGCATCACATACTATTTGTACATTTATTGAATGGAAATGTTTCCGATTCACGTACAAATACTCCCCTTCAGATGGCGCCTTTATAGCAATGTGTGTGCAGTCGATCGCTCCGATTACATTTGGAAAACCGGCAATCGCTGCAAATTGCGTTTTTATGTGTGCTTGGTCCGCCACATCATAGGGAAACTGGATATACCTGGCGGACAGTCGGATGAGCCCCTTCAGCACAGGTGGTATCGCACGGCTTAAAGAAGCCTGGCTCATTCCCGACCGGTCCGCCAGTTCCCTCTGGTATGCACCTGTCGCTAAGAAACCAAGCGTGGTAAGGACTTGGATGGGCACTGGCAACGCATGACTCCTGGATGTCTCCCTCTCCAATCCTGGGCCCAGCAGCTCAGCACAGAGATCCAAAAGAATAGCTCTTGGAAGTCTGAATCGGCTAATAAGCCAGTCATCATCGTGGGCTAGGAAGTCTGTGTAATCGTGGAACACCCGTTCCCTCCTAATCATTCTGTTCGCAATGTCCTCCAACAATGCCAACCATGCCATTGTGACCAGTGGGTATTTTTCACGTATTGCGCATGTATTTATAGTGCCGTTTATTTGGATGCATGTTAGTGATTGGATCATTGTTACCCATGGCGAGGACGTAATTTGCGCGCAATTAAACATCGGCAGCGTGACACGTTTTAGGTGAAGGGGGAAATTAGGCTAGGCTACTTATTGTAT
>JAODJS010000002.1:26703074-26715947 GCA_027576325.1 Sciades assimilis | reverse complement strand
GTCACCAGTTAACCTAACCTGCATGTCTTTGGACTGTGGGGGAAACCGGAGCACCCAGAGGAAACCCACGCGGACAGACACAGGGAGAACATGCAAGCTCCACACAGAAAGGCCCTTGTTGGCTGCTGGGCTCGAACCCAGGACCTTCTTGATGTGAGGCGACAGTGCTAACCACTACACCACCGTGCCGCCCTGCAGTACATGTTAGCTAGCTGTAAACACAACTATGAATATATTTCATTTGTTTTCTAATATGAAATATGCAAAGATATTTTAAAGAATGCACTTTATATTTATTTATTTTATTATATACTATTTACAGTCTGTATGTATAATTTACAGGAAAACAGTGATGTTTTAGAGACCTCCAGTATTAATCCCAAACAAATTCCAAGACATGCTGAATGATTACAACCTCAAATCATAGAATAACAATATTTCACACTTGATTTTAGTTCTGTTCAAATGTGTGGAACAACAACACAAAATCTTTAAGGTGCATCACAATTTCAGAAGACAATGAGAGGACATCACAGGTTCTCAATTCTGACTCCATGTGTGCATATGCTTTGTTCTCTAGCACACCTGATTTAAACCCTTAGTTCCTCTATCAGAAGATGTTCATAAGCAAAAAAGGGGAACTGAGACTGAAAGCCACTGCACTAATTGTTTGTGATGCAGGAAAAAAGTTTCAGACTTTGACGGAGAAAGAGCTGCCACAAGAGCAGCCGTGTTCTGCCTGCGGGTTCCTGAGCACCTGGAAGGAGGAGCGGATGAGCTCCTGACTAAAGTCAAGCGTTGCTCCTTTGACAAACTCCAGACTCTCCTCGTCTACGATCACGCTCACACCGTTCTGCTCAAAAACCCTGCAGGAGTGCAGAGACAGACACAGAAGCTAAATTCCTGCACCCGGTCAAGTGATTATTCAACCAAAATCAACAGCCAACGCCGGAGCGTCGTGCAGTACAAGACATGTGATCTTAGCATTTTTTTTCCCACTGCAGTTAAAAACAGTTTTACAAAAACCAACATGCTTAATTAGACGCAAACACTGTGTCCAGATATAATATGGTTTCCAGGGTTTTTTAATTATTTGTCTTTTTAGATGCGTCCCAGCATCTCTATAAGAGGGTATGTCCGACCGTCGGTCTGTCCGTCTGAAACGCATTCTTCTGAATTGTCATTCCGTCTTGTGTCCACAAGGCGGCACTGTTGCATAGACGGACGCATCTGTTGTCCCACTTGATGGGCTTGTTTATGATTAAGAAGGGAATTGTCACTAACTGATTAAATATCCCATTTAAAATGGCTAAAATATTATAAATCCTGTGTATCACGTCCATTTATTAAAGGAATACTCCAGCATTTCTCAATCTAATCCGTAAGCAGTGATTGTGCAATTACGGCAAATAAATAAAACAGGTGGAATGGCGGAGGAATGTAAGAAGTACCACAACAGACTTGCTGAGCTACTAGCAATTAAAAAGGGCGAGGACTATGTGAGTATGATGTCATGGCTGAGACCGAAAGTCTCCTTCGCGATCCTACGCTCGGCTCTACTCTGTTTAAGAGGATCAAGAACAATTACAAAGACTTTAGAGATCAATAATGCAGACATTACACGAGAGAATATGGCTGCACGAATAACTTGAAGTTACTTATTTTATTTTTCACTTTTCTACTTTTTAAGCTCTAAATTAGGATAGGTTTTGATCTTTTAAAAATTTATTTATATGCTTACATATTCAGATTTTTTAACACATTTCATATTTCTATATAGTTTTATTGTGTGTGTATATATATATATATATAATCACATACATACATACACACACACAGTCAAGCCAGAAAGTCTGCACACCCCTTCCACCTTCTCCACATTTTATGTTACAGACTTATTCTACGATACATTGAGTTCATTTTTCGTCAAAAATTCTACACAAAATAGCCCATAATGACAAAGTGAAAGCAGGTTTTTCAAAATGTAAAATATCATATGTACACAAGTGTGCATGCCCTTCGATACCCAAAAGTAAGCTGAGGTGCATTTTATTTCCACTGATACTGCTTGAGATGTTTCTACAACTTAATCAGAGTCCTCCTGTGGTAAATTCAATTGATTAGACATGATTGGGGACTGACAACATCTGCCTATATAAGGTCCCACAGTTGACAGTGCATGTCAAAGCAAAGTCCAAGCCATGGGGTCAAAGGAATTATCTGCAGACTTCAGAAACAGGATTGTGTCAAGGCATAGATCTGGAGAAGGGTACAGAAACATTCCTGCAGCTTTACAGGTCCCAAAGAGCACAGTGACTACCATCATTCGTAAACGGAAGAAGTTTGGAACCACCAAGAATCTTCTGAGACCTGACTGCCCAACCAAACTGAGCGATCGGGGAAGACGGGCCTTGGCCAGGGAGGTGGGCAGGAACCCGAGGGTCACTCTGACAGAGCTCCAGCGTATCCTTGTGGAGATGGGAGAACCTTTCAGAAGATCAACCATCCAGGCAGCACTCCACAAATCAGACCTTTATAGTAGAGTGGCCAGACGGAAGCCACTCCTCAGTAAACAGCATAAAAACAGCCCACTTTGAGTTTGCCAAAAGGCACCTAGAGGACTTTTAAACCATGATAAAGAAGATTCTCTGGTCTGATTAAGCCAAAATGTAATTTTTTGGCCTGAATACCAAGTGTCACATCTGGATGAAACCAGGCACTGCTCATCACCTGGCTAATACCATCCCTCCAGTGAAGCATGGTAGTGGCAGCATCATGATGCGGGGATGTTTTTCAGCAGTGGGAATGGGGCAACTAGTTCTTGTCAAATGTGCGAGAGAGGCGGATGTACGTGCAGAAGTGTTTATTATAATACAGGGCGAGCTATACAAAAAGTGCATCAAACACACACAAAAGCAAACAGTCCAAATCGGCAGGCAAGGTTATAAATGAGAAAACAGGCAAAGGGTCTGTCAAGGCACAAACAGGATGTCGGAGGCAAAACAAGAACGAGAACTAGAACCAGGAAAAAGGAGTCAAGAAACCAGAAACACCACAAACATGGGAAACAAGGCCCGGGAATGCACACTGTACGTGGCATAATACTTTGCATCGTCCTTGCATCAGCACAGTCCTTAAATAGCCCAACACTTTGTTCATTAATTAAGAACAAGGGCGCCTTGTTCATGGCGTGCGTGCTGGAGCTCACTTGGCGCACGCACAGCCCAAGGCGTGCCCTTTGGTGCATGCACCACAGCGTGCAGGACTGACAGTCCTGACAGAGGGAAAGATGAATGCAGCTAAGTACACTGAGATCCTTGAAGAAAACCTGCTCCAGAGTGCTCTGGACCTCAAACTGGGGTGAAGGTTTGCTTTCCAACATGACAATGACCCGAAGCACACAGCCAAGAGAACAAAGGGGTGGCTTTGGAGAAAGTCTGTGAACATCCTTGAGTGGCCCAGCCAGAGCCCAAACTTGAATCCAATTCAACATCTGTGGAAGGAGCTGAAAATGGCTGTGTACCGATGCTCCACATCCAACCTGACAGAGCTTGCAAGGATATACCAAGAGGAGTAGGCAAAAATGTCCAGAAACAAGTGTGCCAAGCTCGTAGCCTCTTTCCCAGGATGCCTTGAAGCTGTAACTGCTGCCAAAGGTGCATTAACGAAGTATTAGGTTAAGGGTGTGTACAGATATATAACCCCTAAATAACCTTTTTTTTGTCAGTAAAATAAACTTGCATAATTTCCAAAAACCTGCTTTCACTTTGTTATTATGGGCTATTTTGTGACAAAAAATGAATTCCATCTATTGTAGAATAAGTCTGTAATGTAATAAAATGCAGAGAAGGTGAAAAGGGTGTGCAGACTTTATGACTGTATGTCACTGAATCCTTCATTTATATCAGACATCTCATCTCTTTATCTCTAGCCACTTTATCCTGTTCTACAGGGTCGCAGGCAAGCTGGAGCCTATCCCAGCTGACTATGGGCAAAAAGCTGGATACACCCTGGACAAGTCACTAGGTCATCACATGACTGACATATAAGACACAGACAACCATTCACCCTCACATTCACACCTATGGTCAATTTAGAGTCACCAGTTAACCTAACCTGAATGTTTTTGGATTGTGTGGGAAACCCACATGGACACGGGGAGAACGTGCAAATTCCACACAGAAAGGCCCTCACTGGCCATGGGGCTTGAACCCAGACCTTCTTGCTGTGAGGTGACAGTGCTAACCACTACACCACTGTGCCACCCCAAGCTGGGATTCCCAAAGAAATCCTGACTGAACAAAGCACTATGTTTATGTCATGCACATTTCATGAACTGTATGGGTAATTGGGGATTAAGTCGATCCACACCAATGTCTATCACACACAAACAGATTGCTTGGTATAATGATTCAATCAGACACTTAAAATTTTAATTTGGAAGTTTGTAACCGAAGATGCATGTAATTGGGATAAATGGCTTGAGTCCCTGTTATTCACAGTAGGAGAAGTCCTGCAAGCCTCCATGGGATTTTCTCTATTCAATTTGTTATATGGGCATAAGCCTCACAGCATTTTGGATGCGCTGCAGGAAAATTGGGAGGCAGGACCATCACCTAGTAAAAATGAAATTCAGCATCTTCTCAACCTGTGTGCAAAGTTCCACACCCTCACACACTTAACCCAAGAGAGTTTATGGCAGGCACAAGAATGTCAAACCCAGCTGTACAACAGGGGCATGTGCCTTAGAGAGTTCACCCCAGGAGATACTCATGTTATTGCCCACTTCAAGCTCCAAATTAGTCACCAAGTGGGAAGGGCCATTTGTGGTCACACGGCAAATTGGGGATGTTGACCTATGA
The DNA here is from genome assembly GCA_027576325.1 of Sciades assimilis. NCBI lineage: Eukaryota > Metazoa > Chordata > Actinopteri > Siluriformes > Ariidae > Sciades > Sciades assimilis. The sequence continues at coordinate 26,711,085 of JAODJS010000002.1, read as the reverse complement.
GGTGAAGTGAACTGACAGAGGTGGGGCACTACAAATATATCACCTCAACCTGTTAAAACATTGGAATGAGGGGTCCCCATGACATTGGCATCGGTAGTTCTGAAGAAGGCGGAGCTGGGGCCGGAGGTAAAAACAAAAGTGATGACTCAAACCACTCTGGTCCCCTATGGAGACCACCTCTCACCAGGTGAACTTGCAGAGGTTGCCAGGTTGAAAAGGAAATTTCCAATGTGCTTTGTGGCAGCAGGGGCATGGCCAAGCATCAGTTTGTGGATGGAGGGCAAGGCCAGGGAAGATGAGTCGCAAAATCAATGTACTTGTTGTTAATTAATGTTGTGTGTGTCTGTTGCAGTGATAGCAGAGATTAGACAAGGAGGGAGAGAGTGAAGAGAAGGGAGCTCTCCTGACCAGAACACGTGTGTGTCTGTCTGAGTAAAGAGTGAAACATATGAAGCTGAAAAGCTGTAAAAATAAGAGTGTATGAACATCATCTCTCACTTGCCATGCTTCAGTACTCCATGCACATCAGGGCTTACTACAGTGATGCCAAAACCCAGGAGATACTGAAGGGAACCACCCATGGAGTCCTCCCCATTCAGGGACCTCATCCATGCCCTCGTGACTACCCAACAAAACCAGCATCAAGCACTGATTGCCCTCCAAATGGAGCAGAAACAAAACTTTGAAGCCTTGATGCTGGCTCAGCAGGAAGATCACCAGGCATTCCGGCACCTGCTTGCATTGGCGGGGTACTCAACCGCCACTGCAGCAGACCCACCTTTGTCACTCTCACAAAGATGGGTCTGCACAACAATCCAGAAGCTTTCCTGGTGCTCTTCAAGCAAGTGAGTGAAGTGTGCGGGTGGCCGGTTGAGCAGTGCACAGAACGCCTATTCCTGCTATTGACCAGTGAGATGCAGCTCGCCATGCAACAGCTCCCTGCTGACAGCCAGTTCATATATGCCAACTTGAAGCCAGCCATCCCACAGCATGTCAGATGCTCCCCATCAGCACTTCCGGATGCTGACAGTGGAGGAGGTCAGCCAGCCATTTGCATTCCACCAACAGCTTTGGGATGCCTGCCAGTGGTGGCTGAGGGTGGATGACCGTAACACTGAGGGAATCATCAACCTGGTGACATTGGAACAGTTCATCATGTGACTTCCAGAAGGAACAGTAGTGTGGGTCCAGTATCATTATCTGTCATCACTGGAACATCCATCGAGTTGGCAGAGGACCATCTGGTGGCAAGTCCAATGGCAGGTGGACATGTCGTCTCTTCCCCTCCCCTTTCTTCTTCCTTTCCCCATTCTTTTCCCTTTCCTGCCCTGTTCCCCCACTGCGGAGATGTGGGCTGGCATCCCCCCAGCCAGTCTTTCACACCTGTGGTGTCCTCCTGTCTTCCCCTTCCATGTCTGTCTTCTCCCCCTCAGGTGAGTGATGCCCATAACACCGGTGCAGCAGAGAAGCCTGGGCAGGTGTGCTGGTGCTGCGGGGAGCTGGGACATCTCCAAAATAAATGCTCCATGATGGAGGTGGGAGCAGTGGTCCCAGATCCCTGACATGCCAGAGACCACACCCAATTGCGCCAGAGCATATCGTATACCAGTAAGTGTTCAAGGGGACACATATCACGCACTGGTGGATTCTGGCTGTAATCAGACCTCAATTCACCAAAGCCTGGTGCAAGGTGAGGCATTGGGGAGAGCACAAGTGTTGAAGGTTTTGTGTGTGCATGGGAATGTTCACAACTACGCATTGTGCATGTAGTTGTAACAGATGTCAGTCCACATTCTATTTTGGGGGAAAATCATAGAATAAAGGCAGTGGTTAATCCTCACCTCACCCACTCTCTGATTTTGGGGACTGATTGGCCAGGATTTAAAGGATTAATGGAAAACATAGTAAAGGGTGGGTCCTGCATTAGTACATCATGGGAAGCTCCTGGTGTGGCATTGACTGTGGAAGCTGTCACAGAGCCATCTACATCAGCACTACTCAGGTTAGAGCAGTCATGAGATGAGACTCTGCATCATGTGTTTGACCAAGTGAGAGTAATTGATGGCCAAACTCTCCAGCTAAATGTGATGCCTGCCTCCTCATATTTCGCTATTATTAAAAATAGGCTGTATCAGGTTATGCGGGACACTCAGACTGGTGAACAGCTAACACGGTTATTAATCCCTAAAAGCAATAGGGAACTCATGTTCCATGTGGCTCATTTTAATCCCATGGCCGGATACTTGGGGCAGGATAAGACACCAGCCCAAATAATGGCCCGGTTCTATTGGCCAGGGATTCGCAGGGATGTTTGTCAGTGGTGTGCGGCGTGCTGTGAATACCAATTAGTAAATCCCACCACCGCTCCAAAAGTGCCTTTGTGCCCACTCCCTCTAGTCAAGACCCCCTTTGAGAGAATTGGCATGGATCTTGTTGGGCCATTAGATTGGTTAGCACAAGGATATCACTTTATTTTAGTCCTGGTGGACTATGCAACGCGATATCTGGACATGGTGCCTCTCTACAATATCTCCACATACAGTATAGTGGAAGTGCTCTTCCATGTTATCTCCCAGGTTAGGATTCTGAAAGAAATCCTGACAGACCAAGGTACTGTGTTTGTCATGCACATTGTGCGAGTTGTATGAGTTGTTGGGGATTAAATCTATCCACACCATCATTTATCACCCACAGACAGATGGTTTAGTAGAGTAGTTTAATCAGAAACTTAAACATTTAATTCAGAAAGTTGTAAGTGAAGATGCAGGTAATTGGGATAAATGGCTTGAGACCCTGTTATTTGCAGTACTAGAGGTCCCACAAGCTTCCATGGGATTTTCCCCATTTCAATTATTATATGGGCAAAAGCCTTGTGGCATTTTAGACATGCTGCAGGAAAATTGGGAGGAGGGACCTTCACCTAATAAGAACAAAATTCAGTATGTTCTGGACTTGCGCATGAAGCTCCACACCCTCATGCACTTAACTCAGGAGAATTTATGGCAGACACAAGAATGTCAAGCCCAGCTGTATGACAGGGGCACATGCCGTAGGGAGTTCATGACAGAAGACAAAGTACTTGTATTACTGCCAAACGTCGAGCTCCAAATTAGTTGCCAAGTGGCAAGGGCCCTTCGAGGTCACATGGTGAATCAGGGACATTGACTTTGAGGTGACCCAAACAGATAGGGGTGGGGCACAACAAATATACCACCTCAACCTGTTAAAACATTGGAACGAGGGGGTCCCTGTGGCATTGGTGTTGGTAGTTCCAGAGAGGGCAGAGCTGGGGCTGGAGGTAAAAGCAACAAAAGCACCCATTCAAGCTGCTCCAGTCCCTTGTGGAGATCATCTCTCACTGGCCCAACTCAGAGGTTGCCAAGTTGCAAGAGGAGTTTTCCAATGTGTTCTTGCCCCTTCCTGGCTGCACCCACCTCATAGAACACCACACTGAAATGCCCCCAGGAATGGTGGTGCGTAACTGCCCTTACCGCTTACCTGAACACAAAAAAATGTGGTTTGGGATGAACCCAAGGCCATGCTCAAAATGGTCCCCAAGGCCCATGGGTCGGTCCAGTTCTGTGTGGAATACAGAAAAGTCAATGCAGTGTCTAAATTTGACACATACCCAATGCCTTGCATTAATGTGTTGCTCAATTGGTTAGGTGCTGCTCATTTTACTTGACACTGGATTTAACAAAGGTATATTGGCAGATCCCCTTGATTTGTCTATCCCAAGAAAAAAATGTCCTTTTCCACACCGTTTGGGTTACAACCATTTGTCACACTTCCTTTTGGATTATTTGGGATGCCCACTACATTCCAGCAGCTCATGGATCAGATCCTCCGTCCTCATGCCACCTGTGCAGCAGTGTGCCTTGATGACATTATTGTGTATAACAATGATTGGTTGCAGCACCTTGAGCAACTTAGGGCTGTCCTAGAGTTACTGAGGTGTGCAGATCTCACAGCTAACCCGAAGAAGTGTGTGATTGGGCAGGTGTAAGTATGGTATCTGGGTTTTCACTTGGGTCATGGGCAGGTGCGTCCCCAAATTGACAAGACAGCAGCAATTGAGGCCTGCCCGAGGCCCAAGACCAAAAAGGGGGTGAAACAGTTCCTGCAGCTGGCTGGCTACTACTATCATAGGTTCATACCTAATTATTCAGATGTCACCAGCCTGCTGACTAGTCTCACTAAAGGGGGAGCACCAGATCTGGTCCAGTGGACAGAGAAGTGCCAACAAGCTTTCACCAGGGTAAAAGCTGCACTGTGTGTGAGGCCACTCTTACACTCCCCTGACTTCTCTCTCCCCTTTATTTTGCAGACAGATTCATTGGACAGAGGGTTGGGGCCATTTTGTCCCAGGAGGTGGAGGGGGAGGAGCGTCTTGTGCTATATATCAGCTGCAAGCTCTCAATGCATGAGAATAAGTACAGCACCATTGAAAAAGAGTGCCTAGGTATCAAGTGCATGGTCCTCACCCTCCGATACTACCTGCTGGGGAACCCTTTCACCCTCTGTTTGGACCACACACACCTCCAGTGGCTCCACTGCATAAAAGATGCCAATGCCCAGATCACCCATTGGTATCTCACCCTCCAGCCATTTAAATTAGAGGTGGTCCACAAACTGGGGGTGTGGATGGTGGTAGCAGACTTCCTGTCCCATCAGAGGGGAGTCCGCTACAGCCCAGATGGCTCCCCAGCCTGAGTTGGGTGGTGGGGGTATGTGGCAGCAGGGATTGTGTTCCTGAACAATCTAACCAGAGTGAGCAAACTAATACAGACAGGTGTAGTGATAAACAACGAGTTAATACATGTTTCTCCCCTAAGTTCCCCTTCAAAAAAGATCATCCTGTCTAATGTTCCTACTTTCATCTATGATGTAGCAATTACTAAAGAGCTTTTGAAATATGAGCAACTGGTCTTTCCAATTAAGAAAATTCCCCTTGGTTGTAAGTTCCCCTCTGGTTAAATACCTGCTGTCATTTTAGATTATCTGTATTCATGATACTCAAGGATGGTCTTGAGGAAATGAATGTAGTGTTTAAAGTTAGAGTAGATGATTCTGACTACAGTATCTATGTAGCCTCTGAAATGGATATGAAATGTTTCAATTGTGGACAGACAGGTCACCTTGTCCATGCCTGTCCAGAAAGACAGGGTGACCCCGGTGTTTCTGAGCAGCTGGAGCAGGATGCAGCTGGGTCCACTGTGGTTGCTCCCCCTGTGGCTGCAGTGTGTCCAGCTGCTGAAAACTCCAGAGCAGCTGCTGCACTAGAGCAGAGTGAGTCCCAAGCTCAGCCTGCAGCCCAGGAGTCCACTGAAGCTTTGTTGATCCTGGAGAGGTCCATCTCAGCCAAACCAGTCCCAGAAAAGCCTTGCTTGGCTGAACCTGATCAGAAAAGGCCTTGCTTGGCAGAGAAGGATACAGTGGATCCTAGTGCAGTGCTGGAGCTACCTGTACTGGCAGAGGCAGTTACAGGGGTGCAGAGCCTTTGCTTGGAAGCACCTGTCACTACACCAGTCAGGGGGAGGGGGATTTGGAGATGGAGAATGAGCCCATGTTTAAAGTACCAAGCAAAAGGGAAAAACAAGGTAAGGGACATGGGAACAAACAAGCAAAAAAAAAAAAAAGACATGAAGTTGGATGAAAGAGAGCCAGACAGTGATGAAATACCAGATTCTGTTTTTAACTCTGGCTCCCAAGAAGAATGCTTAGCAGTTGTTTACTCTGCTGGGGATATTTCAGAGATTTTAAGGACCACTAAATGGTAGAAAAATGTTGCTGTAGAGGAATATTTCCCTGACCATAAACAGTTTATCCATGATGTGAAGCAATTTAGAAGAGAAGGTGCTTTTATTGAGGTGGAAAGTTTTCATCTAAGAAAACTGATAAGTTGAATAGAGAAATTTCTGATGTGTAAAGTGGTTGGTGTTTTTTATTCTAGCATGGTTTTCATTATCTGTTTTTTTATCTACACATTTTTATGAGTAGGATTCATATTCTGAGTTTAAATATCAATGGAGCAAGACAATTTGAGAAGAGACTTAAACTATGAATTAATAAAGCAGAAGAATGTGAATGTTATGATGTTACAAGAGACACACAGTGATACAAGCAACAAAGCAGACTGGGTTAAAGTGCATATCCTGGACCATTTTTTTAAAAATATAAAAGTATGTCCCCTTACTGTCACAGTCTGTCTTTTCCTGTCACCTTTTGTTTACCTTTTTGACCCGCCCTCTTGTGGCCCCTTTGTGTATTACCTCGCTGTCACCATCTGTCTTTTCCTGTCCCCCTTTGTTTACATTTTGTTCCGCCCTCTTGTGGCCCCTTTGTGTATTGCCTTGTCATGTGTTTTTGTTTTCTTTCTTCCTTTATTGGTTGATTGTTTGCCACCTGCCCCTAATTAGTCTGGCCTTATTGTTTGTGCTCTTCCTCCTTTTTAAGCCCTGTTCTCCTTGTGTTTTTTGTCAGATTGTCAGTCCTTTTCCGAGTGTGCTCTGTGTCCTTAGATGCTCTGTTTTTTCCCTGTTGAATCCAGTCCGTTTTGTTTTCTGCCCTGCTCCTTGTTCCTGCCTTTGTATTTTGATAAACTTCTGAGCGTTTCCCCTTTTTGTTGCCTTGCCTTTTGCACCATGTCTTTTTTGGATTTTGTTTCCCCCTGTCTGATTATTAAAAAAACCAAAGAATTGAACTGCTATTGGGTCTCTGTCTGTACCTTAACAGTATGAACTAATTTTATATTAATTAGGTTACTAGAGCAAACTCTGAGTATTTCTACTTTTTTGTTTAGCTTGGGGAACAGACACAGTCTTAATGTAGTGGACCCTGAGTGACGACTGTGTGCAGCGAGCAGACAGTCTGAGCAATCAGATTATGACATAAAGGAGAACAGTTCTAATCTTTTATTTGTGTGTTAGTGAGGGCTGTCAGAGTCAAATGTTTGATTGACACTGAAAAATCCTTTCCTACGTCTTACATTTTGTAAGGAAGGTTTTGTCGACAGACACTTTTAGTGTCATTGTCACCCTTCTGCTTGTACGACTCAGTTGTGGCTCCTGAATGTAAATCAGGCAATTGACCTGTCATGATGCACACCACATCATATTATTAATGGAATCAGTAAACTGCCTAAGAAAAATGATTAAATACCAGTTATTGCTTCTACCAGTGGTCATGAAAGTCTAACACTCTCACTTGCACCAATGTGGAAAATCAGAAAACAAAGGGCCCTGAGAGTGAGACACAGAGAGAAAGAAGAAACAAGAAACCAAGAAAGTGAAAGATAAAAAGACTGTGAGAAAGACATGCAGTAATGAGATATTGATTTGGTTACTGACAGTAGGAAGTCATATATGTTGTGATTGAAAAGACTGCCCCCATTTTAACCCCAGTTTTCCTCATGGACTGATATTACACTTGCCACATATCCTCGCATAGTTGAAGCACAGTTTCATTTCTCCTGAGAAATGCAAGTTAATGTCCCACAAACAAAAATTTGTGATGCTCTCTCAAAATATCTCAAAATTATGAAATATAACATGAAAAACTATACAGATTTCCACTGAAATGACTGTCACTAATTGATGTGAACTTGTATAATTGGAGTTGGATAATTGCAAAATATAAGCATATACCTGTGCCAGGCTTATATTATGTTTTAGTCCCAGTTTTGTGAAGTCTTGTCTCGTGCCAAGTATTAATTCATTGAATGCTGGATACATTGTTATGGTCCCTGACTGCACTATTACAAAATGAATTGATCACTGTTATTTTTTATAGCTGTGTCGAATTTGTACCATATTATTATTATTATATTTTTTACTATATATATATATATATATATATATATATTAGGCCTGGGCCAAAAAAATCGATTTTTATATTAATCGTGATTTTTTTCTGGCGATTTTTAAAAATCGATTCTCATATACCGTAAATCCTCTAATAGTGGCCTGTATTCCATTACTGGCCGGGACTCTAATATTGGCCGGTCTCGCTG
>JAODJS010000002.1:25934343-25947971 GCA_027576325.1 Sciades assimilis | reverse complement strand
AATAATTATGGCGCTGTATATTATTATATGAATAGTCAAATTAGGATGTTGAAACTATTATTTATCAACGGCCAATTGTTTTTTTTACGCTAATGTTGATCTTTAAAAGCGATGTGTCCAAGAGCTCTACGAACCTTGATAAGTCATGTGAGGGGTCAGTGATGTCACAATTTGTACTCAGAGCGCATTATTTGAACCTTGGAGAGAGTAAGATGTCAGCGCCCAGGGACATTGTTTTTCTTTTAAAATAAAATCTGTACATAGTTTACAGGTACAAATATGAACCAGTGAACACTTGAACATGTCTTGTATGGATATTATCTATCAGTATAAAGGAGTTTACTTTTTAGGTTTTGTTTGGCTTTAAGACCTGGAAAAAAGAGCATGTTGTGCCAATATCAGCTGATCCCATCAACAATAAATGCATAGTAGATGGTTAACTCATGATCACAAATAGTACATGCAGGTCTTAATGACTTGTCACAGACTATAATGTATACAGACCCAAGGAACTGCTAGAACAGGAAGAACTGTCACCAAACTTCAAAATGTCTCTGGAAAATTCTGCTGAATATCAAGTTCATCCATCCATTATCTGTAACTGTTTATCCTGTGTAGGGTCACAGGCAAACTGGAGCCTATCCCAGCTGACTATGGGCGAGAGGCAGGGTACACCCTGGATGAGTTACCAGATCATCGCAGGGCTGACACATAAAGACAAACAATCACTCACACTTGGTCAATTTAGAGCCTCCGCTTAGCCTAACCTGCATGTCTTTGGACTGTGGGAGAAACCAGAGCACACCCACGCAGACACAGGGAGAACATGCAAACTCCACACAGAAAGGCTCATATCAGCCACTGGGCTCGAACCCAGAACCTTCTTGCAACTGTGCTAACCACTACACCACAGTGCCACCCCGAATATCAATTTGAATGTATTTAATCATGGAATAGGTCCATGTTAGCACACAGATTAAAAAGGAAAAAAAGAATGTAGTAAACAGTCTACAAAGAAATGACTGCAGATTTCACACATGCCGTGGTTACATAATCTTTTACATAAAATAGCAATGTTTTTGATCAAGTGTTAAACTTTTATCATGTCATTTCACCTGTCATGTTAATACACCAGCTACCAGCTATTGACCTAAATACTTAATCTCAGTTGGACTATATTTTAAACAACAAAATACATTTTGAGACAATGGATTTGTATTTTAATAATGTTCAATGCTTGAAATGTTTTCCAGCTGACATAAATAGAAAACCAGAGTTCTACACTGTATTTTGTTTCATGCCGGATATTAAATGCAGAGTATGATATGTTCAACATAACAATAGGAAAATTATAGCTTCTTTAGTGTTATACTTTTGTGAGATTTCCATGAAAACCATTAAAATGGATGAGTGCCTATACAAGAAGCCATAATGTAATATAAAGCCTGAAAATAAGGAACAATGAAAATGCCATCTTTGCAATCTGTAATGTGTAAGCCCTAAGAAGACATTTCGGTTCCACCCCCACTATCAACTTATGCTTTATAAGATTAAATAAATTTAAGAAGTGGCCTAAACCACAGAATTAAATATAGAAACTATGGAGTTTGAGAGACAAAAGAGACAGAGACAGAATAATGAAACAAATAGGTGGTCAATATTCACATTCACACTTGTTCCCGAAGAAAATTATGCAGCCTCTCAGTTCAGATATACAGTATACACTGTATATAATTAAGAGGTTTGTCTTCCACTAAGCCATTCATCAAGAAATTATTTTCAATTAGATTGTGCAAATGTGATTACAACGTGATTAGATTACTAAAACAGTGCTATCTGAAACTGCAGCTTTCAAGGGCCTTCATGCATTTTCTCTATCTCCAAGATGTCCCCATCAGTTAAGCCCAAGGACAGTGATGACAATATCTCAACACTTTTCTGATGCAAGACAAAATCAATCAAGCAGTCCTTTGCACTGTTATCTATCCCTGTATCTGCCTGAACTCCATTGTCAGTACATGATGAAGCTCTGCATTCATGCTGTGGAAAATATGACATGTAAAGAATAAAAAAAAACATGACAGGCCATGCTGTCATGTGAAAATAAAGTTTGAAAATAATAATTGATGGAGTAGTGCGATGTGGCCCAACATAAAACAGAATTACTGTTTCCACCCAAAAGTTGATTATTTTCCCCAATTACAGCACATCCCAAAGTGTTTTATGTCTCTTGCACTACAGAAATTAGCCTGTGATTACCTTATTTTTGTTTGTTAATTGGTATGTCATATGTTTAATTTCTTCTTGTTGCAACTCATGTTTAGCCGTTAATAGTAGTTAAAGGTGCTGATTGCAATGTTGAATTCTGGGCAACATGTTCTATTTCTATAGCTGTTGGAGTTTTGAGATATTTCTCTGCTGCACACACCGTGTATCCTATGTGTAAATGTTTTGCCGAGATAAAACGTGTCCCGCATTTTACGGTTCTGGAGATTGGCAAAGCAAATGAGCAACAATATCACGGGACAACCATGGGCTGCTTGACCTACTTTTAACTAAAACAAGTTGGCATGGGCAAACCTAGTGGACTCCACTCTCCTGCCAGATAAAAGCCAATGGAAAAGGAAAGCCTGCCTACTGAGTGCAACTGCAAGACAAAGCAAGGTTAGATTATGTCATTTTTCTGGACAGATAACTAAATAATTCTAGCTAGTGCTTAGCTATCTTAGCCTTCAAAATGCACTTGACTGGGCTTAACTCCACGGTAGTGAGCATGGAATTATACACCTAATATTTTGATTGTACAGAGAAAGAAATGATAAAAGCAGTAACAGAGAAGATATGTGATCTTTTGTTTCACAGATCTATTTGTGAACATCAACCACAAATTACATACCTGTGACTCAAAACTCTCTGAGGTCAATGCAGAGTCTAAGTTTGAAGGTCTTGGGCTCTGGCCACCCACTGGACAGTTGTGGTACTGTTTTTTTGGTGTGGTACTGACAGTGTGCTGACTGTTTTTTTTTGGTCTCCTGCCCCGCCCTCCTTTGAGCTTCTCCTCTGCCACTGATTGCATTCATCTTAGCTGTTTCCTGTTTGGTCCTGTGTGCTACTACTATTTAAGCTCAGCCATTCCTCTGTTCTGTCTCTGATTGTCTGACCCTGCGCCTGTCTCTGAATCGTGTAACCCTGCCTTTGTCTGTGAAATTTATCCCGTTGTCAGTGAGTACCAGTAAAATCTGCATACCCGTTTGGTACTGTCTGGAACTCTGCTTTGCTCTTCTGAATTTTTTGTGGACTGCCTTAATATTTTTGCCTCTGTTTTTGATGGTATTTTTGTTGACCTTTTTACTGCTTGATTGCTACGAGTCTCAGTTCCTCTTTTGAAGCTTTTTTGTTTATTTTTTGCATATCGTCTGAGCGCCGAACTTTGAGAACCTTTTGAACTTTTAACACTAAGCCCTCAGTTATCCCTGCGCTTTTTCTTTTGGACCTGTTTATCTCTGCCTGGGAACATAAACTGCTCTCCTGCCCTGACCTTATTGACTGTGTTACCAACTCTCACTCACTCCCTCTTTTCCCTGACCCCTTCAATAAATCTACCAAAACTAATCTGCATTTGGGTCTCTGTCTCTGAACCTCACATAACACACATTTGATGGAGCAACAGAATGAGCATTTATTTGAAAAGTTAAAAACCTCAAAAGTTTGCCATCATATAAAGCATTCTTTCCATGTTTGGCTGGTTCTCAAACTATTCCAGACATAACATAGACAAAATATGATATTCATGCCCTTTAAAAAAAAAAAGGAAATTACAGTAATTTTCTTTTAAGGTGCATTTTGTGTCAGTCTGGCATTTGAAGTTTAGAAGTTGACATGATGGATTTGTACATGTTCGGGTGATGACGGAGATTAACATGTTGACTACACGGTGGAAACTGTACTTGTGAGGTCTTGCAGAATAAAACTAAAGACTTTCCATTTCATTATCATATTTTCATAACTAATGACTATTTTACCCCTAAAATATATTTTTGTGAGCATTTTTCGTGAGGTAATGTCGTTTTTTTTTTTTTTAAGATAATGGAGACTTTGAGGATATACGACCATGTTTGCTGGATTCTTAAAGGAAAATTCTGGTTTTTAACACTTTTAGCCCCTTTTCTGGAGTGTCTAGGATGAAATCGAATGAATGAAACCAAAATTTTGATGATTGGTCCTGTCTCGGCTATTTGGCTCATTTAGAATCACCCCTTGTCTGCTTCAGAAAGGCTTGCTATGGGCATATTCTAAAATGTCCTTAAAACAACCTTAAACACTTTTTTTTTTAAACATGCTACTCACCGAGTTGTCAGTGCTGTTCAATAATGTTCCAAAACAAGTTTCGTAAAGAAAAAAACATTCCTGTCATGTTTTATTTAGTATTTTGTAAATCCCATTGACTTCTGTTGGAATACTCAATATCCCTGCGCCACCAGAAAATCTAACTGGGCGGAAAATGACGTCATAAGGTGCGTTGGAATCATCTTGCATCATATAACAATGATATATTAAGAGAAAATATCTTTAAAATGAGTGAATTTATCTAACATTTCTTATTAGAAGATTATTTGAACTCAAATATAAGATTATGTAACTTACTTTTAGATGCTTTTTTTCATTTCCAGCTTGAAATTTTCTTATTCTATTGGCAGATAATTTTGCTAATTTTAAGTGTTTAATTCTAGAAAGATGCAACATTATTTGCCAATAGAATAAGACAATTTAAAGCTTGAAATGAGCAAAAGCATCTAGAAACAAGATAAATAAAGCTTACATTTGAGTTCTAATCATCTTCTAATAAGAAATATTTGATAAATTTACCCAAATTAAAGATATTTTCTCTTAACAAGACAATTTTTTGCAGTGATAAGTTTATTTTCAGTAAATATTACTGAAACATAGCATTTTTGAAAATTAGTTAATACAAAACACACAATGTACGTTATTTCATAGCGCATAACTTTATTATATTGCTGAAAAATTACACAACAAGTTGGCAGCATGCTTTTTCTTGGGTGGTTCACGGTGTTAGAGAAACGACCGCCTGTCTGATTCAGGCCGTGAGTCAGCGTGTAAGCGGCACTACGTCCTGCCATGTGCAGCCAAGGCTTTATCTTCAGCTACTTTACACAAGGCGACAGGATCTTCTACATCACTCACGGCCAGAGCTTTCCCTGCAGAAAAAGCCAAGAGTAAAGCCTGAAAAAACAAGTTTTAAAAGAAGTTAAAATCACAGCACATACCTGCTAATATCAACAACATGTACAATATTTAAATTCGAGAAGCATTAAACCACAACATTAACAGTTTCATGCAAAAGCATACAGGCCTGCAGGCTATTCGAGTCACCAACTGATCTACTGTGCGTTCCGAACACTCACATGGACACCAAACTACACTCGATTAGTTAAAGTTAGCCTGCAGTAGATCTAAATATTTAATAAGTTTTATCTGCATAAAATTACTTTAGTGAGGTATTTTCATGATTTTGCAATTCTAACTCAAAACTAGATCAAAATGTCAAAATCAGTAGCATTTCATTTAAATTTTAAACTTCTCTATAATTAGGATAGATTATATTCTTTGCATTGTTTGACAGTTCAGAGGAAAGTGCCAAAAACTTCGGCAAAAAGTGGTTTCTTACCTCACTGGGCGCTTTCCTGTCCACAAATGGTGTCGGACGCTGAGATTGTGCAGCTGCAGGCTTTCCGAGGCCTGTAAGTAAACAGGACTAATGCCGCATGTCAAATCTTGTTTTGGTGCACCTTCCCAGCGACGAGTGAAAAAAAAAAAAAAAATTACTCGGCAGGTGATGATTTGGCTGCTTTTCATACGGTTTCCATGCGCGTCTTTTGTTTTGATATGGTCGACCAGGGCAACGCACCATGATCAGCACAGCTAGTCTCTGCATCACACAAGACACACCTGCATTTACCAGCAAGGTCAATTTTCCGGTAATATTCGCCCTCAGTGGCGTCCATTTCTTTATCATTATAAAAGGACTCTTGATGGTTTTGAACACCATTCCCAATTCCATTTCACTCTGCACCCACTGTCAACTTCCCTAGTCCGGTTTTCTTCTTTTTGATCAATAATTTTTGCCATTGTTCAAAACATTCGCTTTCTAACTTCGAAATGCGGTTACCATGCTGTAAACAAGCAAGAGCGAGCTACAATATATTCACGTCGCCGATTGGCTACATTACTAACGCTCGACACATTTTCTTCCAAATCACGAACCTTGTTACACACACGTAATCGGAGTCAAGGTCAGTCCGTAAAACACGGAATTGGGTGCAATACTTCATGTGCAACACTTCATTTATAATGTGACTTCATGCAATAATTTATAAATGTGCAATACCTTATAATGAGATTCTCTCTGTACGATACTTTATAATGTGCAATACCTCACGACAATGTGAAACACAACACATATGTCTCAGGACTGTGCACCTTACCCCCCTTACACTCCCACCTTTTTTCTTTTCTTTTCCCTTTTTCTCTGCACACTGTTTGCACGGTTATTGGAGTTGCTTTTAATCTCAGTGTACATGGGTATAGTGACAATAAAGGCATTCTATTCTAAAATAGCAAATATTACGTTTGCATATTTACTGCAAGTCAACACCACTCCCAATTTTTGAGTATTTTGGCATTTCACAAAATTTTCAAAATGTATTCAAATCCGCAAATTTTCGTGGATCCGCGACCAAACAGCATGCTTAAAGTCAATTCTTGCCACCATCGACAGATTTTTAAGTCGTCCACCTGAGCGGAAAGGATTTTGGATGTTTTGTATCAAGTTTTTATTTATTGAATTTGCAAAAAATAAAAATGCTCCATTTCTCAAAATCCAGTGAATGTGGATATTTAAAAAGTTATTCCACTCAATTTCATCATACATGGAGCATCAGCTCAAGTACAACTTGATTTTATGGCATAACTTAATTATTCAAGGTTCTCTCCGTTTCAGTGCACAAAAATTGGTATTAAATGTGTGGCCAAGAAGTCATGGCACAGCCTGTATACTCTCTCCCCTGTCAATCACAGTGACACTACCCAATCACGGGCGTCTGTGAGCACACGTATGTAGAAGAGGGCAGAGAACCCCTTCCTCCGGGTGTGTTACGCTGCCCTATGATGGAGTGTGAGCAGCAGTTCAAAATGATGCACATGGCTGACTTCAGGTGTCTCAGAGAAAGCACACGTTAGTCTTCACCCCACCGTGGCAGGTAACCAAAAGAAAATAATACATCACAGTTTCAGTTCATTCCTCAGTAAGAGAGAACCGTGTTCATTCTGCAGCTACTAACTCTCCGTGTCTAATTTGTTTCTGGAGAAACAATAACGAGTGCGTTAATATAAAACCTGTGACTTACAGCTGGAACTGCTCTCAGAACGGCGGATACAGAAAATAAACAGCTCCTGACCAGTCACAGTCGAGAAATGCTGTGGTATTAAAAAAAAATAAGTTTCGTCAGCTTATTAAAAAGGGCAGGAATGACATGAAAACTTTCAATGGAAGTAAAGTTCACAGTAAACAATCAAGAAATTAAATACATGTTCAGGATTATAATCCTGCGGATCTCATTTCATCTTCACTTCCTGCAGCGAGAAATAAACAACGCCGGCACAATAACGTTAACGCCATTACGGTTTCCTGATGACAGTACGGCCCTCGAGACCGCTGGCACTAGCAGTTTGAGTTTCAATTTCCTGAAGTGAACAAGGTTAAAGTGAACTTTACCTGCCTTGTGTCGTTACTTCACACCGGGACCTTTAGTGAATAATGACAGCGGGTTCGATTACAGCAGCATCAGGAACAGAACAAGACTTAGCTCGTGTTTCAGTTCAGACCTGAAACCATGGTGGTGCATTACAGTAACCGCTTACACTACGGCTCCGACAGTACAGCCATGCACAATACGCCGCTTCACTGCACCTTTATTAGCCATCAGTCGACAGCTAGACACCCGTTTCTGTGCAGGAGGACCCAAAGGTCAGACTAATATTACTCGTCAGAGGGAAGCCATGGCCTAATCGTTAAAAGAAGCAGCTCTGGGGCCAAAAGGTTGCCAGTTCAATTCCCTGGACCAGCAGGAATGACCGAAGTGCCCTTGAGCAAAGCACCGAACCCCCACCTGCCCCCCAGGTTGTACGTCACTAAATACCTGTAATGTAATATAATGGTGGGTTTATTTTTTATAATTGATAACTGCTCAAAATTTATGGTGCTTATGATTCAGTATTCCTGAAGTATCAGGAGTGAGTGAATGATTTTAATGCCATGTCAGCACCTGAGGCTACATCATGCCAAAAACATGAGCAGATATTACAATTACTTTATAAATAAACAAATAGATGGGATAGAAACTAACACTTGATCCTATGTGAAACGCCATCTTCAAATCATCATCCACGGTGTTCTGGGAGTAAAAGGGTTCTCGTGGTGTTGAGCCCAGAGCAGCAGAGTAAAACACGCCTGATTATCAGCATCTTGATAAAACGGCATGTTGGTGATTCTTCAACCTTTAAGGCCAAAAATAAATATAAAGAGAAAAGGACGCAACTACATGTTCCCGACAAGCCTGTTTCATGAATCGCTTCACTCTTCAGGGGTAAAAAAGTGTATGTATGTATGTATGTATGTATGTATGTATGTGTAGAGTACCATTCACATGTTTGGACACACCTAATTCAGTGTATTTTCCCCCTTTTTTATGAATTAAAAGACACTTCATGTACTGTTGTTTCTCTTTACTTAGTTGAGTGGTTTCTTGACATACAAATAATCTGGATTACTAGAGTTGTGGAATAGGGCTATTTACTGTATTTTATTATTCACTATTTACTGTTTGATGAGCCTGAGCACATTAAGAAAGCAAGAAATTCCACTAATTACCTTTTGATGAGACACACCTGTTAATTGAAAAGCATTCCAGGTGACGACCTCATGAAGCTGGTTAAAATAATGCCAGTAGTGTGCAAAGAACCATCAAGGAAAACGCTCGCTAGTTTGAAGAATCTAAAATATGAAACATGTTTTTAAACACATTTTTGTTTCCCACATAATTCCATATTTGTTCAATGTTATTTCGTAGTTTTTATTTCTTCAGTATTGTTCTACAATGTAGAAAATAGTCACAATACAGAAAAACCTATGAATGAGTAGATGTGTTTTGAAATTTCAATATATGTCAATGTTAAGCATGGGTGACATGGTGGCACAGCAGGTAACATTGCCACCTTATAGCTTCAGAATCCTCAATTTGATCCTGAACTTGGGTTACTATCTGTATGGGTTTCCTCCAGGTTCTCCAGTTTCCTCCCACCTCCCAAAAACATGTCATTAGGTGGACTGGCTACTCTTACATTGGCCCAAGAGTTGAATGGCTGGATGTGTGCATGGTGCTTTGTTTGGGAGTGGTGTCCCGTCGTGTTCTCAAGATAAGCTCCAGATCCACTGCAACCCTGAGAGAGATAAAACAATAACTGAAAATGAGTGAGAGTGAGAAACCAAAGACTACAACAATATATAGCATATTTAATTTTCAGAAATAGGAACAAGAGCAATACAAACCAAAAGCAAGGTAAGCTGATTGTATGTGCTATTATGCATTTGTAGTACAGGTAGGGTACATGAAATTAGAACAGATTTAGATCAGACTGAATTGTGTTAATTTAATTTTAATTTATTTAGCTTTGCCATACATGCATACATTATGGCTGGGAAGCTACTACAGCTTGCGCCAATTACAGTGGGCTCATTGTACCAAATCTGCATGTCTTTGAACTTCAGGCATATCTCCTACTTGGGGAGCCAATTTGTTTCAATATTGTCTTCTTTTGTAACTGAGAGACCTTATATGTATGCATGGTGATTGCACTCTAATCAGGAACAGGTCCATGCAAATTAGTCCTAATGGTATGTGTTTGCATTGTACTTGGCGGCTGTGCGCTCTTAGTGCCAATGTGCATGGATGTGACAGATGTAACCAGACAGCTGCTTGACATCAAGTTTGATATTCAAACGTAACTATATAGTAATGATGTAAAGTGAAAGTGCTGGTTCACAGCTGTCCAACAGAAACCCAGCAGAGTCATAGCATAATGAATGTTGTGGTGTTGTTTCTGGCACATAGTATGTGGTGTCAAAGAAAGGAATAAATATGTATTTGTAACTGCGATGTGTATCTCATTATTGGTATCACTGTCACAAGACAATGCAGCAATTTATTGATGCAAAATACACTACACTACACAATTCGATGATTCATATGCTATAATATTATTCTATTCAGGTTGGTTTTGTACACTTGCAAATATTTTGTTCATACAATCATTAGGAGCTCTGTTTTTAGGCAGTGCCTAAATATCTACATTAATTGTTTAAAGGTGCTGACTGCAAAGTTGAATTCTAGGCAAATTATTATTTGCCTATAACTTTTGGAGTTTCGAGATATTGCAATGCTGCACACCCTGTGTACCCTATGTGTCACAGTTTTGCTGAGATAAAACGTGTCCCATGTTTTACGATTCTGAAAATTGCTGAAGTAAGCGAGAAGCAATATCATGTGACCACCGTGGGGCATGTCTGACCTACTTTTAACCAAAACAAGTTGGCTTGGGCAAACATGGCAGACATACGTGTTTTCACAGGTTAATGTGAAAGCTCTGCGCAACATTAAACTGTATATCTGGATGTGGGCTTTGGACGTGATATATTTCATTATACCTAATGTTTGGCTAGACCAGCAGCATTTTTGTTATGTATTGATAATGTAGACAGATAAAAACCATAAAATATGCTAGATCTAGGTCCTGGCTTGTTTATTACTATTAGAAGTCCACATTTGAGTTTACCTTTGTCATAATCAGGTATTTTTCTTTATCAGGAATTTCTCATAACATTCTGGCATGAAATCTGCCTCAAAATACTGGTAGGTATCTATACTTTTGTATGCCTTTAGTATCTCCGGTGGATTTAAAAATCCCAAACACTAAATAGTTCATGATGTTGTAGTATCCCAAATCTGATTGCTGGTTTGCTGTACATTTTTCAAGTGGAATAAACACATTTGTGAGTAAATTAAGAAGAAGAAGCCTTTATTTTTGTCACATATACTCTCAAGCACAGTGAAACTCCTCTGAATTCAACCAATCTGAAGCTGTGAATGCACACGTGTGCGCGTGCACACACACACACACACACACACACACACACACACACACACAGAGCGAGAGAGAGCGAGCAAGTAGTAAGCAGAATAAATAAATACATTTGTGGGTAAATTATACTGATCTGTGATACCTGCAGGTTTCAGTTTTTGGATGTAACGCAATATGCTGGTATACCATACATTTTTGTCACAATGTTTTCTGAGTGTCGCCATCTTGGTGTGATGTGGTTCCATGGTTATGTTCATTAGTTAAAGCTCCTCATATTTGGTTATTTCCATAGGGCCATACTGTTTACCTTAAAAGGTAGGAAAATGATCCCAAAACAGACAAAATGACCCTCAGCATATCAAAATGATCACATCTCACCCACATGATTTTGTTCTTGCGAGACATAGGAAATTGCCATACACAATAAAATATTTTCATGTGACTTTGCAGTCAGCATCTTTTAATCTTGATTGGAAGCATTGTACAGTAACCCAACTGGGCTATAAAGAGGTAATAGGTCCAAGATAGTAATTGCGTCTGATATGTTCTTTTTGGACACTTTTCTTGTATATTAGAAAGAAAGAAAGAAAGAAAGAAAGAAAGAAAGAAAGAAAGAAAGAAAGAAAGAAAGAAAGAAAGAAAGAGCTCATCTAGATAATCAGCTTGCTTCAGGACTCACTTAGATATTGTTTTATGTTGTCTCAACAATATTGTAGCACTGATGACCATGCATACAATATTCAATTACTAAATAATTAACTGGGTCAAAATTATTTTGTAGTTTAGGATAGGCAGTGGAGACATGGTAGTAAATGCTGTAGTTCTATCAATTTAACTCTTCTGCTATATTTGACACTTACAGTCTTGTGAGCAATCATGTGGTGTCAGATATGGATGGAATTTATTCCTTGGCATTTCATTTTATTTGCTTGAGTAGGTCCAGCTTTAACACAAATGAAAAAGACTGCAATCTTCACAGTAATGTGGAGAGCATTCTGAAGGAATTCCATGGTAATCACAAGCACACTGGGGAATTAACCAGCTGTAACCCAGAACAAGTGAACATAAACTAAAATAATGCTGAAGTATAAGAAATACGTACCTTAAAATGTTTTAATAAGAAAATATCTCTTCTGCTGGCTTGTAGGGTGCTGCATAGTCTGGCGGTCAAAATGGTTTTTGAGCAGGATGCAAACAGCTGCTGTTTACAGGTCAAAACCAACACGGTGTAGGCCATCAGGAGCATGGGGCTCAACACAATGTCCCCGAACCTTATACAGTACCAGTCACAGGTTTGGATACGCTTACTCATTATTATGAATGAATCTATGTCCAAACTTTTGACTGGTACAGTATATCTTCATAAATATGGAGAAAGCAAAAGATGAGAGAGACAAACAATACATCCATGAGAAAAAAAGAAAGTACCCCCTCTTTCAATTCTGTTTTTAGTTATCGGTGCCTAAAGTTACAATTGCGTGATCCTCACCAAGTTCTATAAACAAACAAACAACCTCAGGTGCCAACAAAACACAAAAGATTTCAATATGTACTCATGTTTTCCCCCCAAAAAAGGTCAACTAACATTCAGAAAACAGGAAGGGGAAAAAGTACGCCCTATACACACAGTAATATGTAAAACCACCTTGAACAACTATAACTTGAAGTAACTGTTTTTGGTGGGAGTTTAGGAATCTCACATCATTTTGGAAACATTTTGGTTTGCTCTTCTTCATAAAATTCCTTCAGTTCATTGATGAGGGCACTCATTTATGTACAGCTCTCTTAAGATCCTGCTACAGCATTTCAGTGGTGTTGAGGTTTGGACTTGGCCTTTCCAACGCCTTGATTTTTTTTTCTTCTTCTTTCGCCATTCAGATGTCCATTTGCTGATATGCTTGAGATCATTGTTTTGGACAGATGGCCTCACATTTGTCTCAATAATCTTCTGGTATAAAGTGTTCATGATTGTCTCAATGACTGCAAATTTTGTGAATCTTATGGCTGCAAAACAAGCTCAAATCATCACCCCTCCAGCACTGTGCTTAACCGTTGGTATGAAGTGTTTGTGGTGATATACTGTATTTGGTTTTTGCAAAACTTGGCACTGTGCATGATGATCAAACACCTCCACCTTGGTCATTTGAGTCTGAAGGATACGGTTTGTTTTTGTGGTTTGTTCAGATGCAATTTTGCAAAATTTACCATTAAGCTGCCATATTCTTTTTGGAAAGAAGGGGCTTTTTCAAGCTGAGTCGTCTGATAAACTAACATCATGGCAGCCACTGACCGTGGCAGTTAACAAACTTGTCAATGCGTTTTGTGTATTACTGTCCCATATGGAAAAGATGTAGATAAATCTTATAAAATGTGTATATCCTTTGTCTGAAACTTGTATGTAAAGCATACAA
>JAODJS010000002.1:24777171-24787817 GCA_027576325.1 Sciades assimilis | reverse complement strand
TTATTATGAATTGTTCAATTCTGAAATTGATTTATGTATTATTTCATTTCTGTTAATTGTCTGAAATAAATTTCATTTCATTCATTCATTCATTCAAAACTTGTCCCAAGTCTCCCCACTCACCCCTATATCATTTACCATTAATGGTGCCATCCCAGATGAGCAAGCTGCACATGCCATGTGCACTAATGCACCCCTATACCATCACAGATGCTGGCTTTTGAACTATGTACCGAGAAGCCAGATGGTCCCTCTTCTCTGAATCTTTCTCAAAATCTTTTAATGATATCATATGTATCGTAGATGATCATCATCTGGCTGCTCCCGTTAGAGGTTGCCACATGGATCTTTTTTTTTTTTAAACACCAGATGCCCTTCCCGACACAATCCTGTCCAATATGTCCAGTCTTGGGACCAACACTAAGTATGTGCTGGCTTGTGCAACCCAATGGCTGGGCATTTTTACCTAAACTGCATGTCTTGTGGGAGGAAACCAGAGAATCTGGAGGAAACCCATGCAGACATGGGGAGAACATGCAAACTTTCAATTGTGTGTAATTTTATACATAGAAAGGAACCCCTTTGGCAATGAGGTTTGAAACTACTGTAGAACCTTCTTGCTGTGAGGCAACAGTGCTAACCACTGCACCACCATGCCACCCCTGTACTGCAGATGATGTGATCCCCAAATTATTTTACACTGCAATCACATTCTTAATTACATTCCGTGCCATTTTATATTGAGGAACATTATTCTTAAACTGTTGCACTATTTTCCCATGCTGTTTTTCACAGAGTGGTGAACCCCTTCCCATCTTTAATTCTGAGAGACTCTGCCTCTCTGCTTTTTTATATACTTATGTTACTGACCTGTTGCCAATTAACCAAATTAGTTTTACACACACACACACACACACACACACACACACACACACACACACACACACACTTTTCCAGTCCCATTTTTTAAAATGTGTTGCTAGCACTAAATTAAAAATGAGCATATATTTTAAAAAAATGTTTCAACATTTGATAATTTTGTCTTTGTATTTTCAATGAAATATACAGTTTCCATGATTTGCAAATTATGGAACACTTAGTTGTATTTGTGTTTTACATAGCATTTAAACTTTTTTGGAACTGGGGTTGTACATTTTTGATACTGTATATATAATTTTGACCCTGTGTTAATTTCAGGAAAAGCAAAATAAATAAAATTTGTGCACCAAATTCTTTTTTCCTATTAAAGATGTATGCTGTACAATCACTCTGCGACACACAAAAAATAGCTCAATGAAAATCACTGAAAGCTTAATATTGCCATGACATTCATGTCCATGTATGCAAACTTCTGACCAAAACTGTACATTGTATATCAGTTTAAAAAAAAATAGCCTCAATGCAGCTATAGCTTATACCGGCCAAGATGTCCAAGATCATAAATATGACAGGCGGCGCCACCATCTTGACAACTTTTATACACACTCACCTAGGTAACATTGTACGCGAGTTTGATTAAAATCCAATAAATCCTGTAGGAGGAGGAGCAATTTTTGTAAACTGTGGATGGACAATGACAACCAACGGATGATGCATGATCGCATAAGCTCATCTGGCCTGGTCTGTGGCCAGATGAGCTAAAACAATTTTTGTGCTCTTTAGAGCAAATAGTGGAGCAGCCTAATGCAGTTACCTCTGGGATTTGGAGGGCCTTGTGGTTGGCAGTCACTACTTTGGACAGACGATTAATGTGCTCTTGCAGAACCCTGGAAATAAGAAATGACATACAAAAGTAGGAACAATCTCTAATAATTCTTAAAATTCTCTCTCTTGACAGACATTTGTGGTGTTCTCTCACTGGTCTCGTAGAATGTCTCCATCCTGGTTTGGGTAGAAAGCCAGTTTGAAGATGCGGTTCATGACACTGCGCTCAATAGCCATCTGGGCATCTTGTAGCTGTTCTTCGCTGGCATACTGCCAGATGACATCATGTGCCATCGCACCATAGAGGTATCGCAGGAAATCCTCCACTGCTGCAGTCTTATCATCAGCTGCTGTAAAGCCCTGAAATGCTGTGGCAGAGAACATTAGCTACTGATCTGATTTAAGGATCTTCATTATGATAAAACAATAGCAATTAACTTGAGCAAGTGGGACAAACACATTTTCTGCCTTTGTGCATTAACCTTTGATGAACAAATACTTTGACAAACATAGACATACCTTTGATAAAGTCCTGCATCCTGGACTCCATATCTTCTAGAAGCAGTCGGACACAGACAGTAGTAAAATAGCGGTTGGCCACTTCTTTATCTCTAAGTACTCTCTGCAACAGCTTCTCTAGATGAGCCTGAGAAGTTTGCAGTCCCTGCCGGCATCGTGTCAAATACGCTATGTACGGAGCCCGCTTTCTACCAGACACACATGATATTTCACGTCAGCCAAACACCAACACACTGACAAAAAAAAAAAAAAATCTAATTGCCTACAAAATTATAAACTCATCACCCACTTAATTAAAGGTGCATTAAGTAGGATTTAGTGGAATCTACCGGTGAGGTTGTAGATTGCAATCAACTGAATACCCATCCCTCACCCCTCCCTCCCCAAGTGTGCATTAGAACCTACAGTGGCCATTAGGTACATGATATCTGTCTGCAAAGCCACAGATTTTACAGTGTTGGATTCAAACAGACACTTGTCAAAATGCAAAAGGTACTTTCTAGAGCCAGTGTTCTGTTCTGGGGTACTGTAGAAACATGGCGATGCAACATGGTGATATATATATAAATAAAAAAAAAAAAAAAAACACACACCCTCATCTGGGCTTGGGACTGGCACCAATTATGCACTGGTTTGTGTAACCCCATTGGCTGGGTATTTTTACCTAATCTGCACATCTTTGAACTGTAGGGGGAAACCAGAGCACCCAGAGGAAACCCACACAGACACGGGGAGACGTCACAGTACAATGAATAAAATAATGCAAATACATTTCAAAAACTTCAGCTACATTCACATCAAAAACAGAAATCTCAGGCTACAGTGGGCACAGCCTCACCAAAACATGACAGTTGCAAACTGGAAAAGACCTGCATCAATATGACTTTACGCATTATGCTGCTGCCATATGATTGAATAATTTCATGCATGAGCAGGTGCATGTGTTCTTAATAAACAGTGAGTGTATATCTAATTTTGTTATGGTAAGGTACAGTGATGTCAGTGTCAAAGATTGCTGGCAGTTTGTGTACCTGTAGTCCTCAGCAATTGCTGTGAGCAGCTTTCTGCAGGTGCGTGGGTCAAGGCGACTGACACAACGCATGGTCTCCTGGATCTGAGCCATCTGATTTTTATCCTGCAAGTTAATAGCCTCTGCCAGCTGCACTTTCAAAAAGCACACAATCTCATTGTCTATGCAGAGACAGAGAAACAGAAATAAGATTGAGACCAGACACAAAAACAAAAATATTACATTTCAACTTGAGTTACATATTTGCAGTTAAAAAGGGAACAATCATGTTATTTTATCAAAAAATGGTGATCACCAGTTTAGGGAAAAAAAAGAATGAAAAGGGAAAAGTTAAAGACAAGAGTAGCAGTATGAGCATTAACAGCACAGGGCCAGCACTGAAAGCACTAACTTTTATGATGGTCTTCACCTTGAAGGAAGCATGAATGCGAAGACAGCACAAAAACACAAGATGAACTATGCACGGATTTACAGGTATGTTTTTTCTTGGAGTTTTTCATTAACTATTCCAAAGCTTACCTACACCTTCAAATACTGCATGATTTGTTTTACAAAGTGTGTGGTTATATGTGTACCTTGAGGATCTGCATGGTCAGGGAGGCCATTTCGTGTTAAAGCTGGCATAATAGGAAAAACAACAGAATCTGCAGAGCACAGAGCCAGACGCAATTTCTTCTTAGCATCACTGAAAGGAAAAAAAAAAAGTGGAGTTACTCACTTGATCAAATGAAGACCCACTAGATCAAACTAACCACAATCATCTGTTGCAAGCTTGGCTACTTCAAGATGTGGTCAATTTTTAAGGAATGCAACTCTTAAAGGGAGAAAAATACAGTCATGCCCATGAATATTGGGACATTCAGGGCTTTTTTTTTAAATTAATTTACTTTTAAAAGTGGTCCATCACAGTATATTGGAGTTGAACAAGGCCAAACCAAACCATCACCCCTCTATCATCATGCTTGACTGTTGGTTTGAGGTGTTTTTGTTGATGCACTATGTTTGGTTTTTGCCAAACATGGGGAAGCCATGGCCTAATGGTTAGAGAAGCAGCTTTGGTACCAAAAGGTCACCAATTTGATTCTCTGGACCAGCA
Source organism: Sciades assimilis (assembly GCA_027576325.1). Lineage (NCBI taxonomy): Eukaryota > Metazoa > Chordata > Actinopteri > Siluriformes > Ariidae > Sciades > Sciades assimilis. Next base: position 24,783,468 of record JAODJS010000002.1, on the reverse strand, counting down.
GGAATGGCTGAAGTGATCTTGAGCAAGGTGCCTAACCTCCAACTGCTCCCCAGGCTGCTCTGGGTATGTTGTACGTCACTCTGGATAAGAGCATCTGCTAAATACCATTAATGTAATGTAATGCTTGTCTCATCAATCCAAAGGAAAACATTCCAGAATGCTTGTACTTTGTTAAGATGCAATTTTGCAAACCTAAGGGCCAACTGCAAACCTAAGGACCAATTGCCTTGTTCCACTTCTAAGGAGTGACTGCCCCCCTTCCCCACCTCCCACTGGCCTGCGCTCACACTACTCTCTAATGTTCTGGTCCTGAGTGCACTTACATCACCATGATGCAACTTTATTTGCCGACTACAATTCATGTTCATCAATAAGATAACCAGACCCATTATTAGGCCAAATATTCCCCAATTAAGTGAAAAGTGCACACTATTGCATGTGGCTAGCGATCACAATGTGCACAAGCTCAACTGAACTGTGTCCAAGTGCACCCCTTCCAAGCCATGCAAGTGAACTACCCCTGACTGTGGTACTCGGCGATCACACTAATCAAACGAACTGTACTTTGATGGTCAAATATGTTTGGTTCTGCTATGGATCTTCTAGTGAGAGTACACCCCAAGTCATGCTGCCATATCCCTTTTGGAGAGAAGGGGCCTAGTCCTATCCACCCTTCCATAAAAGTCAGTCTTTTTCTGATTGCACTGTGATGAATAAAACCATTCGAAGAAGCCTTTGTCACATGTACACTCAAGTACACAGGGAAATTCATCCTCTGCATTTAACCCATCTGAAGCAGTGAAGACATGCAAACACACCCACAGCAGTGGGCAGCCATACTATAGTGCCTGGGGAGCAGTTGGGGGTTAGGTACCTTGCTCAAGGGCACTTCAGCCCAAGGCCACCCCATGTTAACCTAACCATGTCTTTGAACTGTGGGGGAAACTGGCGCACCCGGAGGAAACCCACACAAACACGGGGAGAACATGCAAACTCCACACAGAAAGGCCCCCGTCGGCCACTGGGCTCAAACCCAGAACCTTCTTGCTGTGAAGCGACAGTGCTAACCACTACATCACTGTGCCAGACAGTGGACAGTCCTGGATGGTGAAATGTTTACTAGAGTCTTAGAAATTAATTAATTAAAATATTTAATATTTAACTGTTTATATAACTTTGTATAAAATCATGTTACATGGAACCAGATCCAAAGTCAACATTGTTAAACAATTCCAAAAACTAGCTGAATTAGCCAACATTAGTCCAAAACAATAAGGAGAATTTCAGAATGAGGCCAGTCTTTGAAATGTGAACTTGGAAATTATTTCCTTTTTCTTCACTGATTATAGATTATAGGACAGACAGCAAGAAAATTTGTTACAAAGTAGCAATCCAGTCAGATGGGGATATTTATGTTCTATTTCTTCATTTTCATTCGTTGTCCTCTTAGCTATGGTTATTGGAGTGTAGCAGAACAGGATTATACAGCACAATGGCTCTACTCTACATTTTCATTCAATAAGGAACAGATTCATTCACAGAACAAAAAAAAGGTGCTGGACCGGAAAAAAGGTGCTGTTGAAAGTAATTTTGCAATGAAACAACAATGAAGGTGATTTGGTTTAATTACCATAAATGAGAAATATAATTCTGATGGTATTTCTGTAGCTATTGTTGCAACATTGTCAGTTTTTCCATGTTATTACATGTGAAATATGTGACCGCATGCAAAAAACCATGTGCAAGTGCGTTTCACAGTATTAGGTTCTTAAGTTATAAAGAATTATTACTGGGAGAAAGTCACATCTGAAACATAACAGCACATGACCTCTGTGAAAAGTAATCATGGGGAAATGAATCATGTGTAAACAAGCCCGTCATCGGACAACAGATGAGTCCGTCTATGCCAGTGGTTCTCAACCTTTCTTACTCAACTGTGCCACCTTGTGGACACAAGACGGAATCACAATTCAGAAGAATGCGTTTCAGACGGACAGACCGACGGACGGACGGATGGATGGACGGACGGACATACCCTCTTATAGAGATGCTGGGACGCATCTAAAAAGAAGAGGAGACTTGGCTCTTCAGAAATTACAGCTCTACGAGTCCTGTACAAATTCATCCACAAGTCTGTGCTTGTGCTACAGTATGACTTCATGGACGTGATGCCTTACTCACCTTGATAGCAGTCAGTCACTACAAAGTGTTTAAAGTGGCTCAAACACATCTCAAGGCCTGTGGAAATTATTAGCTAAACTCTTATTGCAAGCGACAAGATGTTCCGTTGGGGATTTTTAGCTCTGACATCATATGATTCGACTTATTTCTCATTGGAAACATTGCAAAGAACTCACACCCTGGATATTATACTCCATACAGGACATGTCTCTTCCCATGACAGGCTGTCCCACAGAGATACACAAGAGACATGTCTCTCTGCACATCGGCCCTGGGGTCAGCTCCTGGAGCATGGGAGGAAAGAGCAGAACTTCCATATTGGGTGTGAAAATGTTCCGCGGGGCTTATGCCTGCCTTTGCCTTGTTAGGAAGTCCAGGTCTTTGGTGTATAAACACGGCTGGGTCGAAACAGCAAGGAGAGGGAGGGAAAGAAGGATGGAATGGAGTGAGAATGAAATTGAAAAAGGGGAGAGGGAGGTTTGGAAAACAGAAAGCTGTTTCATATCTGATTCAGAGGCTGAAGAATGTTTCTGCAGGGGAAGGGTGGACAGGCATTTCCCGAGCCAGAATTTTGGAACCATTGGTCAGTCATCCCAAAGGACAGGGCTGAGTCGGGGTACAGACAAAGTGGCAATGGGATTTCCTCGGTGATTGTACAGCCTTTCGACCATTCACACACACACGTTTGTCTTACAATCTTGCCGTACAATCTACAAGCTGACTTGCACACCAAACAGCAATAGTACGGTATGTTTCCTTACTTGAATCCAAGAAGACCAAACCATTGTCAAGAGTTTTGTTTCACTCATCACCAACACAACGGTACAATGACTTACCAGTACCAGAGCTTCAAGCTGAAAGCACGTCACAGGAAACAGCGTAGCCAAACAGCTGGGTATGTGACTAGAGCAGATGATGTCTACTGTGTTGTGCGTCATTAGAGCCGAACACAGAACTGAACTCGGCTTCAAAACCCAATCTGGGATATATAACCCATCCCATTCTCATTATCTCTAGCCGCTTTATCCTTCTACAGGGTCGCAGGCAAGCTGGAGCCTATCATCTCTCTTACTGGTACAGCAGTAGTATCCCAATCTTCTGGCAGACTTCCATGACCACTCAATGCTCGTCTCATTTCTTCCCTAAACTCCTTCTGATGTTCAACCTCTTTTAGTTTCCACCACTTAATCTTCGGCTCCACTATTTCACGCTTCCTCTTTTTCACTTTCAAGCTCATCCTGCACACGACCACTCGATGTTGTCTAGCTACATTCTCCCCTGCCATCACTTTACAGTCTCCAGTCTCCGTCAGGGTACCCCTTCTGCAGAGTATGTAATCCACCTGTGTAGATCTTCCTCCACTCTTAAACATCACTCTGTGCTGCTCTTTCTTATTGAAGTATGTATTGACTATTGCCAAATCCATCCTCTTTGAAAAATCAACCACCATTTGCCCTTCCACACTTCTCTCTCTTACACCATATCCATCCATCATGTTCTCATCTCCTCTGTTTCCCTCACCAACATGTCCATTGAAATCTGCTCCTATCAGCACGTGCTCCTCCCTTGGAATACTTTCTACCACTTCATCCATCTTTTCCCAGAAAGATTCTTTCTCTTCATTCTCACATCCGACCTGTGGGGCGTACGCTCGCACACATTTGATTACCACTCCTTGAATCTCCAACTTCATGCCTATCACTTTATCTGACACCCTCTTCACATCAGTCACACTGTTGGCCAACTCTCCCCTCAGAACAATACCAACACATTTCTCTTCCCATCGACTCCATAATAAAACAACTTGCATCCATCTCCAATGTTCTTGGCCTTGCTTCCTTTCCATCTCATCTCCTGCACACACAAAATGTCCAACTTCCTTCTTTCCATCATACCTGCTAACGCTCTCGCTCTGCCAGTCTGTGCTCCCATATTCAGTGTTCTCAATTCTAAGCTCCTTCCCTTCCATCTTTCATGCTCTCTCCTAACACGCCTACCCCCTCTCTTTCTCCTTCTCTGTTTTGGCACAACAGTAGCACACTTTCCACCAGCACCGTGTTGACCAACAGTACCGGAGGTGGTCGTTGTTAACCCGGGTCCCAACTGATTCGGTATGGTATTTCTCTTTTCATTCCGCATGTTAGATTTGGCACAGTTTTACGCCGGATGCCCTTCCTGACGCAACCCTCTCCAATTTATCCGGTCTTGGGACCGGCACCAAGAGTACGCTTATGCACCCCCAGTGGCTGGATTTGAAGATAAGTCTTTTACACCTGACTAACAAGTATGTTTACATCGCCTACACTTAACTTCCAGTACCTGGCTATTAATGAATTTACATCACATCCTGGACGCCATAATGGTTTCCCATGTGCAATAAAACTTGACATACTTTTGGACTTTTAAGCCTATGATAGCTAATTAGGTGGCTGCACTTGTGTGCATTATGATTAGGGCTTTTACTATCGATATCAATCATATTTAAATACTGTACTGGTACCCTTTAACTGGTATACAGCACAAAATAGCATAACAAATGCTGAAATAAGATTGTGTGTGTGTGTGTGTGTGTGTAAAATAAGATCATTAGGCAATTAGTCAGTGTTAGAGGGAAATTAACTGATTTTCCTCCTGAGGATATTTGATCCTGAACCTAAAACCTCTGCTTTCGTCTCACTACTAGAGAACGTGTCTTACTGAGGATCAGGTCATGTGGCTCTCGGAGAGATGATCTTACCCCAGTGTCTCCAGTTGACAGTGAGGATTCTCCAGTACAGCAGAGAGATGCTTCACTCCTGGGTCGCTGAAGTTATTCTTAGACAGATCCAGTTTTCTCAGGTGTGAGGGATTTGATGTCAGAGCTGAAGTCAGAGCAGCACAGCCTTCATCTGAGATTCCACAAAAACGCAACCTGCGGAGAGACAATTACACACACATCACTCTCTCACACAGATCAGCTGAGGAAAAACTTTTCCATCAGAGAAACACTGCAGTTTTTAATCACTATGCTGAGTGTCTTTTTTCTGCTCATCTTTTGGCAAAGTGTGTGAGGTGAATCCCAGTCAGCAGTAGTGAGTGTCTCCCAACAGTGGTCCAAGGAGGGACAAACCACAAACCCGTGACCGCGTCTTGGGTGCCCAAGGCTCATTGATGTGCAAGAGCAATGATGGTGAGCCCGTCTGGTCGGAACTGACCCAGTAGCCCTTTGTTTGGTCAGGCCTGACAGCATAGACTTAATTGCTCTGATGCACTGAGGAACCTTGGGTGCCCAACATTGTCACTGATTTGTGGTTGGTCCACTCTCTGACCACTGTCAGTAGGTACTCATTGTTGAATCTCTGCCATAATGATCTTACTTATGATGGTTGAATTTACCCCAAAACCATAGACTTGACTTGCTCTGAACACACCCATAATTTTATTAGCATCCACCATATCTCCTCACACCTTTTCTGCATAAGGATAACATCCCAGCCTTCACACCCATATACACGTATGTCATTAGAACATGGTCACTACGGGCCAACAGCTTCAGGTAATGATCACATCATCCATCAGAATGGGGGAAAAATGTGATCTTAGTTATTTTGACTAAGGCATGAGGGTTGGTGACACATGGGCTGATCTGAGTATTTCTATAACTGCTGATGATCTGGGATTTTCACACACAACAGTCTTTATGGTTTACTCAGAATTAATAAAGAAAGAAAAATCATCAAGTGAGAGGCAGTCTGTGAGGGAAGCAGGTGACAGAAGGATGTAAAAGCAGAAAGGAGTTAATTGATGCAAACTGGCAGACAAGTCACGTCTGTATGTCTGTCAATAGCTATTGCATTGTTCTTTTCTGTTCTATCTTTTGCAATTATGACCACTTGATATGTGCAATAAGTGTTTCATCTATTTCATAATTCCTTTAATTTAGTATTTATCTTAGGTATATTCTATATATACATAGGCCTGGGCAAAAAATCGATGCGATTTTAAAATCGAGTTTGAACGTCATGGCGATTTTTTTTTTTTAAGAAATCGAGTTGCACGATTTTTTTTTTATGTATGTATATATATTTTCCACTGTCGGGACCGTGTTTGTCACTAATCGCATAACGCGCATGCATT
>JAODJS010000002.1:23920843-23931174 GCA_027576325.1 Sciades assimilis | reverse complement strand
CCGTAGGTGTGAATGTGAGTGTGAATGGTTGTCTGTGTCTATGTGTTGGCCCTGTGATGACCTGGTGACTTGTCCAGGGTGTACCCCGCCTTTCGCCCGTAGTCAGCTGGGCTAGGTTCCAGCTTGTATGCGACCCTGTAGAACAGGATAAAGCAGCTAGAGATAATGAGATGAGATGAGACTAAGGTATCATTCAATTTATATGATTATTTAATCTCCATAAGCACTTGTAAAATTTACAAACAGCACCTTTAAGATTCAGATAAGAAGCATGATTAACTGTCCTATATTTTCTCATGATGACTTGAGTCTTTTTTCGAGTTTATGTAATAATGACATCACGGCAATCAGCTAATTATTCTTCATTGAAATGCATGACAAGATGACGATGGCTTCTTTGGCGTCTGATGTGCCCTGAAATTCTTATTGTTATTTGGCTTTACAATATTTGTGATGATTTTTGTCTACAGTGAGAGAAAGAGAAAAAGGCAGCAGCACATTGTCAGGATTTTTTGAAGTCAATTCAAAATTCTAATTTCTACAGAACTATTGATGTTTATAAACGACTTAGTTAATTGGTAGGAAATCCAGTGTCATTACTTTTGTTTGCTAGAATTCTGCATAAGACAGGGAGTTAAAACTCACTGAGTTCTGAAAGCATCAATTGTGCAATTTGGTTTTAATATGTCTCTGAAATGCACCCTATTATTACAAACCAAAGTACACTTTAATGACTTCACCCCCATAACTTCAACCCCAATGAAGTATTATTAACTCTTATTAACCAACATAACTTCAAAACAGTAACAAGAAAGAGATTATATGGACGTGTGTAACATATTTGAAACTGAACTTAAAAAGTGGTGTGAAAGTGATGCCTTGGATACTTCTCACTTCTTCATGTTGGTCCTCAAGGAGGATCTAGAAGTTTCTGAGATTGAGAATGCTGCTCACACGGTCAAGTGTCTTGGCCGGGTGCGGCTCAGGGGCAGGAAACACCATGCTCAGCAAAACAAATGGATGGTGTTATGTGAGTGTAAGGAATCAGTAGATTCACCTAATGTCCCCTCTGAGATCATGGCCCCAGGACAGACGCAACCTTGGATGCTTATTACACTCTCTAAAACAGTGCCAAAGCCCAGAGATTTTACTGATCGGCTAAAAGAGTTTTTGACTGCTGAAAACAAAACTGTCGCTGACCTGCAAGATCTAGTAGGCGACATAGGTACTTCGCCAACATCCATCATTCGGGCCATGAGTGATCTTTTTGAAAAGACAGTGAAGCCACCTGGGGAGAATAATGCATATAGACGTTTGCGGATTTTTTCTGGGGTTTTGCCAACCCCAGTGGGCGAAGAGCAGTTCGAACATTGGGTAGAGCAAGCAAGGCTGATGGTGGATGAAAGCGACTCCTCTAGTAAAGAGAAAAGACGCAGAATTATGGAGAGCCTTAAGGGACCTGCGTTGGAGGTGGTGAAAGCAGCACGCACAGTCAATACAGATGTGAGTCCACAACAATGCTTGGATGCCTTGGAAAATGCCTTTGGCACAGCCGAAACTGGTGAGGATCTATATTTCTCCTTCCGCCTCCTGCAGCAGAAACAGGGAGAGAAGCTGTCTGATTTTCTCAGGCGGTTGGAGCAGGCCCTCACTAAGGTGGTGAAAAGAGGTGGCATTACCCCTTCTCAAGCCAACTGAGCCAGGCTAGAACAGCTGATACGGGGAGCCGTAGCCTCTGATCTGATGGTGATCCAGCTCCGACTAAGAGAGAAAAAAGTGAGTCCCCCTAATTTTTTGGAACTGCTGTCTGATATTAGGGTTGAGGAAGAGTATGAGGCTTCTCGGACAAAACTGAGTGCAACCGTCCACAGTGTCAACACCGATAAAGACACTGACAGTAAAACAAAGGAGATTCAGACATTGAAGAGTGAGATCAAAGAGCTGAAATCTATGGTGTCTGCATTGACAGTGACACCATCCAAAACGCCCACTGACAGCACAGCCACAGCAGCCAAGGGTCGAGTGTGGACCTCCCAACCTGAACCTGATTCCGAAATAGTAGTGTTAAAAAACCAAGTGAGAAGACTTGAGCAGATGTTGGCAACTCGGGATGCCAATTCAAGAGAAGATACAGCTGTTGTACTGGCGGTAGATTCTTCAAGGAATGTCATGCGGGGTGACAAAGACACAAATTTTTGCTATAGATGTGGGGAGGATGGGCATTTTTCCACTGCCTGTACAAATGAAGAGAATCAAAACAAGGTCATCCAGAAACTCATTCGCACCCTGAGAAAGAAGGATCAAGCACCCAAACCTGTGCGAGATAAAGGCAACAGCAGTGAGGTGTGCTCTTCCAAGAGAAGTGCTGTGCGAACACAGACGGTGACTGCACTTCCTAAGGGGTTGGTGGGTCCCTCTTCCCTCGTGTCAGTGAAAATAAATGGACATTTATGTGACGCTCTATTAGACAGTGGGTCACAGGTCACTATCATCTTTGAGGATTGGTACAAGAAGTATCTTAGCGATGTGCCAATTCAACCAGTGTCGGGATTGGCCATATGGGGCTTAAGCAATGCTAGTTATCCATATCTGGGCTATGTGGTGGTAAATATGGAATTCTCCGCTAATGTGACTGGGGTTCCTGAAGACCTCTCAGTGTTGGCTTTGATCTGCCCAGGCCCTAGCAGCCCAGACCGGATACAAGTGATCCTGGGGACCAATGCAAGCCTGTTCAAGCGCCTGGCATCCTTGTGCAAGGACACCACCGGGGTCAACCTGTCGCAGACTTTAGGTCTCAAAGCCAGCTGTTTTCCAGAAGCAACTGCAAAAGCTGTTTCCCTGGAAGAGGATGCTGGCTGTGTCCAGTGGTTAGGCTCCCATCCACTGATATTGGCTCCAGGCAGCAACTGCTACATTGATTGTCACATTAAGTTGAATCAACCTCTCTCGGATGAGACATTCCTGGTCGAGGCATCGGAGGATGAGCCATTGCCAACTGGTGTGCTTCTGCAGCCTGTCATGGTGCTTAGATCCGCTGTGCAAGTAGAAAGATTCCCTATCCGAGTCCAAAAGAGAAGTCAAAATACCGGTGGGGACAGTGATGGGCCGTGTCCACCCGGTGGAACCGGTAGTGCTTCCACCGGAGGGCCTAGGGACCACTGCGGAATTTGATGTCAGTCGGTTGAACTTTGGCAACTCCCCTGTGCCAGAAGAGTGGAAAAATAGGTTGCGTGTAAAGCTAGCTCAGCGAGCTGACGTTTTCTCAATGCATGATTGGGATGTTGGACTGGCACAGGGTGTAGAGCACCACATTCGACTGACTGACACCAGGCCGTTCCGGGAGCGGTCACGGCGCCTGGCACCAGCAGACATTGAGGATGTCCGGCGACACATACAAGAACTGCTAGCTGCCGGGATCATAAAGGAATCGAGAAGTCCATATGCATCCCCTATTGTCATAGCTCGAAAGAAGAATGGGAGCGTTAGGATGTGTATTGATTACCGCACCCTCAACCGAAGGACAGTGCCGGATCAGTACACCACCCCTCGTATTGATGATGCCCTGGACAGCCTGTCCGGAAGCAGATGGTTCTCGGTGCTCGATTTGAGAAGCGGCTACTATCAAATTGCCATGAAAGACTCGGACAAGGAGAAGACTGCTTTTATATGTCCATTGGGCTTTTACGAATTTGAAAGAATGCCCCAGGGTATAACGGGGGCTCCCGCCACTTTTCAACGATTAATGGAAAAGACTGTCGGCGATATGAATCTGCTCCAAGTACTAGTCTATTTGGACGACTTGATCGTGTTTGGAAAGACACTGGAGGAACACGAAGAACGCCTCCTCCGTGTGCTGGACAGGTTGGCCGAAGCGGGACTGAAGTTGTCTTTAGACAAATGCCAGTTTTGTCAACCACAGGTCACCTACCTTGGACACATTGTGTCTGCCGAGGGTGTAGCCACAGACCCATCAAAGGTGGAGGCTGTGAAGAACTGGCCACCACCTACTGACTTGAAGAGCCTTCGATCCTTTCTTGGATTCTGTGGTTACTACAGAAGATTCATAGCCAATTACTCTGCTATTGTGAGACCACTAACAGAGCTGACAAAAGGGTATGCCCCCGCACAGAGAAAACACAAGCTTAAGAACAAAAACAATCAGGGGTACTTTAAAGAAGCCGAGCCATTCGGGGAGCGTTGGGACAGGTCTTGCACAGAGGCATTCAATAAGATCATCCATTGCCTTACCAATGCCCCTGTCCTGGCCTTCGCGGATCCCTCTAAGCCTTATGTCCTCCATGTTGATGCCAGTTTCAAAGGGCTCGGGGCAGTTTTGTACCAGGATGAGGCTGGGAGTCTGTGGCCAGTCGCATTTGCTAGTCGCAAACTGTCCCCATCCGAGCATAACTACCCCGTTCATCAATTGGAGTTTTTGGCTCTAAAATGGGCTGTTGTGGACAAGTTCCACGATTACTTGTATGGAGCCCAGTTTACGGTCAGGACGGATAATAATCCGCTAACCTACGTATTAACCTCTGCAAAGTTGAATGCAACCGGGCATAGGTGGCTGGCCACTTTAGCGACGTATGATTTCAATATCCAGTACCGCCCTGGCGCCAATAACATTGACGTTGACTTGCTGTCACGCAATTTCCCTGACTGTGACCCCTCAGGATGGACAGACATCCCTCCACCAGGGGTCAGAGCCATTTGTCAGAGAGTATACCTAGAGGAGCCTGGGGACCCTTCTCCGAGGTATGCTGTCCAGCTGGGTGCCCCTCCTGACTGTGTCCCCAGCATCTACGCTCATCCTGTGCAGATGATGGAGCGCGGTGTGGAGCCATTGACCCGGGATGACCTGCTGAGGGCTCAGAACGAAGATTTGTGGATCAGACCTGTTGTGGATGCAATGAAGACAGGTCACTGGCTCAAGGACCACAACCTGCCACCAGAAGTGGAGCTGATGAGGCGAGAGCAGACCCGATTGGTGTTTAAAGATGGATTGCTGCACAGAATAAGAAAAAGAGTCGCTAGAGCAGAAGTTGCTCAGCTGGTTCTACCATCCAAGTATGTGCCAGTTGTTCTGAAGTCCATGCATGACAACATGGGGCATTTAGGGATAGAGAGAGCAGTTGAGTTAATGAGAGATAGGTTTTACTGGCCGAAAATGCTCAACGACATAGAGACGTACATACAGAACTGTGGGGCATGCCTTGCAAGGAAGAGTCCGATGCAATGGGCATTGCTGCATCAGATCACAAGCAGCGGGCCCATGGACCTAGTCTGTATTGATTTCTTGTCTCTAGAACCTGACACCAGAGGGATGAATAGCATACTAGTAGTGACCGACCATTTCACTAGGTATGCACAAGCATTCCCGACAAAGAATCAAAAGGCCCTTACTGTCGCTAAAGTTCTAGTAGAGAAGTTTTTCCTACACTATGGGTTACCAGCAAGAATCCATTCAGATCAGGGACGTGATTTTGAAAGTCAATTAATTCGGGAAATGCTGAAAATTCTTGGCATACGGAAAACACGGACAACCCCTTATCATCCACAGGGTGACCCCCAGCCAGAGAGATTTAACAGGACTCTTCTGTCCATGCTGGGGACGCTGAGTCAAGGGAAGAGGCGCCAGTGGAGTCAACATGTAGGTTATCTGGTCCATGCTTATAACAGCACCAAGTGTGACTCTACTGGCTATTCTCCCTATTATCTAATGTTCGGGAGGGAGGCTCGACTCCCGATTGACCTCTGCTTTGGGGTAACCACTGGTCAGGATGGGGCAACACACTCCCAATATGTTGAAAAGTTGACCGAAGAGTTGAAGAGTGCATATCAGCTGGCAACAGAAGCTGCCAACAAAACACATCAAAGGAACAAAAAATCTCATGACAAACGGGTGAGTTCTCAGGTGTTGAATGTGGGAGACCGAGTGTTTCTTAAAAACCTGGGACTCAAGGGAAAGCACAAGCTTCAGAGTCGTTGGAAGCCCTCACCCTTTACTGTCCTTGAGAAGTTGCCCAACCTGCCAGTGTATCGCGTGAAGCCGGAAGGAGCTAGGGGACCCGTGAAGACTATTCACCGAGAACACCTTCTCCCAATAGGGCAGATCGTGAGAGTGCCAGGATCCGATGAGGATGAACTGCCGCAGTTGCCAAAACGACAGCCACGGACTAGGCAAGAAACCGCACAGGCTCCCGAGTCAGACCCACATAGTGACAGTGATTCATCTCTGGAGTTTGAAGTGAGCAGGGCAAGTCAACCCAGTCACACAGAGTTGGATAGGCTATTTCAGGGGCCCCAATGTCCGCTTCGGCCTATTACCCCTCCAGAACCTGACTCAGAGCCAGGTGTCAACCGTGACCCAGTTCTTGAAGAAAGTGAAGTGGATGACAATCCCACGGGAGTAGACTCCCCAGCTAGTTCTGAATCTAGACCAGACTCAGAAGAGGAGGCTATGGAGACTGCAGACGAGAATGAGAGGCCCAGTAGAACAGATCCTATTGAAAAAAGAAGGATTAAACCAGTAATTAGACTCACCTATGATAAACTAGGGGGAGCTAGCGATCAACCTATAACTATTGTCCACAGGGGAATAGTCATTACTATAGAGTGTAATTAGAGGGAATGGGTAAGATCACACACCGCACCGGGGGTAGTCTTTAGTATATCTGATGAGGACATCAGAGGTTTACAGAGGGGAGGATGTAACCCTGTAGAATCTACTTGGTTAGATTTTTTTTTTTCCCTGTAGGAGTAAGGTTACTTTGGGCAGATATGCTGTTTATTTTCAAAGTTTTATTTCATAATGATAGAATTTTATTTACATTGGGTAATGTTCAGAAGATGTTTTGAACATTTTGTCAAAGGGTGAAATGTGTTGAGAAACGATTATTGTTACAAAATAATATTCTTGTGTTGGCCAATCTGTGAAGAGGGGAGAGGTCACGCAAGTGGGAGGGGGAAGAAGACGGGGTTTTTCCGTTTTGTTTTTTTTTGGATGCTGGGACTCAACGGAGAGAAGACGTGTGTTTAGAGCAAAATATAAATGTCTCTCCGGAAGCACCATGTTGTTTTAAGTAGTTAAAACGAACTCCTAAGTGTATAAAGTGTACTACTCGCCAGTGAGTTACTGGTGAGGACGTTTCTAAATGTTACAGTTTACGAGGCAGTCACTTAGCATAGTCAAGGCGGTTAGCAGCTCGCTAGCTGGGACTGTGTTGCGTTGAGTGAGCCTGCCGAGACCGGGATCCAGCGAGAGAAGATTGTGCTTTGGGGAACGGTCCGAGGTGCTGTAAGGAGTGTAGCGGAGACACAAACCGACAGTACTGCTCGTGAGGTTTGCCGTGGTGGCGCAATGACTTTCAAAGGACCGGAGTTCCCAACATCTAAGTGAGTAGTTACTATTTCGTTTGTATGCGGCGCGTGTAGCGTGAAGAGGCCACTTTAAAGTTTCAAAGGCCACAACGTTCTCAAGCAACTATCAGGCCTGCAACGTAGACATTGTTAATTTCTCATTTAAGTGTATTATTGCCGGCTTAGATTTATAGTTGGGCCCATAGGAAGGTAAAACATTTATTTTCACGAGTGCAGTTGTGTAAGCAGGTGCAGTTTTGAAAGGGTAACTGCTACTGTACAGGTGTCTTTGTTTTGCTAATTGCACTTGTTTTGGGTGAAAATCCTGAAGGGATATTTAAAGAGGTACCATTTGATTTCCTTATTATTCCCTCATCTGTAAGAGATGAGTGTTGTATGTTAACATTTTAAAAGGGCTATTGTATAATATTTTGGTTGTGCTACGAGAGCACCTCTGTGATATTTCTCAGTCGGGAGGGACTTCCACTGTATTCCATGGCTTACCTTTTGTTATTTCTAAATTTTATTTTACATCTTTTATTTTAATTCTTCATTCATTTTAATACAAGTCTTAAATCTACCTGGAGTGTCTTTGGTTATTATTATTAGTCCAGTGGGTTTCAGTGTATCCTGGAAAGGTTGGCTTATAAGTATAGCATACTAACAAGGTATATGAATGCAATATATAACCTTTTGTGAGTTAGATGACAGAGGGGTTACACATACATTTTAGACAGTTTGCATTTAATTCACTCACACATTGCTTCTCAGTTCAGTAGTGTATTGCATTGATACTTATTTAAAGGTTAGTGGTTCAGGGGACCCAGGGCGCCAGTTGCAGCATCATTTACCTGAGCTGAGGCGCTACACTTGTGCTTGTTTTGTCTTGTCCTGTACCTTGTTAAAGTCTCCTTCTATAATGATGTTTAGGCCAAAAATGAATTCCTGAGAAGAAAAAACATTCTGCAATTTTTTTCTTCAAAACCAAGATGTTAAAATATTTGTGTCACATATGTAAAGCTGTAGTAGCAACTGTGTTGTTAGATTTTTTAATAAATTACTTGAAAATACATAAAAATTTGAAAGAACAAGGATTCATGTTCAATGGCAGACTTGTTCTCAGTCATGGTGCAGTGGAAAAAAACTTCAATGCAAAGTGTTTAAACAAAGCACTGACGTAAATGACTCACCTGCATGGCAAATGCTGCTTGGTTAATTATAGATTTGCAATTCAGTGGCTTTTTGTTTTGTTTTTTACTTGAACTGAAGTAAATTAAGTACATTTTCTGCGCTGATAGAAATATAAATCCCAAGGCTTTGTTTTGGGGAACAGTAGGGGGAAAGACAAATCAGACTCAACACTTTTGCCCACTTTCTTTAATCTTTAGGCTGCAGAACTCCTTTGAGTTGAGAGCAGATCACAGTTATGGTTAAAAAGTGCAATGTAGCATTTATTAAAAATGTAAAATGTTCACGGATGGGAAACTGCTTTGCATCCGGCCATACCAATATTGATTTTTTTCCTGTACGAGTATAGCTCTTCATGTTATGACTTACATATTGAATTCATAATGCTAGCATACATCATGAGATGTTTTTGCAATATAGAGATTCTTCTCTAGCTATAAATAGATAAATGTCACCCATCCATCCATTATCTAAACCTCTTATCCATTGCAGAGGAAGCTGGAGCCAATCCCAGCTAAATTTGGGCAAGAAGTGGGATACACCCTGGACAACTCAGAGGAGCCAGTTGATCTAATTTGAATGTCTTTGGACTGGAGGAGGAAAACCATGTAGGTAAAGGGAGAAGATAGAAACTCACACAGAAAGGCCCCAGAAAGAAAGTTCGAACCCAGAAGTAACCACTATACACATTTTGGTAAAAAATTATACAGGCATTTTCTTTGTAGATAGTTCATTATTGTAAAGCAGCTCGAGGATACAAGAGATTGCATACAAGTTCATAGCCATGCACAACAAGTTCAATGGCTGCTTCACTGATCAGCTTCAGAGGGTGATTCTCGCTGAGAACGGCGAGAGGTGGGGTACACCCTGGATAAATCACCAGATCATCGCAGGGCTGACACAGAGAGACAAACAACCATTCACACATACTGTCAATTTAGAGATACCAATTAGTCTAACCAGTATGTCTTTGGACTGGGGGGGGGGACCAGAGCACCTGGAGGAAACCCACATGGACACGAGAAGAACATGCAAACTCCACACAGAAAGGCTCTCATCAGCCACTGGGCTCAAACCCAGAACCTTCTTGCTGTAAGGTGCCAGTACTAACCACTACACTACCATGCCACCCACAATAGGACAAGTATATAATGAAATTGTTGTGTTTTCAGAAAGATATAAAGTAAGAAGGATGAAGATACAGGTACTCGACGTAATGCAGTGAAACTTCCATGAAGAACATGTAACCATTTTAAATAAATATTCACCTAAGAGATTGTAAAGATGTTCTAAAGGTTATGGAGAAGTTTATTTTTGTGCTCATATGCAGAAATGTACAAAATATTTTAAATACAAACTTGTGCATGAACCAACTTGAATAAAAATGGATGAATGATTAAAGGAGCAGTTTGTCTTTTTTTTGTATAGCCCTTTGTGGCCTGGAAGTCAAATTGAGTTGCCCAAAAAAACAAAAACAAATTGACCCTGCTGTCCTCCTGTCGAAATTGTTTCTTGTACATGTGAGCTGAGCTGCTTACTTCCAGGTGCAGCTCATTTCAAGGCCAGAAAAATGTTAAAACAGTAGCCTGAAATAATAATAACAATAATAATAATAATAATAATGGTGACATGGTGGTGTAGTGGTTAGCTCCATCATGGTGCGCAAGAAGGTCTGGGTTTGAGCCCCTTGGCCGGCGAGGGCCTTTTTGCGTGGAGTTTGCATGTTCTCCCCGTGTCCGCGTGGGTTTCCTCCGGGTGCTCCGGTTTCCTCCACAGTCCAAAGA
>JAODJS010000002.1:23873847-23885997 GCA_027576325.1 Sciades assimilis | reverse complement strand
TCTCCCTCCCCCCTGTGCGCGTACCCTGACTCATGAACGAATCGAGCCCCAAATGCTCGTGCAGGCGGGAGCACCAGACTTCTGTCGAAGTCCTCCTGTGACAGTTGTAGACCCAATGTCTGAGGTCTGCGTCCCCTGGGTCTTCGTCCTGTTGTCCCAGCTCTTCCTCTGCCTCGATCTCTGGCCCTCGGTGCACCTCTTCTGCTGGGCTGACTTTTCGCTCGTTTGGACGACGGCTCAGGCGAGTCAGAGGAGCTGGAGGAGCCGTCGCCGTGGAAGGTCTAAAACAAATAAAACATGCGGACAACACCGTCACAACCCACCTCAATTTCATTAGCGTTGATCTGTTTGGTTGTTTTCTGCGCTCGTAGTCAAAGTTGCTATGTATAGCCTTCGCTACGGGTACATCCCCATTTTACAGGTGAAAAGAGTAGTCAAGTTAGCGTAAGTTAGGCTGTGAAATTTCCCCGTAAGATTGGTCCGAGCCCCCCCCAAAAAGCAATGGATTACAATGTCAGGTGTGCATGCATACAATAGTAACATGCATATTACACCTATCGAAATAATTCCATGCCACTTATGTTTGGCTAGGATGACAACAGTACCCTGTCTCTGTGATCACCAGTGTTATTACTACGATGAGATTGTGTGAGTAACACGAATCAAACCAACGAGTAAAATTCAACAACTAGTCTAGTATACATGTTCTATCAATATTTCTTGAAATGACAACCGTAACAGCCTGTTTACGATCATTGTGATGTTGAACACTCTTACCGTAAGAGGAGAAGACGACGCCATCCTGGAAGTTAGCCTCTGTTATGTAGTGGTAAGCTAGTAACAGACAGACGTAAGCTTTTTCGCCTCATCTCGTGTCACGTGCACTCGAGGTCTCGGCTTGTTTCGTTCTCGATCTCGGGAACATCCGAACACTTCAGCAAGCGCGTTCATGTATGTTGGAGGCGTGGTTTCGAGGGGTGGGCTCAAGAGAGAGGCAAGGCTGTGTATTTTCGAAAATATAGCTTGCAGGAACCGTTTATCCAAGATCTCCTACCCTACCTTTAATGTCGAGCCCTGTCATGTTATTTTTTAAACCATCTTGTAGATGAAGCTCTAAATTGTTAGGAAGTGGTGGACAAATTAGCATGCTCATGGAAGGGCTGATATGGTGGCCCAGTATCCCTAAGCTTTTGTCCCACACTATGGTGGTATGAAGGTTAGAGGATGAAGGGCTAATTTGAGCATTCACACCTGTAGCATGGTGTAGAACAAGAGTAGATGTGTACAAGGGGCTGTGGTGGCAAAGACAGCAGACGGACGCAGATTGAACTCCCTCTGCTCTGTTCTTTCTTTTATTTCCGATTCTGTTCTCTGGTGCTCGAGAGTTGAGGTTTGAAACCCACAAATCCCTTTTAAGCTCTTCTCGGCCTCCCTATGTAATTTAAAAGCGTGCACACTTATTTTGTTTCAGGAAAAATTGAATGTTTTTGCCTCATTTAGTAACCTCCTTTCCGTTCTGTACTATAGTGCTCATTAATTTCTACACCGAGTCCATGTGTTTGTCGAGGCAGCTTGCGCTCAGTAAGCAGGCGTCCTCTGGTTGTTTATACAGCGAGAGGTTTGTTTGATAGCTCTTAGGTTCTGTTACACTGGTTGCTACTTGATGTAATGAAAGCCGTATTGTTTGCCTTAGTGATCTGGCCTGTTTATACCGAAGCAGTGCACAGACTGTCATTAACCTGCGTACACAAATGAGATGGTGGGTGCCATTGTTGGTCTGGTTGTCTGGAAATGTGTAATCACTCAGGATGAGACAAAGTAGGCTGGATATCAAGATGTCCATGGAAACGCCCATATTGGTCAACTTGGATTTGCTTCAGGACACCGTCTGTTGTAGGGGTGGACTATCAAATTCATATCATGATATTTTTTCATGATCCAAATGATAATGATATGATGCCAAAAAGTAAAAATATTGACCTACTACTACTACTACTACTACTACTACTACTACTAATAATAATAATAATAATAAGTGTTGCCAGGCAAAACAAACCTCACCCGGTAGCACTTATGATGAATATGAAGGAAGAGATCGTGAAAACAAGCCCGCCACGCGGAGCAATACGATGCGTCGTCTATGCAACAGTGCCGCCTTGTGGACAAAAGTGGAGATGACAATTCAGAAACGCGTGACGGCGGACGGACCAACGGACGGACGGACGGACGGACGGACGGACAGACATACCCTCTTATAGAGATGCTGGGACGCATCTAAAAATTACAAAAAAACAAATTCAGTAGCTTTTGTTCCAGTAAAAAAAGAATCTGAAAGGTAGTCTACCTTTATGAACACAGACTAACATATCAAGTTATCAGATATCGTATTGTACTTTGGACAAATTTGTGCAAAGGTGTTCATGTTAACCATTTGTGACCTCCGGGCTGATTCAGGAAGTTGGCCAGCTGTCTTTTCTATGGGGGTGGGGGGAGAGAGAGAAAGGAAGGAAGGAAAAACGGGTCAACAGAATCAATATGCAGTCAGCAGTACTTTATTAGGAATACCTGCCCACCTACTCATTCATGAAATTATCCAAATGTCCAATCGTGGCAGCAGTGCGATGCATAAAATCATGCAGATACAGGCCAGCAACTTCAGGGAAATATTTACATTAGCCATCAAAATAAGGAAAATCACTGGGCTCCGTGATTTTGACCGTGGTATGGGTATTGGTGCCAGGTGGGCTGGATTTACTATTTCTATAACAGCTAATTTTCTGGGATTTTTTTTTTTTTAATAAACAGCAGTCTCTAAATTTTTAAAGGAAAAAAAAACATCCAGTGAGCAGCAGTTCTGCAGACAGAAATGCGCTGCTGATGAGAGAGGTCAGTGGAGAATGGCCAGACTGGTTCAAGCTGACAGAAACTCAGATAACCAGTCTGTACAATTGTGGTGAGCAGAAAAGCATCTCAGCTTGCATGTCAAACCATGAGGCAGATGGTCACTGGGTTTCTCTCCTTTCAGCCAAGAACAGTATCTGAGGCTATCATTAGCACAGGTTCACCCGAACTGGACAGCTGAAGATTGGTGGGGTGGGACACCTGGTCAAGTCGATTTATTTGTATATTGTGGTCGTAATTATAAGTAAATCATTGTGCTGCTACAACATGTTGGCAGACTAGATAACTGCATGAATGTGTGTGTGTGTGTGTGTGCAATCATTATTTCACAGTAACTCATGACATTCAATGCTCTCGAAACTTGTAGAGCATATTTGACCAGTGCTAAATAGTGCCCTCTGAAGAATTAAAAGCTAAACACCCTTAGCCCATTAACATGATGGGTTTAAAATCATATTGCCAAGACACATTTCTTGAAAGCTGCTCTCCTTTTCTGTAAACTGTGAACACAAAACCCAATTTTCAAGCTACATTCACCAAACCTCGGACTCTTCTTGCAAAACCAAACTTTCACTTCAAAACAGTTCAATCTGTGCTCAAAACTGAACCATGTCAAATCGTGCCCCGAGTCAATCAAAATTAAAAACACTACTGAGCAGTCACTAAACACTACATAGAAAAATAGAAAACACAATGCTCAGGACATGAAGCTGGAGAAATAAATGTTTATTGTTCACTGTAGGCTAAATGCATGTTGCAAAACAAAAAAAACCTGTGCATTTAGCACTTGTACAAAAAGACAAAATCTTGTGCATTTGCCACTTGTGTACAGTAAGCCCATGTAAAAATAAAGTACAAAAATATACAAATAAGTGCATTACTCAGCCACAGCATCATGTCTCCGTACTGGGTCAGGACACAGGACTTCATCCACATCACAGGCCACATTTTGTCCGGCCAGGCAACGGGGGGAAAAAAGAAACCTGGCATGCTGTATCCAGGCTTGGCATGCCTCCACACCTATGTCACCACAGGCAAGTTCAAAACACACAAGAGCATGTATAGACACAGACGCACGCACACAAACACACACACACATCTCACACACACACAGTACAGTGTTGCTCTCTCACACAGTAGTCATTGTCACTTATGCAGAGAATGCGTTGTGTGGAATACTTGCTAAATTAATGGGGGTTTTTTCATAGTCAGGAAAACAGACAGAGGCACCACCAGCAGATCCACAGGTCATACAGGACAGCAGCAACAGTAGAGTGGAAGACACACCTAGGGCCAGTGGATCATCTGACAGTCAGGACAACTCAACTTCTACCATGACATGTTCTCTTTGTGCTGAGAAGCTTCAACCGGACCAGTTCACACAGCACCTGTCTGACTACCATACCCAGGAGCAGTGTGAGCACTGTGATGTGAAGGCCTGGGGCACTGTGGGACTTTCACTGCACCTTAAAAGATGTCATGGAGTGAAATCGGAGATGATGGATGTGCCGCTTCTCAGACCCAAAGATGTTCCTGCACCAGCCTCCCTCCCCGCTAGGAGGATAATGCCTGATGTCCCTGCCCCTCCAAAAGCACCTCCAGCACCTACAACAGCTCCACCTACAGCACCTACAACAGCTCCACCTACAATAGCTCCTCCAGCCTCTACAACAGCACCTCCAGCACCTACAACACAGAGCCGCCGCCAGCTTCTTCCTGCCTCTGCTCCTCCTCCAGCAGCACCACCTGTGTTTCCCCTGCTGTACTCCCCACATGTAAGCCGGGCTAAATTTTTACCCAAGCAATTCTTCAATGTCATCAAGCCAGGTGACCTGGAGTGGATTGCCCACATCCTCTATGAACCAAGTGGACAGCTGAGACAGGAAATCTGTGACAATTGGCACCACCCTCCAAACCCAGTCAGACTGTCATCACCTCCCAATCCTCACAACTATTTCAGGCAAAGGGTGTTTCTTTGGGGTCCGATGTGCATGTGGGGTATTCCCCTGAAATGCATCAAATGCGGTTCCAAGATGTACCACTCTGGCATATACCCCAAAGTAAGAGAGGTCATCGACGTCACTTCCAAATATTACATCATTGGATGTGACTACCCTAGGTGCAGCAAGTGCAGCAACCTCACACTCTGTCCTTGGAGCACTGACATTCTAGTACAGCTAGACCCATCAAGGCGCAACATATTCCCTGCTATTCTCACAAAGAACTTTGCACTGGACAGGAAATGCATTACACTTCTACGTCCTAGAACAGTGGGGAACAGCTCTAGTTACGTGCAGCAGGCCCTCCAAGAAGCACACAGCGAGGAGTGGGCAAGGAGATGTTGTGACTACTTAACAGATTGCCAGCTGCACAAGAAATCCTGCCTCAGCCAGCCCCAGCATGTTTATGCGCCGCCACCAGCCTTCCATCCCCTGCCCCTGAGGTTTGAGGAAGTCCATGCAAATGATGTTGAGGTTCACATTGAAGAGCTTAAAGGTGTCATCACCTCAACATTTGGAAGAATTTTGAAATTGGACTCGACTAAAAAGGTAAATGTAAAACTATTAGCTTTGAGTATTTCTTTTTTTCCTGGTTGGCTTTAAATATATGTGCTTATGAAATATGCACTTTGTCATTATACAGATCATCAAAAAACTGGCTGGAGGGATTGAGGGCACATCAACCTGGATGACGAACATCGCCAATGAATATGGTGAAGTCCTCAACTGTGTTCTCACAACTGGTGAGGGAGCTGGCCTATGACCTATGCCAAGGCATTGTCAGGCAGTACAGGGATGCCAGGGAGCCACAGCCAGATGTGATCTATGTGGACCGAGACTGTTGCAGCGACAAAGGTGGGTTGCGCTTAATGTGTTTTTTTTTTTGGCAGGAAATTAATTACAGGCTGACTTCAAAGTATCTAATTATTTTATTATCATATGAATTTATGAAGGAGTGAGCTCTGTTCTGCACTGGTTTCAGCCGTGGACCTCCACTGTGCATTTGGATGTGTTCCACTTCATGAGGCGGTTCGCAGATGGTCTCACGACAGAACACCATCCTCTTTATGGTACATTCTGCTCTAAATTGTCCAGCACAATTTTTGAGTGGGACAAGCAGGATGTCTGCCATCTGAAGGAGGCCAAGCAGGCAGAGCTGAGGAAGAAGCATCCTGGCTATGAACCAACAGAATCTCAGGTGTTGGCAACCATCACCACAAGTGAGATGGCGAGGCACTGTCGCAGGAGAACCCGGGGGGGTGGAGGAGACCCGTATGCGCATCAAAAGTCTCCTTGATTCCATGTGGCAGCTGGTGGACAGCACTGGGCTGCACCTCATTAACCACAAGAGCATGCCTCGAGTGTGGGAGATACAACAGAAGCACCTACCCTGCATTCAGGATCCACCAAACGTACAACTGTACACCAACATTGGGGCAGGGGTGGAGAAAGGGGACAGGACACTGGATGTACTGAAATGCGGCAGAGGGTCTTCCTCGAAAGCTTCCACAAGCACCAGTGTGCATTTATTCCAGGCAAGTATAAACCGTAGTACATTTTGTTATTGTCATGTATTTACATGCCATGTGGTGATACGTGTGCTCACGTGCGTGCTTGTTTGTTTTAACAGGTTGGAGATGTAATGTGAAGCATACTCAAATGTATATGCTTGAAGGTGTCCCAAGATGGAACATCAACCGCTCGGCGCAGGCACTGGCTCTTCGAGACACATCAAAGACGACAATATATGATGTCAGGTTGCTGTCCAACATTAACATGCTCAACAACAGAGTCCTGGGAAGGCCCCTCATTCCAGAGTTTGTCGCCCCCGGGAAACCCACTGGTAGGAAAAAAACACTACTGTTAGTGATGTTCAAAACTATGCTGTGACAAGTATACTAAAGTTGTGTGTGTGTGTGTGTGTGTGTGTGTGTGAGAGAGAGAGAGACAATGTGCAATGATGTGTTTAACCCCTATTTATTGTAGGAGAGCATATTGCTGTGGAGTACCTTCTGGCACAGACAAACAGAGGAGATCTACTGACCAAGATGCCTGAGAGTGACATCCTTCCAGAGGTCGAAGACCTGGAAGAGGAATGTGTGGATGTGACCATTCCACACGTCACCGACATTCCATTTCAGGTAAGACTGAAGATTTCGATCATTCAACAGAAAATATGGAAAAATAATAAACCCAATAATAAACATTATTTTATTATTGTTGTTGTTCTGTTGTTAATGTTAATATTAATACTACTACTACTAATAGCAATGTTATAACTGCCTTATTTCATTAAATCACATCAGGATCCAGGAGGTAGTGACGCCTCTGCCTTATTTCATTAAATCACATCAGGATCCAGGAGGTAGTGACGCCTCTACCACGACCGTCCATACCCCAACTGTGCACAGTTACGCCTCTACCAGGACCGTCCAAACCCCATTTGAGGACAGTGACCGCTCTGCCAGGACCGTCCAAACCCCATTTGAGGACAGTGACGCCTCTGCCAGGACCGTCCAAACCCCATTTGAGGACAGTGACGCCTCTGCCAGGACCGTCCAAACCCCATTCCCACCATTTGAAGATAGTGGGCCTGTCACCCCAACTCCAGTATGGGATCTCATTTTCTTATCCAATTTAATCTGTTCTGCTCTCATTTAATTACCATTGTAATATAGAATATATTTATTACTGTTGTTGTTCTTACCAGAGTCTTATAATTTGGTTTATTTCTTGTGACAGGATGCAAGGTGTGATTCCAGAGGCATTCCTGGATGGGAGGCAGTTGATAGTTTGGCAGGGTACCTGGTTGGGCTTAACAGGACTATAACTGCCCTATCTAATAGCAAGGTGGCCAAGATCTTGCAGTTATACAACTGTTTAAGCCTGTTTGACCGGACCCCCACCAGGTACAAACTTAAAAGCACAAAAAGCACTTTGCCAGGATCTTGGAGAGCTTCATGGAGGCGCAGTGGCTCTTCTCCAGGTCAACAAGCTGCTGAAAGGTATGTATCTATGTGTACAAGCTTGTAATTGTTCAGCGTCTGTTAAGTGTTTTTTTGTGAATGTCAAAAGGCATAAGTATTGTGTGCACTGAGTGGCGTGGTCATCTTTACACAGATTATACATGGTTCGTGGTCAGGCTGCGCACAGACCAGACTACAATCGAGTTTCAGAGTGTGTGGTGCTGAGACTTTACAAGGAATTCAGCGAGGCCAGGAATAGGCCAAAGGACAGTAGGAGCAGGACATTTGCCATCCCTCAAGCTATTGTCATGGCTTACTCGCACATCAAACAGCTGGTTGAGGACAGCAGAGAAATTATGGACAACAGTGACCTGGTGTTGGTAAATGTCAACAATGCCACTGTGTCCTCCTGGTAAGTTTATGTTTATCAAAGTATTTAATTGAAGAACTGAACACAATTCTTAAATTTTACGTATGAACACATTTATGCTGACGTAAAACATATTTTTGTGTTGTGTTTTTTCTGTAGGATGCATGATCGGCAAAAGAGAACCGTGCGAGATTCTCTTCTTCAAGGCACACAGCTTCCACGGGAGATCACCATGGCTGGCGATTCACTCCCTGAGCCCCTCGTCTTTCCAACTCAGCCAGTTCAGCGCGGGCGCAGTCCATTGAAATTTCAGGAGCCTGAGAACCGTGAGGGGGAAGGAAAGATGCGGAAGCATCGGCAGCCAGCATCGTCTGTTCCCCAGCCAGCATCGTTTCCACACACTGGTGGAGGAGACCAATTTAGTCCAAAATTTAGTCCTCCCAGCAGCTGTACGCATTCACAGCCCTCAACCCATCACCCCCCAGAACACTACCAGAATTGGTCTTTTCAGCAACCCATGGAACACTCTGCCGCTCATCAGCTAAACCCAGCATACCCTCAAGATTCGCCAACTTACCTTTTCCCCCTTCTTTCCCCCTTTTCTTCTCTTTCTTTTTTCTTTTCTTCCCCCCTTCTTACAGTCCATTATGCCCCTTGCCTGGCCAAAGTGATCCATTCTGATCTGTGCACTGGCACTGGCACCCTCCAATCCACATTGGTTGCTATAGGATGTGTACACCCCTCACATTCTTGCAAATATTCTCTCATATCTTTTCACTGGACAACACTACAGAAACAAAACTTCGATATAATTGTCATTGTACAGCTTAGCAGTATAGATTTATTGTCCTCTGAAAATAACTCAACATACAACCATTAACGTCTAAACAGCTGGCAACAAAAGTGAGTACACCCCACAGCAAATATGTCCAAATTGTGCCCAAAGTACCAGTCTTTTGTGTGATCACCATTATTACTGTATGCACTGCCTTAACCTCTATGGTACTGAAATTCACCAGAGCTGCACAGGCCTGACCCGACCTGACCCGACAGTGCTTTCACACTGTCTTGAGACGGGCTGAATTGGTGCCATCTCTGGGCTACTAGCTCCAGATTTTTGGCCCAACTAAAACCTTGGGCCAGCTGAGGCTAACTGGTGCTAGAGGTGGTGTCAAGGTAGGAGGCAGAACTTGAGTCAGGGTTCAGCACCAAGATAAAATGGTCATAACATGAAGTAAGTAATTTAGGCTATTTAAAGGGCTTTACTAGTGTTTTGGCATTTGCTACCAATTGTGCGATCATTTTGAAAATTACTTTGCAGTTTGGAAACATGATAAATATGTAGTTTCACAAGCTATAGGCTTGTAAATAAAAATACAGATGTGTAGTATGATACTGTGCCAGTTAGCCTAATTCCCATCCTCCTCCTACTGCTGCGCTGAGCCACTCTGAGCTGCGCTCTGATGCTGCGCTGCCTAATTAGCGCAGCTGAGGCGCATTGTCAATTAAGCGCCACGCACGCCACTTTTGTTAAAAGTCCAGACTACACGCACACACAAACGGGGAAGAGCTACACGCACAGCATTTCTACAGAACCCGAAGCAGTAAAACCGCAACAGCAATCGCGTACCTTTTTGAAGTTTTCGGAATACATGGAAGCCCTTGTCAATGGCCTGGAGGGTGCCGAAGAAATGTGAGTTGCCAACATTAATGGACTTCCTGCTGGTTCGGCTGCTGATTCCCGTGACTCTTCCTTAACATTCATATCCACACCCGCATTCAACACACTACGCTAACCTTTCACGCAATACAACACTCACCCGGTCCACACAACACTACATGATTACACTTTCACGCATACAACACTACATACTTTGTCAACATAGCCTACCTACGTACACGCACAGAAATACACCACTCTTACACGCACTACACTTACACCTACACCTCTTTCTCCCTTCTTTCATCTTTTCGGTTGGATTATTGGAGATTTTTATGTTTTTCCTGGATTAATGACTAGCTGAGTTTTTATTAAAGAAGGAATCTATTTTTGAGGAATACTTTTTGTTGATTAAGGATAACTGATTTTTTGAACACTAATTTGACTGAAAAGGAGCTGCTGGTTGTGTTTTTCATTTTTTGCACTCAAGATACTGATTTTTTTTTTTCTGACGGTGACGGCGTGTTTATTGTTGGTTAACTGTTTAGCTGCAATACCGATCTCCAGCACCGTTACAATACCTCCTGTGTCTAATCAAATTCAGGTTGCGCATGCAGATCAGATTGAAATGGATTAGCCTAAACTGATTGAAATCAGATTTGAAAACATCTCTGTATGTGGTTTTAATCAGATTTGGAAAAATGATACCTCAAATATTTGGCAACTCGCACAATCAAAAAACTAAGATAGATACGATCTAGATATGCAAAAAAATCTGATTTGGAATGTCGGTGTGAACAAGGCCTCAAGGTAAACAGAAGCAGTTGAGTTAAATTGAATTTGCTTGAGTTAAAATAAGTTGATACTACATTATGTATGTCAAAGTAAAAAACAGAATTTGTTGAAAAAACAGAATTATCTGGTTTTCTGCATTAATTGGTCACTAAATGTGATATGATCCTCATGTAACTCTCCAGTATGAATAAACGATGTACTGAAGCTAAGAAAGTAAGAGAACCCTTCAAAGCAATCACATGCTGACTCTCCTTTTGCTCAGATAAATACAAGCCAGGGTTCCTGATACCTGTGAATCAGACCTGCACAATGCGGGAGGATTTTTAGTAGGTGTTTTAGTCCGTTCTACTTTCAGTTCAGTCATATTTTTAGGATATCTCGGGTGAATGGTTTTGTATGCATCTCTATCGATGATTGTCATTACCCTGTTGGAAGGTTGACAAACTTGGGGCCTGTTGTCGTTTGCAGTAATGACAAGTTGTCCAGTATCTGAGACATCAAAACAACCACAAATCATGATACTCCTTGAGCTGCAGTTCAGAATAGAGAGGGTGCATAAATGGTGCCCTGAGTGTGCTCATGACAGGACACAATGGAGACTTTGCTCTCCAAAAATACATATTGAGTACCTAGGTACTTCACAATGCTACTTTGACAATGGTTTGTGGATTCATGAAACATATAATGAATTGTGTGGAAACAACACACAGCACTATGTGGCTTTAAAATGACACCATTAATGAAGTGAAGTGAACTATTCTGAAGTGAAGCTGGGGTAACATTATTTGTGGCTGTTTTGATGTCTCAGGTACTAGACAACTTATCATGACTGCAAGAAAAATATAAGTCCTAGGTTTATTATTCTTTCAATAGGGTAATGACCATTACCCATCGGATGCATAGAAAACCATTCACACTAGACCTCCTAAGAATATGGCTGAACTGAAAGAACAGACTAAAACGCCTCCTACAGTAAACAACATCCCAGGGTTGTGCAGATTCACAATTATCAGGAGCTGTGGCTTGAGTTTACTCCTGCAAGTGTGATTGATCTGAGAGGTTCTACTTTTCCCCTACAGACCTTTTGCCATTTCATAGATGTTTTCAATGACAACATGAAAACAATGACTTCTTCTGTGGTATTAGCTTCAGCACATGTTTAGTCATACTGAGGAGTTACATGAAGATCAGATCACATTTATTGATCAATTCATGCAGAAAACCAAATTATTCTAAGGGGTTCACATACTTCTTACTTTGACTGTATTACTATTAGGGCGTATTCACACCTACCCTGTTTGGTCCGGACCAAACAGACCAGATTTCCTTTGGTTCGGACCCTTTGGGATGGTCTGAATACAAACCACCGAACTCTGGTCCAGACCAAACAAGCGGACCGAGACCGAGCTGAAAGGTCGGACTCGGTCCGGATCAAACGAACCCTGGTGCGGATCTTTT
>JAODJS010000002.1:23822995-23839616 GCA_027576325.1 Sciades assimilis | reverse complement strand
GGTGAAGTCGAGGAGAGTGCCCTCCTGGATAGGGAGGAGAGGAAGACTTTATACCTCCCCCACAGGTGCAATCACTATGTAATTAGGTTACCCCCCCATCAAGCAACAGCCATGCCCGTGCACTGACACATACTGGCCTGAAGGAGGCACAGGGGGACGTCACAGGTGCTGCTCGCTTTTGTTCAACACTGGATCTAACAAAGAGATATTGGCAGATCCCCTTGACTCCTCTATCCTGAGAGAAAACAGCCTTTTCCACACTGGTTGGTTTACACCAATTTGTCACACTCCCTTTTGGGTTGTTTGGAGTGTCCGCTATGTTCCAGTGGCTTATGGACTGGGTCCCCCGCCCTCATGCTGCCTATATGGCTGCCTATCTAGACAACATGGTAATCTACAGTAATGATTGGCCGTGGCACTTGGAACACCTGAGGGCTGTTCTAACGTCACTGAGTTGAGCAGGCCTCACAGCCAACCCAAAAAAAGTGTGTGATTGGGTGGGTGGAAGTATGGTATCTGGGGTTCCACTTGGGCCACAGGCAGGTGTATCCCCAAATTAATAAGACCGCAGCAATTGCGGCCTGCCCGAGGCCCAAGACAAAAAAGCTGAGACAGTTCTTGGGGCTGGCTGG
Source organism: Sciades assimilis (assembly GCA_027576325.1). NCBI lineage: Eukaryota > Metazoa > Chordata > Actinopteri > Siluriformes > Ariidae > Sciades > Sciades assimilis. The sequence goes on along the minus strand of JAODJS010000002.1, from coordinate 23,838,984 downwards.
CTATTATCATAGGCTTCTACCTAATTATTTGGATATCACCAACCCACTAACTGATCTCACTAAAAAGGGGGCTCCAGATCTGGTCCAGTGGATGGAGGAGTGCCAACAGGCCTTCTCTGAGGTAAAAGCTGCACTGTGTGGTGGGGCCACTTTTACACTCTCCTGACTTCTCTCTACCCTTTATTTTGCAGACTGATGCATTGGACAGAGGGAAGGGGGCCATTTTATCCCAGGAGGTGGAGGGCAAGGAGCACCCTGTGCTATACATCAGCCGGAAACTCTTGATGTGTGAAAGCAGGTACAGCACAATCGAGAAGGAGTGTCTCTCCATCAAGTGGGTGGTCCTCACCCTCCAGTACTACCTGCTGGGGTGCCCTTTCACTCTTTGTTCAGACCATGCATCCCTCCAGTGGCTCCACCACATGAAGGATGCCAATGCATGGATCACCTGTTGGTGTCTCGCCCTCCAGCCATTCAAGTTTGAGATGATCCATAAGCTGGAGGTGCAGATGGTGGTGGGCTTCCTGTCCTGTTGGGGGGAGTCAGCTTCAGGCTGGATGGCTCCCCAGCCTGAGTCAGGTGGTGGGGGTATGTGGCATCAGGGGCATGGCCAAGCAGCAGTCTGTGAATGGAGCGCGGGGTTGGGGAATGTAAGTGGCTAAGTCATTCCACCTGCTGTCAATTAGTGTGTGTGTGTGTGTGTGTGTGTGTGTGTGTGTTTGTTACAAGGATGGAGCATAAAAGGAGAGAGAGAGCAGAGAAAGGGAACTCTCTCCCCAACCACAATGCATGTGTGAGTGAGTGACGAGTGAGTGAAGAAAGAAAGAAAGAAAGAAAGAAAGAAAGAAAGAAAGAAAGAAAGAAAGCTGCAAAGCCCAAATAAAAGTATTTGTGTAAATTTCAACTCTTACCTGCCGTGCTTCTGTGCTCCACCTACATCAGGAAGTGTTATACGGGGCTCCTGATTTGTATTCCCAATGCACCTCAGGCCTCCCCTGATCAAGCAGGGGCATACAGGATAGCTGTGAGTATGCAAGGGTGTACACATCAAGCTTTGGGGGATTCGAGTTGTAATCAGACCTCCATATATCAAAGCCTGACTCAATGTGGGGCACTGGGAATTGCATGTTTGGTGAAGGTTGTGTGTGCATGGTGATATATACACACACACTGATGCCCATCACTATCCACTTCCAGGGAATTTAATATATATGTACAGTATATTAGAGCATAGAGTCCATGGTTAATGCAAGCCTCACTCAGCTGCTGATTCTGGGAACGGATTGGCTGTGGTTTAAAACCATTATGAAACAGATAGTGGTAGGTGAGTCCTGCAGTAGCATGTCATGGGGGGGGGGATCCTGCTGCAACATTGGCTGGAGAAGCAGTCTCAGGCATGCCCATGTCAGTTCTGGGTCATGATGACACAGAGAGTGGAGAGAGCCCTCCTCCCTCTCTGGGGTATCCCTTAGGAGACTTCTCATTAGAGCAGGCAGATGACAAGGCTCTGCGACATACTTTTGACTGAGTGAAAGTAATTGATGGCCAATTCCTCCACCCTAATGTTACACTTTCCTTCACATACTTTTGTATTTTTAAGGACAGGCTGTATCGAATGACACAGAACACTCAAATGAAAGAAAAGATGAAACAGTTGTTGGTCCTGAAGAGCCACAGGGAACATTTATTCCACATGGCTCATCATAATCCTATGGTTGGGCATTTGGGGCAGGATAAAAACACTGAATTCTCATGGCCTATTTCTACTGGCCAGAGATTCACACAGATGTCTGCAGGTGGTGTCTGGCATTTCACAAATGCCAGCTGGTAAATCCAGCAGCAACACCAAAAGTGCCATTGTGCCTATTCCCACTGATGGAGATCCCCTTTGAAAGAATCAGTATGGAGCAGATCAAGCCACGAGATCGATCTGCATGCAGTTATCAGTCATTGTGGATTATGCAATGTGATATCCTGAAGCAGTGCCTCTCTGCAATAACTCATCACTCAGTGTTGCAGAGGCAACCTTCCATGTTATCTCCAGAGTCAGGATTCCGAAAGAAATCCTAACTGATCAAGGCATTATGTCACACACACTGCACAAATTGTACAAATTATTGAGGATTAAATTGATTCATACTAGTGAACATTAACCACAAATGGATGGGTGGTTGAATGATTTAATGAAACCCTGAAGAACATGTTTCATAAGTTTGGTCACAGGGATGCTAAAAATTGGGGCAGGTGGCTTGACCCTCTGTTGTTTGCAGTGCGTGGGGTCCCACAAGCCTCTGCCAGGTTTTCCCCATTTGAATTGCTATATGAGCGCAAACCCTGTGGTGTCTTGGAAACCATTAGAGAATATTGAGAGGAGGAGCCTTCTCAAAGTAAAAATAAAATTCAATAAGTTCTTGACCTGAAAGCAAAACTCCATGCACTCAGTCACATAACCCAGGATAATTTCTTACAGGCCCAAGAGCATCAAGCTTGTCTGTCCAACAGAAGGACATGGTTAAGGGAATTTGCACTGGTCAATAAAGTCCTCATTTTACTGCCCACCTCATATTCAAAATTGCTTGCCAAGTGGCAAGGGCCCTTCAAGGTCACATGGCAAATTGGGGAGGTCAACTATGTGGTTATAAGGCCAGATAGGGGCCATACATGTCAAATTTACCACCTCAATCTCCTGAAACTGTAGATAGAGGAGGTTCCTTTGTCTTTGGTGACTGTAGTTCCACAGAGGGTGGAGCTGGGATCAGTGGTAAGTCTAAAAACTGCAGCCCAATTCACCCTAGTCCCCTGTGGAGGCCACCTCTCACCGTCCCAGAGAGCACAGGTAATTAGGTTGCAGGCAGAATTCTCTGATGTGTTCTCACCCCTCCCTGGTTTCACTGACCTCATAGAACCCCACACAGACTCCTCCAGGGGTGGTGGTGGTGCACAGCCACCCATATTAGCTCCCAGAACACAAGAAAAATGTGGTTCAGGACAAACTCCAGATTATGCTTAAGACAGGAGTAATTGAGGAGTCTCACAGCAACTGGAGCAGCTTGGTGGTCTTGGTCCCCAAGATGGACAGGTTGGTCTGGTTTTGTATAGACAATAGAAAAGTCAACACAGTGTCTAAATTTGATGCATAGCCGATGACTCACATTGATGAACTGCTCGATCAGTTAAGCATGGCTCATGTTTACTTGACACTGGATTTAACAAATGGATATTGGCACATCCCCTTGACTCCTTTATCCTGCAAGAAAATGGCCTTTTCCATTCCATTTGGCTTACACCAATTTGTCACCCATCTTTTGGAGTTGTTTGGGGCTCCAGTGACATTTTAGCATCTCATGGACTGAATTCTACATCCCCACAATGCATATGAAGCAGCTTACTTAGATGAAAATCCTCTATAGTAATGATTGGAAGCAGCATTTGCAGCATCTTAGGGTGGTTTTGAGGTATGTGAGGTGCACTGGGCTCACAGAAAATCCAAAAAGTTTGCATTTGGATGGGTGGAAGTACAGTATCTGGGCTTCCACTTGGGTCATGGGCAGGTGTATACCCAAATTGATAAGATGGCAGTGATTGCAGCCTGCCTGCAACCTAAGACCAAAAATGGGCAAGGCAGTTTCTGGGGCTGGCTGGCTATTATAGGAGTTTTGTCTCACTTTTCAGAAATCACCAACCCACTGACTGCCCTCACTAAAAATGGGGTGCCAGATCCAGTGCAATGGATGGAGCTGTGTGACCAGGCTTTTGCTCAAGTGAAGGTGGTTTTGTGTGGGGGCCCACTGTTGCATTCTCCTGATTTTTCTCTCCCTTTTGTTTCACAGACCAACATGTCAGATAGAGAGCTGGGGGATGTTTAGTCCTCGGTGGTGGAGGGGGAGGAGCGTCCAGTGCTGTACATCAGCCGCAAGCTCTCTATGCATGAGTCAAAATACAGCACATTAGAAAAGGAGTGTCTTTCCATCAAGTGGGCAGTCTTCACTCTCTGGTACTACCTGCTAGGATGCCTATTCACCCTCTGTTCTGACCATGCCCTGCTCCAGTTGCTCCACTGCATGAAAGATGCCAACACGTGGATCATTTGTTGGTATCTGGCTCTTCAGCCCTTTACATTTGAGGTGGTACACAGGCTGGGGGCACATATGGTGGTGGTGGATTACCTCTCCTGCAAAGGGGGAGTCAGCTGCAGGCCAGATAGCTCCCCGGCCTGAGGCAGGCATTGGGGGTATGTGGCAGCAGGGGCATTGTTGAGCATTGGCTGTGAATGGTGAGGAAGCAGGCTGAACCAACAGGTAACATGTGATGAGGTGCACCTATGTCAAATCACTGTCTATTAACCCATGTCTCTATGTGTCTTTCAGACAGTCAGGAACAAAAGAGAGAGATCAGCATCACCTCGCGTGTGCGCCTGTATGTTTGTGTTCAGCTGTCACTAAAAAGTGTGCAAAATAAAAAAACTCACCTCATCTGAAGCCTGCTTCTAGTTCCTCTGTTATCCCACAAGTCCAAATGGTGTTACACCCACCATAATCAGCAACACACTCAGAGCTGTGGAAATTCAGAAGCTGTATTATTTTGATGTTATTCAGTTTGTTTAGTATGACTAGGTGTTATAATCCCTGATGATTCAACAAAGCAATTGCCTTGAGTGGGGTTGGAGATGTTTCCTTCAGTGGGGTGACGATGATCACTTGCTGATGTTTCCATCAGTATGACGCATCAGTTGTGTACCCCAGCCTCATTTGGTGTTTCAGCCTTTTACCACAAGACACCTTCAGCTAAGGCAAGCTCACCACAGGCTGATCAGACCTAGATGTGTGTCACATGGTAACTCAGTGGTCATTTGGCAGCCCATACAGTTTCCTTTTGCTTCAGTCACAGCCAGTGACTGCTTCTTTCAGTGACAGTGGCAAGTTCCTTAATTGCCTTCCACTAGACTTGCTCTCTGATGGCCAATTCCTTTAGGAGACTTGTAGTGATACTGGCTATGAAGCCCTTGCAGCTCACCTCCACTGGACTCTCCTTCACCTTCCAGACCCACTCCTCTGCCTCAGCTGCCAGATTGGCAAACTGCAGGTTTTTTCTTTCATATGCATCTCAGTGGCATCCTCTTAAGTTCAGCTCAATGATGAAGACACAGTGGCACAAGTTGTTATTGTATGTTAGTTATGGGAAGGTTGTCTGGATGTTAAGTTATGTTATAGTATGTTAGCTATGGGAAGGTTGTCTGGATGTTAAGTGGAATGGCATTGGTTGATAGTCTCTTGTGCTCCAGTGTTGAGGCCAAGCATCTTAGTACTTGGTTGTGGACCAGATGTATCTCCTTTGGATTAGGCTGTTCTTGCAACACACTATGTGTTTGAGTGTTGCCAGAGTCACCCACTGGTGACAGACTGGATCCTCTCGACACCAATGTTAAAGGTTTGCTGGTGAGGGCAGCACATCATACATGGCTCTGACTATGAAACTTAGCAAGTTTGCTTCCATGTTCCACAGTTTGCTCCAGAAAATTTTGTGCTGTTCTATACCATCCCACCTCATCCAGCTGCCTTGCTGGGTTTGAGAGACTGCTGTTGTATATCTGGCTGCATCCTTCTGGCAGTGCAGCATCTCCACCTACAGCTGCTGGCATTCATTTGGTGTAGTCTTTTGCCATGTGGGTGTTGTTGGTCCCAACCCAGTTCCTCCCTGCCATGTTGGACTTGCCCCAAAATGTCCCAGTGTCTGAGGGCAGCCTTTGCTTCTGCCACTTCCACAGGTGGGTCCCATTTCCTCCCTGTCATTAGGGTTAGTGTGGCATCTCTTATGAAGGGGTTGCTGGACTATTTGAGTGTCAAATCCAGTCTTGCTTTGGTGCATTTATATTCCTCCACCAGGCTTGATATGGACAGAGAGAGGGCTCTGTTCACATATATCCCTATGCTGCTGAGGCATTTTGGCAGCCCAAGCCACTTCCTCACTTGTGCACTCACCAGTCTCTCCAGCCATTTGGCAAGGAATGGTAATTGGTCACATGAAACAGGGCAGCAAACCAAACTGGAAGCACCACAGCTTCAACTTTCCAGGGAGAGCAGTGTTGTTAATTTTCTTGAGGCCACTGATTATGTCCTGCCTGATTTGTTCCACCTGTTCTGAGTCTGTTAGGCCTGCAGTATACCAGTGTCCAAGTCTTTTGATGGGCTTCTCAAGGATTGTTAGTATTGGCTCATTATTTATGCAGAACATCTCTTTGGTGAGCTGGCCTTTGACAATGCAGATGCTGTGGGATTTGTTGAGTTTGAGCTCCTTTCATGCTCATCCGATGTTTTTTTTCTGGAGTTTATCCAATAGGAATTTCGTACATGTCTTTGTTGTTGTGAGTGTCATCATGTCATCCATATACACCCTGATTGGAGGAAGATACAGCCCATTTTCCAGACAGTCCCCTCCAACCACCAACTGTGATTCTCAAATGATGAGCTCCATTGCTATGGTGAATGCCAAGAGAGAGATGGTGCATCCTGCTATTATACTGATCTCAAGCTGCTGCCAGGTGGTAGTACTGTCCTGTGTTGTAACACAGAAGTAGAGGTCTTGGAAGTAGGCATAGACCAGCTTTGTTATGTTCTCTGGGAAATGGAAGACTTTCAATGCTGCCCATAGTATCTGATGCGGAACTGACCTGAAGGCATTTGCAAGATCTAGGAAAACCACATGTCTTCCTTTTCGGCTGTCTGCACCTGGTGCCAAATGATGTTAGCATGTTTCAAACATCCTGAAAAACTACCTATCCCTGCCTTGTACATTGAGGTGTTGACAAAGTTATTATTCTGCAAGAAAGATGAATTTTTGGGCCACAATACTGAAAAAAGATCTTTCTTTCCACATTCAAAAGACTGATCTGGTGGAACTGGTTGATGGCAGAGGAGTTTTTCTCCTTTCCTATCAGGATCCCTCTGGCCCTTTGTCATGCCTTTGACATGATCCACTTTTTTTCCATGCCACCTTCATTAGCTTCCATAGGTGTTTCAGGATGCAAAGGGTCTTCTTATAAAGCCTGTAAGGAACACCGTTGGGACCAAGGGCTGATGGTGATCTTGCCTGCTTTACTGTGCCCTCAGCGTTGATCCATGTAGGAGCTTTTGTGTCCACCTGGTGTTCTGGTGGTTGGTTTGGTGACATCTCATCTGGAATGATGGTAGGCACATGTCTCTGATTGTCAGAATAAATTGTTCTCAGGTGCTCCTCAAGTTCACTTACAGGTATGTTAAGGGTCCTGTTTTTCTCCTTGACAAGAATGCTTTTGAAAAACTTGTAGAGATCTCTGTAGAAGACAGTCCTGGTTCGGTCCTTCTTTTTGTGTTTCCTCTTCAAGCTCTAGTTATAGAGTCATGAATTAAGCTGCTGAAAGTTGTGCACCATCTTTCATTTAGATCTTCCCCTATTAGATGATGCTTCCATCTAATGGTGGGAATTCTGCCCATTCAGTCACAAAAGCATTAGTGAGGATGAGCACTGATATCAGTTGTGAAGGCTTGGTGCACAGTTATTGTTCCAATTTATCCCAAAGATTTTCAGAGGGGTTTAGCTCAGGGTTCAGGGCATCCAAGTTCCTCAACATTATCCTTTGCAATCCCTGTGTATTTGGACCTTGCATTTTGTGCAGAGGAACTACCATAATGAAACAGGTTTGGGCCCTTTAGGTCTACATATGTGACATTTTAATGTTAAAGCTATACAAACACATTCTTGATAATTATGTACATACAATTTTGTGGCAACAGTTTGAGGAAGGTCCACACATGGGTGTGATGGTCAAGTGTCCACATACTTTTGGCCATATAATGTAAGATCTGCTTAGGTATTGTTCACAAACAAACAGTTATTAATAATTACTGCAATAATGGTCTGGAAAACAATTGTCCTATGTCCTAACAGCCCATGACCTAACAGAATTTGTGCCAAGAAGAAATATGGTCATGGATCTGCTGACTAGTCCTTCTGCACATCTGATGTGCACATTCTATACAACTGACCTTGGGGCAGCACAATTGTAACCCACTCCTGGGTAAGTACACCTTCGCTCTAGGTTCATGAGGAGGGGAGTTCCAGTGTACTAAACAGACACACACCAGGGTTAAAGTCACTTGGACTTTAGTAGCTAATGCATGATTGAACAAGTTGTAAATACATTTACACATGGAGAAAAGAAAATGGGTCCTTTGAAAATAAAATAAAAATAAATTGTCCTTTGAGTTGTTGTGTTTCCTTGAATTTAAACAAAAGTTCCTTTTTCCAATCCTAGCTCTAAACGTAAAGTCAAGTTAGTCAAGTCAAATAGTCATTGTCACGCTCCTAGTGTGTAGATATCTGAAGAGTGATGACCAGTGGTCTGACTGGTACAATCCTACCACAAAGCAAATAGGGCATCCGGCTCCTTCAGTGGACAGGATTCAAAGAACAGAAATCAAACTGGGTTGGCTCACCATCTATTGAGATCAATGACTCTTCTTCCAGGATTTTCAATTCTAACAAAAAACTTGACCTGCATTCATAACCAGGTAATAACCTTTTGTTAAGTTTCATAACTATTTTCCTTTATGCATGTTTCATACTCCTCTATCAAATGCTCCAGTAAGAACTCACATTACCATATGAACTCACATTGTTGTACAGCATTAAACTCCAGTGTCAAACTAAGTATACAGAACTGCATATATTTATACATGCTGAAAAGTAAGGAATACCATTCAGTAACCAATGCACAGTAATCAGGTAGAATACCTTAAATTTGAATAAGTACTTCAAACTACAACTGAAATAAGCTTACAATTGCATCAAAAGATAATCAATTTGTTTCAGGAACAAAGCATTGGGATAAATGCTTCAAATTAGCACCTCTTATGCATTTTAGCACCTCATATGCATGAAAACAACTTGGGTCTTACCCTTTCTTCTTTCAAAGAAAAGCTTATCTCAAACAAAATACTTTTCCATTCACTTCATAACTTTAAATGTACCACTCATAGTAAAACTAAAACCAAAATATACATATTTTATCTTTTATAAAATTATTTCTTAGCACACATTCAGCTAAAATATGACATGAATGATTCAGGCTGTTAACTAACATAAGAATAAACAGCTAGCTTACTGAGACAGATCTGAATGAAAGAAACTCAATGAATTCGGTACCCGTCTTCATCAAAAACATTCAAAGGTTCACAATTCTTCTAGCACTTTCCCAAAATGAAATATAAGTGTTCTTATCAACTTTTTCATCACTTTACATAAAGTTTAGCTCTTCTGGAAAACAGCTAATATGGCACTTGCAAAATGTCTGTCTTCCTTCTCTCTCATCTTCTTCTTCTTCTTGTTTTATGGCGGTTGGCAGCTTAGCGAAAAAGCAGCATTACCGCCACTTGCTGGACTGGGTTATGGGAGCAGGAGAGCCTACTCTAATGCTCAACTTGAAAGAAAAGAGAGAGAAAGGGAGAGAAAAAATTGAAAATAACAAAATAAATAACTAAATAAATAAAATAAAGAATGAAAGAAAATAAAGGAGATAACAGAATGTGAGGCTAAACCCTGTGGATAAGGCCTGTGTCCCTCAGAAACTTAAACACATAATTAAAGCATATATGGCCAGAACTTTTCTTTAGAATTTCTTTTAGATTTAGTCCTAACTTGACCCTTCTCAGTTCATTTGTTAAGGTTTCCCTTTCTTTCTGATACTTAGGACAGTGACATATCACATGCTCTATGGACTCTGGGCTACCACAGAAATCACACTTTCCATCTGCATGCTTCTTAATTCTTGCCAGGGTGTCATTAAGCCTTGTGTGTCCAAATCTCATTCTTGACACTACATCTTCCTCTCTCTTACTCCTGTTAGATGCTCTGCATTGCTCAATCTTGCCTTGGATTTCATGCAAGTATCTTCCCGTGTTTGCGCTTTCCCACAGGGTTTGCCATCGTTTCCTTATGTTCTGCTTTACTATGCTTTTTATCTCTGCTTTGCTGTAGTCCACCTCCAACTCTATCATGGAATTACTTGCGGCCTTCTTGGCACATTTGTCTGCCAACTCATTGCCTACCACCCCTAGGTGAGCAGGCACCCATACAAATGTCAGTTTCACACCTGATTTTTGCAGTACATTAGAGAGCTGTGCTATGTTTGACACAACATCCTGTCTAGAATTAGACTGCCAAGTTTTAATGCTAACCAGTGCTGAGCTGCAGTCTGAAGCAATAACTGCCCTCTCTGGCCTATTCTCCTCCACCCACTGCAATGCAAGCCACACGGCTATTAACTCTGCTGTATAGACAGCTAGATCGTCGGTAATTCTCCTGCCCTTCTCAACTCGGAGTTCAGGGATAACGAACGCCACCCCTATTTTACTGTCGTCTTGCTTTGAGGCATCTGTGAATATTTTAATTTCTTCTCCATACCTCTCATTAAGGTAACCCTGCACCATGTATTTGTCAAGCTCATTGTCCTTCTTTGCCTCCAATAGCTGAAGATCCGTAGGCACTACTCCTATAACCCATGGTGGGGTAGTTGGGATGAACACTGTAGGGCTTATTTTCAGGTTATTAATGTTCATGTCTCTCACATTGTCACCAATTGTCCACCCATAACTACTAAATTTCGCATTCAACCTTTCTTGACATGGCTGTAAGACGCACTGGCCCATGTGGTCAACACTATGGCCTTTCAGGTTTGCCCAGTATACCGCTGCTAGTTGACCCCTTCTAAGGTGCAAGGGCATGTCCTCCATCTCAACCTGTAAGGCCACCACTGGGGTGGTTTTCATAGCCCCACAGCACAACCTTAACGCTTGATTTTGGACCACGTCTAGCTTCTTCAGCAGAGTTTTGGCTGCTGAGCCATAGATGAAGCTGCCATAATCAAACACCGACCTTATTAGCCCTGTATATATCGTTCTCAGAGCATGCCTACTAGCACCCCACTCTGTTCCACGAAGGCAACGCATCACATTAAGCACTTTCCTGCATCTCTCTATCATACTTTGTATGTGCAGTTTCCATGTCAGTTTTTGGTCTAGCCATAACCCCAAGTACTTAAAGGAATCGACCCTTTCAACCTCCACCCCAGATATGGTTAGTTTAATATTGTCTGCAACCCTCTTTTTTGAGAAGACCATTGTTTTGGTTTTTTGCACAGAAATTCTAAAGCCCCAACTAGTGGCCCATTTGTCCACTGCAGTGACAGCTTGTTGAATTTTCCTGCTGACAAACTCAACATTTCTCCCCCTTTTCCAAAGGGCACCATCATCAGCGTATAAGGCAACCTCCACCTGATCCTCAACTTCACTAAAAATCCCATTGATCATTATAGAGAACAACATAGGGCTCACTATGCTTCCTTGTGGAATGCCATTTTCCGTTGCATACCTCTGGCTCATTACTCCATTAACCCTCACCTTAATGGTTCTACCAGTTAGGAACTCCCTAATCCAGTTGAACACTCTTCCCTTAAAACCCATGTTGCGTAGTCTTATCAGCAGGCCCTCCTTCCACATCATGTCATAGGCTTTTTCAATATCGAAGAAAACTGCTACTACAGCCTCTCTGTTAGCCTGCGCTCTCCTAATTGCATCCTCCAGGACCACCAGCGGGTCCATTGTGCTTCTGCCCCTTCTGAAGCCACTTTGGTAGCTTTGAATCAGTCTTTTTGACTCAATTATGTAATTCATTCTGTCATTTATCATTTTCTCCATAGTTTTCCCCAACTGTGAAGTAAGTGCTATCGGTCTGTAGTTACTTGGGATTTGTGGATCTTTACCAGGTTTCTTGATAGGGATAATGATAGCTTCTTTCCACACTTTTGGAATGACTCCCTCTATCCATATTTTGTTAAAGAGCCCCAATACAACTAACTTCCCCTTATCAGTCAGTCTTTCCAACATGGAGTAGCATATTCCATCCCCCCCAGGAGAAGATCTCCCTAACTTCCTGAGAGCATTGTTTAGTTCATTAAGTGTGAACGGTGAATTCACTTCCCATCCTGCCAGTTCTGCACTGTCTTCCGCACACACACAGTCCTGCTGGTATTTGCCAACTGTCTCAGCTCTCGCTATCTTTTCCTGTTGGGAGAGGTTGTCAGAGCTGTGAACCTTACTTAATGTATTTGCAATAATCTCTGCTTTTCCAATGTTACTGGTAATTACAGTATCCCCATCAAGTAGCCCAGGATAGCCATACTGCTTCCCATTCCCTTTCATCCTCTTTATCATGCCCCACACTTTCCCCACTGGGGTATCTCGACCTACAGAGTCACAAAACCTTCTCCAGCAGTCTTTCTTGGCCTGCTTGATGGTTCTCCTCACAACAGCCTGCGCCTTCTTGAATAAAACTAAGTTCTGGAAATTGTGGGTTTTCTTCAACACTCTAAATGCCTTATTTCTGATTTTAACTGCCATTCTACACTCCCTATTCCACCAAGGAACGATCCTACCAAGACTTATAGGTTTGGTTTTAGGAATAGCTGCTGTTGCTGCACTAACTATGCCAGTACTTACATGTAGACAAAATTCTTCAATATTTCCGCTCGTATCCACACAGGACAATTGCTCCTCACTAATCTCTCTAAACTTATCCCAGTCCGCTTTTTCCAAGTTCCATCTCTCATTGTATACTGCTTGCTCCACTGATGCTTCCATTCCTATTTCTATTTTTATTGGAAAGTGATCACTGCCCACCGCATTCCTTTTCAACACCTCCCACTCACACTTGTCTGCTAATGCTGCTGTGGCTAGCGTTAAATCGATAGCAGATTCCGTTCCTCTAGCCATGTCCATTCTGGTACCTGACCCATCATTTAGACATACCAGCTCTTCCTCATCCATGAATTCTAGAATAACATCCCCATTATAGTCATTCTTGTCTCCCCATAATGTGCTGTGCGCATTGAAGTCACCACACCATATCACTCTCCCTTTTGTGCCCTCCCAAATTTCTTCCAGCTGGTCCAGCTGTAGCTGCTGACAAGGATTGTAAAAATTAATTATTTCAATACTTTCAGTCCCTAGCCAGACCTCTATCCTTACATACTCCAACCGCTTCCCTCTTTTAACCTCTCTGTACTGAGTACCTGTTTGTATGAATGTTATGATTCCTCCACCCCGGCCACTATCTCTGTCCCTCCTAACTGATGAGTATCCTGTAATACGAAAGTCAAGCTTTGGGATCAACCAGGTTTCTTGTAAACAAATAACACTAGGTTTCACACTGAGGATATCAATATATTTCTTAAATTCTTGTCCATTCCTTATCAAACTCCTTGCATTCCATTGCAGTATGACAAAACCCATTATCCAGTACCACCACATGCTTGAGATTGAGGTATGCCGTCAGTCAGATTCAGAGCGTCTCTGACTGCTTCCCACTGCATATCATGGATTTTCAAGAATTTACTAGCCCCCTTAAGGATGTATTGAATTTTCTTTGTACGTTTGTCAGTTTGAGCAGTACAGTTAACAACATACGCCATGAATAAAACAAAGTCATTTTTGGACACAATGAGTGTTTCTTCTTTAATAGCCTCACATTTAGTACACTGGTCGCTTGCTTTGACTCTTTGTGCTGGCGCCACTTCAACCTTCCTGACAGACCTTGCCGCTTCTGCGTATGTCACTCCACAGGTGACTTTTACTCTCTGTACTTCTTGCATCCTTTTGCTCACTTCGCACCCTCTGTATGCTGAGCTGTGCTCGCCCCCACAGTTACAACACTTGAGCTTTGCATTCTCAGTACATTGGCCATATTCGTGTTCTCCACTGCATTTACTGCACCTCTGTTTCCCCTTACAGACCGCCGCAACATGCCCAAACCTTTGGCATTTAAAGCATCTAAGGGGAGGTGGGATATATAGCCTCACCTCATAGCTCATGAATCCAATAAGTACCCTCTTAGGGAGTGAGGGTTCCTCAAACGTTAGCAAAATCGATAAGCTATCGGTAAGAACTCCTTCCCGCTTTGTTTTCAGCCTCCTTGCTTCCTTCACCCTGGCATTTTTAATACTTGTCTTGACAACATCAACTGACTCTGTTAAAGGGACGCCTGAGATTACCCCTCTCACCTGCTTTTTGTCATACGCCACCGTACACTGAACTTTATGACCGTTTAGTTTGTTCACGTTAACTGCGCGTTTTTGTTGCTCTTCATTCTTACACATAACTATTAGTCCACTTCTAATTTTCTTTGCGCTCACCTCCCCAAACTCCTTTTGTAGCGCGACAGTAAGCAGGGACGGGCTCCAATCATCAAAGTTAGTTCCCTCCTTTAGCAGCTTCACAAAGACCTTGTACTCCGCAACCTTTCTGGTTTCAACTCTTCCCTTCTTTCTGTCATTACCACAATTATGTCCTTTACCACTTTTCCGTTTAATATGAGTCCTTCCATCCGTACTTATCACGCTTGCAATACTCTCACCAGATTCAGATTCAGACCTCCCGCTACCCTCCATCCCTTCCTCTTCCTCACTTCCTGACACGTCACTTCCTACCTCCTGACCATTCCCAGCCCAGTTGCCACCAACCGCCTGTATGCCACCACGTCCACCACTACTCGCAGCCATCCGCTTCCTCCCCTCGGTCCTGGCTCGAATGCAATCAGTGGCAGGGGAAAAGCTCAAAGAAGGGCGGGGCAGGAGACAAAAAAAAAAACAGTCAGCACACCCGCAGTACCACAACTGTCCAGTGGGTGGCCAGAGCCCGAGACCTTCAAACTTTAACACCCTGACTAACAAATAAAAAAAAAAAGTAATTCATGGATAAGGAATATCCATGCTTTGACTCTGGAAGATTATACCTGGTAAATAAATAAATATAGAATCAAATTAAGTCTTTTTTTAATTGTCCCTGAGTATAGAAACCTAATGCACAGTTTCTTATCAGAGAGGGTTCCAAGCAGAACCCTTTTAAGAAGTGAGGACCCCTTAAAGGAAAATTCTGGTTTTTAAAACTTTTAGCCCCTTTTCTAGAGTGTCTAGGATGAAATTGAACAATTGACACCAATTGTTCGATTTCATCCTAGACACCAATTGTTCGATTTCATCCTAGACACTCCAGAAAAGGGGCTAAAAGTTTTAAAAACCAGAATTTTCCTTTAACTATCCAAAGAATCCTTTAAATGGTCCTATTGTATTAGGTTCTCTAAATAGTCTGATAGTTTCTTTTCATTTGATTAGGTCCAGTTGTTGTAGCTTTCGATTGGTAATTTTGAATTGGTTGGAAGGCAGATTGTGTTATATTTTACTTGCTACTTGAATGGAAATGTACCCTCCTGACAAAAAAAATAGTTGTTTGGCATGCTTGAACTGGTACAGGCTGGTCTGATTGCTATTTGTTTTTGAAATTGGTACAGGCAGTCCTGACTACTACTTGTTTTATTTAGTTAAATCCTTGAGATTTATCTTCGCTCACACATTCTGCTCTCTGCTTAATGAAGGTTATGTTGACCAGTAATGTCTTTCTTCTTTTCATAGGACGATGATCCTGACGGGTGATGTAATGATACATAATGTCTCTCTTCTTTCATACAGTAGTGTAGTCTAAACTAGTGATTTAATGCTTCATTACCCATTTACCTGATACACACACAGATATCTTAGCTTTATCCATTAAATCATCATCCAATTGCATAACACACTCTTGAATGTGAATATATACTCATGTTTGTCCATCCATCCATTTTTCTTCCACTTATCTGAAATCAGGTTGCAGTGGCAGCAGGCTAAGCAGGGTACTCCAGGTGTCCCTCTCCCCAGCAACGCTTTTCAGTTCCTCCTGGGGGATCCCAAGGCACTCCCAGGCCAGATGAGATATATAATCTCTCTAGCGTGTTCTGGGTTCTGAGGTCTCCTCCCAGTTGGACATGCCTGGAAAACCTCTAAAGGAAGGGGTCCAGGATGCATCCTAATCAGATGCCCGAACCACCTTAGTCGAGCCGCTGCTCCTTCATGTTGAAAGGTCAACATG
>JAODJS010000002.1:23571338-23584629 GCA_027576325.1 Sciades assimilis | reverse complement strand
AAAGTGGCCACTTTCAGGAGTAAATCATATTCCTCATATGATGCACAATACATCAAACATAAACTGAAGGGGATGCACAGTTATAGATTTTTTATAAGTTTCTTCTATTTCTTTTCCATATGGGCGAACATGAGACGGAGACCTCAGGGAGTGAGACCTGTTCGCAACAGACACTGGAATTAAGAATTTTGTATGGCATGTCAAAATTATATTAAAAAAAAAAACTTTTTTATTTTTAAACATTTATTTATTTATTTAATTTTTTTGAGGTCACTCCTTCCCAACGGCACACTTTCAATAAAAGTTGCTCATCATTAGAAAGAAGTTTTTGTCTGGAAGAAAGGATTTGGTCATGCTGTGAAATCAGAAAGCTTAGGCATAAAATAACAAATGGTTTCATCATTACCACACGTTAGCGCTCCCTGCGTTCTGCAGAGCACCTGTTCCTTACTTTTCCTTACTCAAAACGTTTCGGGTGATTTCATCATCGACCTGCCGATAATCATCAATTCCAGTTTAAAGGAGAAGAAAGGCCAGGGTGGTGATGGGGAACAAAGCAGACTGGACAAGCAGAGCATGCTGACGGTGTGACGACGGCGAGGACGTGGTCATGAGACGGCACTCTGACTTATCGCGGCACCGCAGGGGTGCAGGCAGACGTTTTGGTGGAGTAATCACTTACAGAAAAGTCACATGAAGTCCATATGTAAACAATTATCATTCAAATGCAAAACATACATGTTTTTTTTTTATCACATGATTGTTTCCTCACAATTCATATATCATCTCATGAATTTTACATCTCTCACTACACAGTTCAGACATGATGATCTTCTGATCAACTGATCTTCTGTCCATCCAAGATTATCCCCTGGTGAAAAATAAATGTGCTAAGGGTACTAAAATTTAGCATACCGTACTTTTGTGTACTTGAAGCCACACTAATCATCAATATACTTCAAGTGTGACAAAGGAGAGAACATGATCTTGAGATGTATATGACTTTTTATGTACTAATATACTATTGATTGATTGATTGATTGATTTCTTTATTCTGAACAGTAAAGAATATATAAAACAAACAACAAAAATAAAAAAATGCAAATCATCAAAACATCATCATAAACAAACAGAATAGCGTCGCCACAAGGCAGTAACATAATAATGTTCGGAAAGGATTAGGGAGAAGTAAATAACTTATCAAATCCTAACCCTCTATACCACCGCTAATCAAACATCACTTTACACCAGAATACTATACATACACAAGAAAGCAAAATCAACAAAAAAACATACCAGCATACTAACACATACCAACATGGTATAATATCGACCAAATCAAATCATATATATACTTATGCATATATACACACATACAATACTTATATACAGTACATACATATACGCATAACTATACACACCCATACGTACACACACCCAGATCTTTTCAGCTTTTCAGTTCCCACCCCTTTCTCATTATTCCATCATTCCATAATCAATAACTAATAAACAAAATACAAGAAGACCAGTCACAGACTTACTTTCCATTTCATCATCACCTGTACAGTCTGCCTGTCCTCATTCTCATATGTTTTTAGTAACATGTAGAAATGATTCGTTAACTTGACGCATGCTGTTTTGAAACAACTAATTTTGTACTAAATATATTTTAATTGTAATTAAATTGTAGAAAAGTGAAACTTGAAATGTATCTAGTGTACTTTTATGTGCTAAAGTGGAACAATTTAAAGTATATGACTTTATATGTACTAATGTATACTTAATTAGTCAAATTAAAGTGCACTTTATGTGTATTATAAGTACCTTATAATATAGTATTTAGAAATTACATATAACTTTCACTTAAAATATATTTTAGTATAATATATTTCTGTAAAGTGTAATATAGTATAATTATTTTAAAGTGTGTTGTGTTAGCGTGAAAGCGTGGTGTTAGTATACTTTTTATATATTTACAAAAAGTACAATTTGTGTAAGTACATTTTCAATATACTGTTGAAAATATGAATATACTTTAAATACAATAAAGTAAATTTTTTTTTCCGCTAGGGATCAGTTAAATGTTTAATTTAGAATAACTTTTTCACAGGGTTATGTTTTCATATCAGTCCTCATATGAGGAATTTAAAAGCACATGGTTGGTAGCTGTAACACACCACAGACTACAAATGACAAAAAAAAAAAATAAAGAAGATTAAACAAACTGGCATCGGACCACTCGGGGATTTTGCAGAGCTCCGGGTTTGTATGAAGTTCTTAACGTCGGTTCATGCATCAGATCTACTTCAGCGGTACGCTTGTTGAACTTGTGTGCTAAAAACTCACGCTAGTCTCGCTCCCGCAGAACCATATGAGGTTCTCTGAGGGAACAGATGGACTCTGAGCTGGATATAAGGAGCAGATCCGGTGCTAAGCCACGGAGAGCGTGTCAGTGTGTAATGGCTCGTTGAGCTGCTGAGGCCAGGCCCGGGGCTTCGAAGCAGCCATATTTCAGCGTGTATCGATCAGGCACTGCCTAAACGCCGCCAGGCCTTCCTCCCCTCCGTCCTTGATCCTGTAAAGTAATAACCGTACGCGTGTCAGGGAGGTAATTATCATTGATCTGCTGGAGAAAAAGTGACAAATTTTGCTGTCGTACCATGGCATGATTCATGCCCGCGTTGGTGAACAGTGAAAGTACGGAGCAAAAGTGCAGGGTTTGTTCCATTAGTGCGCAAAATCTTCAACTTTTATCTGCAACACGGGTTACAGACATCAAATCAATCCAACATATTTGATAAAACAAATATCAGACAGATTTGCACCTACAGTATGAACTAATTAACCAGAAGGTTGTGAGTTTGAATCCCACCATTGACTTTCAACTGTGTTTGAACGATTTTATTTGTATATTGTTCACAGGAACATCCAAGCAAGAAATCCAGTTAGTTTGGAAGAAAAAATTGTGTCCTTATCCGTCGTTTTGCTCCTGCATTTGTGTAAATTTACATATAAAGAGTTGCACTAATGTGAACCTTGATTGACTGGGTTCAAGTTCACATTGGGTTAAATCGCTTATTTATATGCATTTACATGAACAGATTTAAAGAACATTTTGTCATGTCATATGAAAGAAAGCGTAAATTAAAACATACATCTAGTTGTTTAGTTAGGACAAAAGTAACAGCACCCTATAAAAGCAGGAAGTGTGTGTTTGTGTGTTTATGGTCGCTGATGCACTGCAGTGGCTGAGCTGCATTATTGGAAAATTTAGATTTTTGTGTTTCGAAGGAGTTCTTTCATCATGTAGTGAGTATTTTGTCTTTTTTTTGAATTTTATGAAGTGTGGGTGTGGCTACATGCACAGTAAAAGTTCTTGACAATTTAGGTGTGATTTGCATTTATCAACAAACGCACATGAGTACGAAGAAAATCAGCAAATCTGATGGCAACTTTTAGTTTTGTTTGATGACCAAATCATGAAATCACAAAAACGTTTACACACAACTTTATTAATGATACGATAAATAATGAGGCTTCTGAAAGATACCTAACGATAGTGTTAGCGAACATCAACCATAACGTGAAGATGTTATCATTGCCGGTGTTGCATACTATATGTATATCAAGATTTATTCTATCCACATTCACTGGATATAAGCAATTGCACACTCTGATTGGCTACTCTACGACTAGGATATCAGCTCATATACCATGAGTAGAGATAAACAAAATGGTGGAGCGCATCAAGTCAGAAATATCACTTTGTTATCAAGTATTTAAAAGAAACAGAAATGGCTAAATAAAAGAATACAGGTTCCCACTCCACCCCAGTAGCTCCTGTTCCACACTCCAGCCCAGTCGGTGGCAGTAATGCACCTTTAAGTTGGTTCACCAACTGACGAAAAAAAAAAAACCTAAAGAAAAGGAAACAAGCCCGCCACGCGGAGCAATCCGATGCGTCGTCTATGCAACAGTGCTGCCTTGTGGACAAAAGTGGCGATGACAATTCAGAAAAGCGTCACGGACGGACGGACGGACGGACCAACAGGACACGGCCTCTTATAGAGATGTGTGGACGCATCTAAAAACAATGATGGAGACCTGTAGTGCTTTTGGATGTAATAACAAATGTGCAGATAAGCCTGGTTTAACTTTTCACCACTTCCCAGCAAACCCAGAAAGATGAGAAAAATGGCAAGCTGCAGTTAAAGGGGAAGACTGGATGCCAACAAAGCATTCCCGTGTGTGTGCGTGGAGGACATTTTATATCCAGTTAATATGAAAGCTTGTGTTATGTTGTGAAGCACTTTGGGGCCAACTTTGTTGTATTTAAATGTGCTATATAAATAAATTGACTTGACTAAAGCTCTGTGCACCGGTCATTTCTTCTAACACTTTTTTTTTTCTAGCTCAAGGCCATTCACTTATAAAAATCCCATCGATCTAGATCTAGCCTAGGCATACTCACTCATATGCCAACAAGTTCATAAGTTGGCATAACATGGACAGAACTTTGGTCTAGATAGTAAAGCTGCATGGTCTGGCACTATTAAGTACAATCTACACATACATACATGCATACACAAACATTTCATAATTAGCAGCTCTACTGCAATACAGAAAAACATGCCAAATGGCAAATGTATGAACATTAAAATGTATATCTGGATGTGGGCTTTGGACATATTAGACCTAATGCTTGACTAGACTAGTAGCATGTTTTATGTGCAGTACTGATAATGTAGAGTAGGCTAAACACCATACAATAAGTTAGATCCAGGCCCTGACTTGTTTATTACTATTAGAAGTCCATTGTTGATCTTACCTTTGTCATAAGGCATTTTTCTTTTTCAGGAATTTTTCCATAACATTCTGGCATGCACGAAACCTGGCTCAAAATATTAGTCAGCATCTGTAATTTTGTATGCTGTTAGCATCTCTCTAGTGTATTTAGAACTCCAAATAGTTCAGGATGTCATAGTATCCGAAATCCAGTAGCTGGTTTACCATAGACTTGAAGTGGAATAAATACATCGTCCATTATCTGTAGCTGGTTATCCTGTACAGGGTCGCAAGCAAGTTGGAGACTATGGGTAAAAGGTGGAGTACACCCTGTACAAGTTACCAGGTCATCACAGGGCTGACACATAGACACAAACAACCTTTCACACCTACGGTCAATTTGGAGCCACCAATTAGCCTAACCTGCATGTCTTTGGACTGTGGAGGAAACTGGAGCACACCCACGCAGACATGGGGAGAACATACAAATTCCACACAGAAAGGCCCTCTTCAGCTGCTGGGCTCGAACCCAGGACCTTCTTTCTGTGAGGCGACAGTGCTAACCACTACACCACCATGCTGCTGCCAGAATAAATACATTTGTGGGTAAATGAAGAAGCCTTTATTTGTGTCACAAATACACTCAAGCCCAGTGAAACTCCTCCTCTGCACCCAGCCCATAGTGTGGGCATGCTGTGGCCCCACAATGGAGCCTGCAATTGTCCCCAAGTATGCCCTACTTCACCCATAGTATGCTCACAGTATGCCCAATGTGCTCACAGTGTGGGCATAATGTGGACATGCTGCAAGCCCACAATGGGCCCCACTGGGGGCCCACTCTGCTTTGTGTGGGTAGCCCACACCCAGTTCATACTTAGAGTTGGCCCACTAGGGCCCCACCTGGGCCCTATAGTGTGGGGCCCACACATGCTCCACATTTCTCTCTAGTAATGGAGCCCACAGTCTACTCAAATTTTCTGCCTGCAGTGGCCCCGCACAGGCCTTAAAGGGGCATGTTGACAATACAATCTACTAAAGCAACTGAAAAATAATGTCATAGTGACCAACAATAACAAAAAAAAAAAAATCAAATCAAATGCATTTAATCTAATAAATCTTACCCTCTTCTTTTTCTGTCAACTCCAGACTAAACTCTTTATGCTGCTGCCTGAGTCACATGGTTCATATGGTTGTAGCAGAAGTTCCTGCATACTGTCTTGCATCAGGTCATACAAGTAGCTTGAAAACAATTAGTATGTTATAGAGTACAATGAGAATGTTTATAAAAAAAATGAAATAGCCACAGGAGAAGTAAAAAAAAAGTTACTTACACAGAATGGCATCATTATCCAGACTGTAAATGCAGACTTGCAGCTAGAGCAAACAAGTGACTTTGACCAAACAAGTGACTGCCTCTTTGTGAGGTGAGCTCATTCTGCGAAAACAATGTAAATAGGTCACGGAATGTATTCAATTTACTCTTATATGGCAGAATGCATGTAGCCTATTGTTTAATCCTAGCACCTTCAATTTGCTTTGGCACTGTAAAGACAACACACCACATTCTGTCATACTTCAGTAAGCACAGGCATGGAGATGATCACATTATCCAGCCTGAGCTTTGTAAATGTTTCTGCACCTGCATTATTTATTTTCCTCACCACCAAATAATTAATGCCTTTAGCACAACTGTTAACTTTGCTAGTGATTATTAAAATTATACATTAAAACATGAAAGGGAATTGCAAAAAATCCCAGTATTTACAATGTTTTTTCAGATTGTGTAATGAGTATCAAATAAAGATGAAATTCCTTTAAAAAATGAAAAAGAGAGTTTAGACTTTTTGAAAACTTTGATTTTATATAGCACTAAATTAATTTAAAAAATCACATTCTTTACATTTATCATGTATATAAAATACCCAAGTACAACCTCTTTCCAAGAGGACAGAAAACAAACATAAACCTCATCTATAACAAATCCTGATACACAATATATATTTTAAAAGCTTCTTAGAGAAGGAATAATGCAAAAAAAAAAAAAAAGATGAACAACAGTGTCAGGTTGAGTACCAACAAAGGAGCAACTGATATTAGTGTTTATCCTTTGAAATTTGAAATTGTCTGCCAGTTTGCCTTCATTATCCTTTTTCATGCAATGATTAGCAAGGTAAAATTTATGGATAATTTTAAATGAGTTGTTTTACTTTGTCAAGAAGAATTTGTGACCCAATAGCCACATTTTTGTGTTTTTTTTTTTTTTTCAATGCAGTTAATAAATCAATACCAGTAAGTTGTTTTATTAGGAATTGATACTATATCCCGTTGGAACAATTATCAAATTAACCTATTGTTTTTTCAGGAGCAACAAAATATTCTACCCACCAAAGTCTGACTTGGATTGTCTCATCTACACCTGCTCAGGGTTTGCAGCAGCCTCCAAATACGTCTGCCACGGACTACAACAACCATCCTGCACCACACTGTTCTCAGTCTCCAGAATTCTAGTTACTCACACCTGTTCATGATCACAGCCTCATTACCAATGTGTATTTAAGGACTCTCAGTTTGCAAAGACATTGCAAAGTAATGTTTAGTGTTCCTATGCCTGACTTTACCAAGTATTTATTGTTTGTGCTCATTATTTGGTTATTGACATTTGTATTTTGATTATTATCTATAGTTTCTGCCTCTGATACTTTGCTTGTGCCTCACTTGACTACTGTCTGTTTACTTACACTGCCTTTGCCTCACAATTTGAAATTGTTTGCCAGTTTGCCTTCATTAAAAACTCTCCTGCTTTTACATGTCACCTGTTTACCTGAGAGATTACCATCATCATGGATGTAGCGGAAAACAGCAGGCATGCTACATGTCACCTGTTTACCTGAGAGATTACCATCATCATGGATGTAGTGGAAAACAGCAGGCATGCTGCTCTATCTGCATAGGGGCATCATCTGGGAGAACAGCAATGCCTGGATGAAATGGATGCTTGCATCCCTCACCGCTATATTGCAGGTGCTCCTAGCACTCCCTGTGCTGATTATGAGCTCCAGCATGTTCATTTTGCATCCTGAGAAATTATTGGGAGAAGTATCTTTGTGTAAGGGATTCTTGCAACCATGCTGCCTGTTTTTTTTATGTCTCGGATGGGTACTTTAAACCAGCAAAAAATAGTCCAGTTGTTCAACCTGCTGACAGGAAAGTGCTCAAGCAGGCAACTGTTCTGTGGGAGAAGGGCAGCAAGCTGACAACCTTGTATGAGTGCTTCACTGAACTGCTCCACCATATATTTGATCACAGTCCTGAAGGAATGGAGATTGGTGAACAGTTGCATGTTGTCAAGCAGGAGAGGAGTTACGAAGTATGCACTGGTGTTTTGCACACTCTCAGCTGGAAGCAGATGGAATGAGCTAGGTGTCAAAGCAGCACTTTAAGGACTCGATGCAATTGGGTTCACTGAACTAGACTGCCGAGCCAAATGGGCCTCATTGGGCATTCTAATTGACATGTCCATCCAGCTAGATAACTTGCTCCAGAGCTGACAGTCACTGTACAACTCCATGTTTTACCCATCTGTCACAGAGAGCACAGAGCTTATGGAAATCCCCCACACCAGAATGGCTGTCTGAATGTGAGTGAAGGTGCAAAGATGGGCTTTGCTTCTATTTTGGGGAAGCCATGCATCGTGTCTCACTCTACCCCTCTTGCATGGAAGGCCAAAGGGGACACTACTTGGAAGAAAGCCAATATTCTTCCAATGAATCCTTCTAAGCCACAATTGTCTAAATCATTTAAGCTTAACCTATAGATAAGGCTCTCAGAATTTGGTCCATATACTGTCTGCCCTGAGAGATTTGGGAGCCACAGGAAACTTAATGGACAGTGAGAAGTTCAGAGACTGCAAGTACTTCAGAAACCAATGAGCATGTGGGCCCATTGTAAAGGGGTTCATCACAACATGCACCAATCCCCTCCTGTTACAAGTCATCACCCTGCATTATGAAACAATATCATTTATGATCACTTTAGCCAAGAGCCAGCCCGTCATTTTGGGGTTCCTATGGTTTCAACAACATAATCCACATATTTTCTGGCAGGACATAGAAATGGTCCATTGCCTTGTATACAACACTGTGGCAGTGGGGGCATGGTCAAGCATCAGCCAGCAGCAGGAGGGAGGAGTCAGGGAAGGTAAGTGGCAGATTCACATCACCTGTTGTGAATTAACGTGTGCTTGTGTGTCTTCCCAGTGACCGCACTCTTACTATAAGGAGAGAGAGTGAGAGCAGAGGAGATCGCTCACTCCCCGAACCAGACAGTGCTTGTATGTGTGTCTGTGTATGTGATGCAAAAGTCGACTGAAAAGTGGCTTTAATAAAAGATACAATTTATTATTACACTTTGTTCTGCCTGCCATCCTTCTGTGCTCCTTCTACACATACGAACTGCCAAAGTGGTGCTGAAACATGGGAACTGGAGCACAGAAGAAAACAACCCCATGGAGTCCTCTCTATTCGCCGAGTTGGTCCACACCCTTGCCACAGCCCAGCAGAACCAACACCAGGTGCTCATCGCTCTCCAGAAGGATCAGGAAAAGCGATTTGAGGCCCTGCTGTTGGCCCAGCAAGAAGACTGTCGGGCGCTCCGGCATCTCTTCGCATCGGTGGGGACCCCCATCTCCACTGTCGCAGGCCTTTCCCCTTTCACCCTTGCAAAGATGGGCCTGCAGGACGACCCCGAGGCCTTCCTCACACTGTTTGAACAGACAGCCCAGGCCTCGGGATGGCTGGTGGAGCAACACGCGGCACGCCTCCTCCCACTGCTGATGGGTGAGGTGCAGCTGGCTGCGCTCTAGCTCCCCGCCGACTGACGACTGGTCTACACAGACCTTCGCTGAGCCATCCTCCAGTAGGTGGGACACACCCCAGAACAGCAGAGACAACGCTTCCATGCTCTATGTCTGGAGGAACTCGGTCGGCTATTTGCGTTTGGCCAGCAGCTCCGGGACGCCTGCTGATGGTGGTTGAGGGACGACAACCGCAATGCCGAGGGGATCATCGACCAGGTGGTACTGGAACAGTTCATCGCGCATCTGCCAGCAGGAACTCCAGAGTGGGTCCAGTGCCACCACCTGGCATCGCTGGATCAGGCCATCGAACTAGCGGAGGAACATATGGCGGCTGTTCTGATGGCAGGACTTCATCCCAGCTCTTCTTCTCTCTCTCTCCTCATCCTCCTGACTCTCACCCTCACCCTATTCCCCCACCCCAGAGGCAGGGGTTGGAGCCACCCCAACTGACTCCCGATACCCACAGTGCCCTCCTGTTTCTACCTTCTGTGTCTGTCTCTTCCCCCCCTCAGGTGACTGAGCCCCGGAACACTGGTTCAGAGGGAAAGCCCGGGCCGGTTTGTTGGTGCTGCAGGGAGCCGGGCCACATACAACAGCAATGCTCAGCAATGGAAGTGGGTGTGGTGGTTCGGATCCCTGATGTGCCGAGAGCCACCCCTGATTGAGCCGGAGTGTATCACATACCGGTAAGTGTCCAAGGGGATATATATCAGGCGTTGGTGGACTCGGGCTGTAATCAGACCTCAGTCCACCAAAGCCTGATGCAAACTGAAGCGTTGGGGGGAGCACAATTGGTGAAGGTGTTGTGTGTGCACATGGTAAATTCACAAGTATCCTCTGGTGCTAGTCCACTTTTTTTTTTGAGGGGAAAAATTTAGAGTAAAGGCGGCAATTGGACAGGATTGGGGGAATTAATGAGGCATATAGTGAAGTGGGTCCTGCTATAGCTTAAAAGGGGGAGGTTCCGCAGTGGCATTGGCTGGAGCAGCTGTTGCAGAGCAGTCTACATCATTGCTGCAACAGAGCGAGGAGCCACTGGCCCCTCCTCCATCTCTCGGGGAATCCGTCGAGGATTTCCCATGGGAACAGTCATGAGATGAGACTCTGCGGCATGCATTTGACCAAGTGAGAGTAATCGATGGTCAAACGGTCCAGCCAAGCACCACCCTGTCCTTCCCCTACTTAGGACAGCAAGAATGAAATTCAATACGTTATGGACCTGAGTGCGAAACTCCACAAACTCACTCAACTAACCCAGGAGAATTTGTGGCAGGCTCAAGAACGACAGACCCGCCTGTATGACAAGGGTACGCACCTTAGGGAATTCATGCCGGGAGATAAAGTCCTCATACTTTTACCTGCATCGAGCTCCTAATTAATCGCCAAGTGGCAAGGGCCCTTTGAGGTCACACAGCGAGTCGGGGACATCAACTATGAGGTAAAACGGACTGACAGGGGTGGGGCGCTACAAATTTACCACCTCAATCTGCTCAAACTCTGGAGTGAGGAGGTCCCCGTTGCATTGGTGTCGGTGGTTCCAGAGAAGGCGGAGCTGGGACCGGAGGTTCAAAAGGGAATATTGGCATCACGTACCTCTCCGGTCCCCTGTGGAGACCACCTCTCCCCAACACAACGCAAGGAGGTAGCCCAGTTGCAGACTGAATTTTCGGACGTGTTCTCACCCCTGCCCGGCCACACCAACCTCATAGAGCACCACAGTGAGACGCCCCCGGGAGTGGTAGTGCACAGCCGCCCTTACTGTCTACCCGAACACAAGAAAAAAGTGGTTCGGGAAGAACTCGAGGCCATGCTCGAAATGGGCATCATCAAGGAGTCCCACAGTGACTGCAGCAGCCCAGAGGTCTTGGTTCCCAAGGCCGATGGGTTGGTCCGGTTCTGTGTGGACTATAGAAAAGTCAACGCGGTGTCTAAATTCGACGCGTACCCAATGCCTCGGGTTGACGAGTTGCTCGATCGGCTAGGCATGGCTCACTTTTACTCAACACTGGATTTAACAAAGGGTTATTGGCAGATCCCCTTGACTCCATTATCCCGAGAAAAAACAGCTTTTTCACATTGTTTGGATTACACCAATTTGTTACACTTGCTTTTGGGTTGTTTGGGGCGCCTGCTACGTTCCAGTGGCTGATGGATAGAGTACTCCACCCCCATGCCACCTACGTGGCCGCCTACTTGGATGACATAATAATCTATAGTAATGACTGGCTGCGGCACCTTCAACACCTGAGGGCCATACTTAGGTCACTGAGACGGGCGGGTCTCATGGCCAACCCGAAAAAGTGTGCAATTGGGCAGGTGGAAGTACGGTATCTGGGCTTCCACTTGGGCAATAGGCAGGTGCATCCCCAAATTAACAAGACAGCAGCGATTGCGGCCTGCCCGAGGCCCAATACCAAAAAGGGGGTAAGACAGTTCCTGGGGTTGGCTGGCTATTATTGTAGGTTTATACCTAACTATTCGGATGTCACCAGCCCGCTGACTGATCTCACTACTTTTTCGTTGCAGATGGATGCGTCGGACAAAGGGCCGGGGGCAGTTTTGTCCCAGGAGGTGGAGGGGGAGGACCGCCTGGTGCTGTACATCAGCAAGAAACTATTGGTACGCGAAGGGCAGTACAGCACCATCGAAAAGGAATGTCTCGCGATCAAGTGGGCGGTCCTCGTCCCTCCGTTACTACCTGCTTGGATGCCCTTTCCCCCTCTGTTCGGACCACACGCCCCTCCAATGGCTCCACCGCATGAAGGATGCCAACGCGTGGCTCACCCGTTGGTATCTGGCACTCCAGCCCTTTAACTTCAAGGTGATCCACAGGCCCGGGGCACAGATGGTTGTGGCGTGCTTCCTCTCCTATCAAGGGGGAGGGGGAGTCGGCTACGGGCCAGACGGCTGCCCAGCCTGAGTCGGGCAGTGGGGGTATGTGGCAGCAGGGGCATGGTCAAGCATCAGCCTGCAGCAGGAGGGAGGAGTCAGGGAAGGTAAG
Source organism: Sciades assimilis (assembly GCA_027576325.1). Lineage (NCBI taxonomy): Eukaryota > Metazoa > Chordata > Actinopteri > Siluriformes > Ariidae > Sciades > Sciades assimilis. The sequence goes on along the minus strand of JAODJS010000002.1, from coordinate 23,571,988 downwards.
TGGCAGATTCACGTCACCTCTTGTCAATTAACGTGTGTTTGTGTGTCTTCCCAGTGACCGCGCCCTTGATATAAGGAGAGCGAGAGCAGAGAAGAGCTCGCTCCCCAACCAGACGCTGCCTGTGTGTGTGTCTGTGTGTGTGTGAGAGAGAGAAATGTGTGTCTGGTTCATGCTGATTAAGTCGACTGAAAAGTGGCTTGAATAAAAACCAATTTACTGCACTCAGTTATGCCTGCCGTCCTTCTGTGCTCCTCCCTCACATACGAACTGCTACAATGTGTTATTTTGGAGATGCTCAGACACAGTCATCTTGCCATCACAATTTGAACCTTGTCATAGTCGCTCAGATCCTTATGCTTGCCCATTTTTTCCTGCTTCCAACACATCAATATCAAGAACTAACTGTTCTCTTGCTGCCGAATATATCCCACCCCTTGACAGGTGCCATTGTATTAAGATATTCAGTATTATTCACTTCACCTGTCAGTGGTCATAAAGTTATGGCTCACTGGTGTGTGTGAGATTAATAATAATATATATATACACACACACACACACACACTGGTATGCAAAAGTTTGGGCACCCCTGTCAAATTTGCTGTTACTGTGAACAGTTAAGCAAGTTGAAGATGAAATGATCTCCAAAAGGC
>JAODJS010000002.1:23413593-23423801 GCA_027576325.1 Sciades assimilis | reverse complement strand
TAGTGGTTCACACTTAAGTTACAGCTAGGTGCACAGTTTGTTTAAGTTGTGATTCAGTTACTTACATTTTATTTAAAGTGTACCGTGGTGTTGGTGGAGAGAAACTCTGGCGTCATCCGGGCAAAGGGCTTCCTATCGGTAGCACTTCACGTTAAGAGTCTGGTGGCGTGATCCAAGTCCTCGAGAACGTCATGGGGGGAATAGGAAGTTTATTATTGTTTGAATTTATTTGTTTATTTGTTAGTGAAGGTAATTAGAATTACTTTGATTTAGAAAATATTGTTTATTTACATTTGTCTTTATTTTCACTGGCCTTTGTTTATGTCTTGTGAATTGTTTATATAGTAGTTAGTCTTTGTCTTCCCTCTGTGTCTTCATGGGCTGGTCAGCCAAGTATATGTATCCCTTCAGTGTTTCATGTGAGAGGTCAGTTCTTTTGAGTTCAGTCATGTTTTGTTCAGCTCTTTAGTTTACTTTCAGTTCTGTTATTTTGACCACTTTTATAGGCCTAGAACTCTTTAGTTGAATTCAGTTTTTATTTTCATTTTGGTTTTTTGATGTTTATTACATTTTAGAAAAAAAATAATTTTTGGATTTGGAAACACTGTCTCTCTCGGCTTGCCACCAGGTCTCCCACAGGCTTGATGGGAATTGAGATGTTTTGCAGACTTGAGGTACTCCAGGTTTTATGGTCAGTCCAGACTCGGAAGGGGAAATCCGACCTCTCAAGCCAGTGCCTCCACTCCTCCAAGGCTAGCTTGATTGCCAACAACTCTGTGGCGAGAGAAGGAGGAAGGGTGGACCTTATCACTGGCCCTCTGGGAGAGAATGGCTCCAACCCTGGATTTGGAAGCGTCAACTTCCACGATGAACTGTTTGGTTGGGTATGGTGAGAACGGGTGCTGTGGTGAACTTGCACTTGAGCATGGAGAAGGCCATCTCTGGTTCCTCCCCCCATTTGAATGAGGTCTTAATTGAGGTTAAGGCAGTGAGAGGTCCAACCACCATGCTGAAGTCACAAATAAAGTGCCTGTAGAAATTAGCGAATCCCAGGAAATGCCAGAGCTCTTGTTGCAAGGATGGGGTAGGCCAGTCTACGACTGCCTCAAGCTTGAGGGGGTCCATCTAGATCCTAGCCAGGGAGATGATGAACCCCAGAAATGAGACAGAGCTCTAGTGGAATTCACTCTTTTCCACTTTGACAAACAGCTTGTTTTCTAACAGGCACTGGAAGACCTGCTGGATGTGGCCCCAATGTTTCTCCAGGGAGTGAGAGATAATCAGGATGTTATCCAGGTACATGCAAATGAAGACATTAAGAAAGTCTCTTAGGATGTCATTGATGAGTGCTTGGAAGACTGCAGGTATGTTGATCAGATCAAAAGGGACCACAAGGTACTTGTAGTGGCCAGTGGTGGTGTTAAAGGCAGTCTCCCACTCATCCCCCTCCCTGATCCTGATGAAATGGTAGGCATTGCGCAAGTCCAACTTGGTGAATATCTTGGCTCCCTGGAGTAGTTCAAAGGCCGTAGTCATGAGCAGTAGGGCATAGCAGTTCTCGACAGTGATGGCATTGAGACCTTGATAGTCAATGCAGGGACAGAGTGACTTGTCCTTTTCCACAAAGAAAAGTCCTGCCCCTGCTGGGGAGGAGGAAGGGTGGATGATCCCAGCTGCCAGATACTGAGATGTACTTCTCCATGGCTTGCTTTTCAATGGGAGAAAGAGAGTAGAGTGGCCCTTTGGGTGGTGCCATCACAGGCAGGAGATCGATTCCACAGTCATAGGGTCTGTGAGGAGGGAGGGGCACTGCTTGGGTCTTACTGAAAAGTCATCTTAAATCCAGGTATTCCAGAGGCACATGAGAGAGGTCAGGAAACTCACTGGCTCAAGGCTGTGGTGGTTTTGCAGGAGGCAGAGCGGAGTTCAGGCAGGAAGCTAGGCAGGAATAGCTCCAGCCTAGGATGGTATTATTGGCCTGGTTTAGGTGGGGGTTGTGCTGCATTAACCAGGGTAATCCTAGGATGATGGGTATATGGAGGTTGTTCATGATGTGGAGTTGGATGGTTTCAGAGTTGTTGCTGGAAATCCTCAGGGTTAGCGGGGCAGTAAGGTGGGTGATGGTGGTCAAGCCAGTGCCATTGAGTGTCAGGACTGTAAGAGGGACATAGAGGGTGAGTAATGGAATTCCCAGATGCTTGGCGGTGGCAGAGCAGACCAGGTCCCTATCCGCCCCCGAGTCAATGAGGGCCTAGAGATGGTGATGGTTATCATGGATGACAATGACAGGGAGTAACAGTCAATCAGTGGGGGGCTGGTTCCAAGTGTTGCCCACCAGGGCCCCTCAATTCACTGGTGGTCTTGTTCCCTTTAGCAGGCAGGCTTGCGTGATGTGTCCTCACTGAGTGCAGTAGAAACAGGCCCCTGTGCTCCACTGGCAGTGTCATTCCTCCGCTGACACCCATACCAGGTCTACCTGCATGGGTCTGATGGACGAGGTGGGAGGTGGAGAGGAGGTGAAGCTGGGGTGGGTTTTCTCTCTCCTCCATTGCTGGAACCGGACATCTATATGGTTGGTGAGGTCCATGAGACTGGAAAGGTCTGCTGGCAGTTCCTGTGATACTAGTTTTTCCTTAATGGCATCGGACAAGCTATGCAGGAAAGCATTGACCTGGGTGCTCTCATTCCAACCACACAATGCCACCAATATCCAGAACTTGATGGCATAATCAGAGGTAGACCAGGACCCCTGCCGCAGCTCCATGAGCTCTCTAGCCACCTCCCGGCCTGAGAGAGAACAGTCGAAAGTTCGCCTCATCTCCTCGGAGAAATCCTTGAAACAGGAACAAAAGGATTCATCGGCATCCCAGATCGCTGTTCCCCACTCTCTGGCCTTGCCAGTGAGGAGAATGATTGTATATGCTACCCAGGAGCATTCTGTGGAGAAGGCCAGAGGTTGCAGCTCTCAGATCAAACAGCATTGAGATAGGAATGATCAACAAGTACCTGGTTCTCCATCATAGGGCTGAGGCACTGGAAGTCTGGGTTCGCAAAGAGGAGCTGAAGTAGGAGATGGCTGGTCAGGGGTAGGCATGGCTTGATAGAGTTGCATCTGTGTGGTGAGGAGATTAAGTAGGTTGGACAGGGTGGCAAGGTTCTGGGTCATCTGCTGGAGGTCTTGTTGATGGGTCCCGAGGAGAGTCCCTTGCTGCAGGATGGCTGTTCTCAGACAGGTGAGTTCTGCCAGATCCATGTTGGCTAGAACATTCTGTTAGGGCTTGTGGAGGTATGGTGAAGTTAGGATCCAAAAAACAGAACACAGACAGTAATCCAATAAATAAGATGATTTAATACAGGGAAGAAAGGGTGTGGCAAAAGATGAACAAACAACTTGACAAAAACATGACCAGCAAAGACAAACGGTAGCACAAAAAAAAAGAAGAAAAAGACCTTTAGTGCAAAAAACATGAACCAGAAATAATCCTTAGTGCAAAAAAAACAAGAACCAGAAAAATGCTAGTGCAAAAACCATGGACAAGAGAAAATAGCTCGAGAGAAAAATAATGAGGCCCAAGAGAGGACCAGAAATGGCTAGAGAAGCAAATGAGATGTTCTGGCAAAGTCTTCTTCTTCTGTAGTATTTTTTGGCAGCTTGCATACAAAGTGCATTACCACCATCTACTGGGCTGAGGTGTGATCCTTCTTGGGATTACATTAAACTACTGCCTGGTCATAAACCAAAGAACATAATGCTAGTAAAAAGAATGAGGGAAAGAAAAAAAAGAGGAAAGAAAAGGAAAATAAAGCTAGGGGAACGAGAATCAGATTCTATTCGCTAGTCCTGTTTCCATCAAGTACCTGACTATCACTGTTATCTGAATGTTGGGTGCACTAAGCAAGGTATTCAGTGAGATAGGTGTCTTAATTGCCCTCTGCATCTTTTCCCTCTCCTGGGAATATTCTGCACAATGCAATAAAACATGTCCAACTCCCTCCCTTTCTCCACAGTGCATGCAGGCTCCCGTCTGGTGCTTTCCCACAATATACAACCCACTATTCAAAGCTGTGTGACCAATTCTCAGCCTGGTAATCCACACCTCCTCTCTACGTTTCAGTTCCCCACCCCATCTAATGCCAACCTTTTTCTGTAAATTGTACAAGTGTCTTCCCTTTTCCTCTTGATCCCATCGGTCCTGCCACAGTTTGTTTATGTTTTCTTTAAGTATAACTTTCATTTCTGATCTGCTCAAAGGAATTTCAAGTTCTACCCGTTCAGCCCCAGTTGCTTCTTTTGCTAATTTATCCGCTATTTCATTACCCTGAATTCCTCTATGGGCAGGGACCCAGAAAAACTGCAGAAATGTTTTTTGTTGTGTCACTTTATATATTATCTGATGTAATTCTTCCAAAAGATCTGGACGGCAAGAAGACCTTCCGCTAAGAATACTAGTTAATGAAGACATTGAATCAGAGCATACTACAGCATTACTGAGTTTTGTCTCTTCTACCCATTGCAGAGCCAAAAATTATCGCTATCATTTCAGCTGAAAAAATGGACAGAAAATCTGACGTCCTTTTTGTAATCTGAACTTTAAATTGAGGGACGTGTACTGCCGCTCCCGTTTTGCCATCTTGATCCTTTGAAGCATCAGTATAAATTTGGACAGTGTCTTTAAACATTATATCAATATATTGCTGAACTGTTTGATAAACACCTCCAGATTTAACAATCTCCTTAGCCTCCAAGTTGACTTGGGGAAAGCAAAAAAACCAAGGGGGAATGATTGATCTGACAGAATTTTTACACACTGGGATACCACCTAACCCCACCTGACTTGCCTGCTGATTTCCCTCCCACCCAAAGCTACGTACAGAATGCCCATATTCCCAACAATCTGCAAAAATTCTTTTAGTGGGGTGACTGTCGTCATGTCCCTGAAGAGTTAACCAGTACATACTTGATAACTGAAGCCTTCTGAGGTCCAGCGGCATTTCCCCTGTCTCCACCTGAAGCGCTGGGATGGAGGAGGTCCTGAAGGCACCACAGCATATGCGCAAGGCTTTAGCTTGCACTCTGTCCAGTTCTAGAAGAGAAGTCTTAATTGCTGAATTGTACACAATTGTATCCATAGTCAAGGGCTGGCCTGATTAGTGCAGTGTATATTCTTTTTAGGGAAGAGCCCGTTGCCCCCCAGTCACTTCCAGACAAACATTTCAGGATGTTTACACTCTTCTTGCATTTATCAACTATCTTCTGTAGATGTACCTTAAATGTAAGTTTTACGTCAAACCATACGCCTAAATACCTTACGCTGTCTACTTGGTTGAGTAACTGCCCATACAATCTAAGGTTCATATTAGGATTCACCCTTTTTTTTGTGAAACAGATGACTTGTGTTTTTTCCACAGACAAATGGAAGCCCCATTCATGGGACCACTTCTCCACCATACTAATAGCACCCTGCATCCTACTCTGTAGGCCATGAACACTTTTGCCCCTCATCCATAGGGCCCCATCATCAGCATAGAGGGCCCTATCAATCCTGTGGTCTACCTCATCAAACACATCATTAATCATAACGTTGAATAAAATAGGGCTACACACGCTCCCTTGTGGAGTCCCATTGTCAATATTATACGTTCCAGAATGACTTGCTCCAACTCTCACTTCAATGGTCCTGTTGTTCAGAAAGTCCTTGATCCAGTTATACATTTTCCCACCAATTCCCATTTTGTTCAACTTCATCAAAAGGCCCTCTTTCCACAACATATCATAAGCCTTTTCTATATCAAAAAAGACTGCCAGCACCATCTCCTTATTCACCTGAGCCTTTCGAATTTCATTTTCTAATACAACAATTGGGTCCATAGTCGTGCGCCCATTCCTAAAACCGCTTTGATGCGGAGAGAGTAGACCCCTCCTCTCAATCTCATGCACCAGTCTCTTTGTCAACATTCTTTCCATCAGTTTGCACAAGTTTGACGTCAGGGCAATTGGCCTATAGCTCTTAACTTCTGTTTTGTCCTTGCCTGGCTTAGGTATAGGGTCAATTACAGAATGTTTCCAACAAGAGGGTAGCCGCCCCTGTTCCCACACTTTATTATATAGTTTAAGTATTACACTTTTAGACACATCAGATAATTGATCAATCAATGTATAACCTACTCCATCCTTGCCTGGAGAGGTGTCCTTAGCATCATCAAGAGCTCTCTTCAGCTCAAATAGTGTAAAATCTTTATCAAGGGCACTATCATTGACTTCCTTTCTGCCCCAAAGCACTGCATTATCCTCTATCACCTTTTTCCTCCATACTTGTTCATCAGCAGACAGATTGTGGGCGCTATGAACTCTCACAAAGGCTGCAGCAAGCATTTCTGCTTTTTCAGTATTCGTCACTGCTTCAGAATCTCCATTTTTTAGAACTGGCAAAGTAAAATCCCTCCTTATTGTACCCATCTTTCTAATCATGCCCCACACATCCTCGATTTTTGTGTCTGATCCAATAGTGCCACAAAATTCCCTCCAGTATCTCTTTTTAGTATCTTTAATAATCCTTCTAGCTTTAGACTGTGCCTGTTTATATGCTATGAGATTATCAAATGAGTGGTTAAATTTAATCTTCTTAAACGCTTTGTTTCTAGCCTTAACAGCTGCTTTGCATTCATTTGTCCACCAGGGTACCATTTTCTTTTGCCTGCGGCCAGTAGACTTCCCTATGGTTTCCTCTGCAGTATTGCATATTATACTCGTGATCACTGAGTTCAATTCCTCAACATCATCGTCAACATTTGACAGAACCCCCATAAATTTGGCATCCGCAGTCATGCTATATAATCCCCAGTTGGCCTCTCTCATATTCCATCTAGGATGCAAACTGTCCTCCAAATAAACACTGTGTTCTCTTATCCTGACCCAGATAGGGAAATGATCACTTCCCAAAGAGTTTTTAAGAACATCCCACTGAGTGGTTCCTGCAACTTGTTCTGATACTATTGTGAGATCTATGGCTGATTCCACCCCACGCGACACATCAAGTCTTGTCCCCTTTCCATCATTCATACACACTAACTTACAATCATCCATAAATTCTTCCACTACCGTCCATTATCATCTGTTCTATTACTTCCCCATAGTGTGTTGTGAGCATTAAAATCCCCACATAATATCAGTCTGTTACTCCCTTGCCTGCAGATTCTCTCAAGTAGCTCTCTTGTAATCTTTAAACATGGGTTATAAAAATTAACCACTTCAAACTTTGTGTCCCCAGCCCACACTTCAGTCCCAATAGCTTCCACTTCTGCATTTAAATTTAACAACTTATAACTAAGACCCTGTCGGATGAACATAGCTACTCCTCCTCCTGTTCCTACACCTCTATCCTTACGTATAGCTGTGTATCCAAATATTCTAAAATCCAGCGACGGTTTCAGCCAGGTTTCCTGTACACATGTAATGTTTGGTTTATCATGTTGTTTTTCAATAAAGTGCTTAAACTCTTGGCCATTTGCTATTAAACTTCTGGCGTTCCATTGCAGTATGGACAGTACCATCACAATCCGCCACCACATGACTGCTGACTTTCATTTACCTTTGCTGTTAGGATTTCATTGATTGTTTCAATGGACAGATTTTCCATCCCAAGATACTTCTTAGCTGCTCTTATAATTAGATAGGTTTTTTGTGTCCTACTTTCTATTGTTGCTGTACAATAAATACATTCCACAACAAATGCAACAAATTTCCATTTGTCAACAATCAGGGTGTTCTCATTACCAATGTGTCTCGGAAGTTGTAGGCCGACAAATGTTTGCAGAGAAGGCTGGGAGGCAGAAATCACTCGGGCAACAGGTTTTGCTTTACTGTTCACTTTCTTGACAGCGTCAGCATAGGATACTTTCTCGGTCACTCTCACACTTTGTACTTGCACAGCTTTTTTATGCTCCTCGCAGCCCTTATAGGCAGCGCTATGTTCCCCCCCACAATTACAGCATTTTGCTTTAGTTCCCTCAGCGCATTTCCCATATTCGTGTTCACCCCCACACTTGGCGCACCGGGGTTTAGCCCTACACACTGCGGCAATGTGTCCAAATCTTTGGCATTTATAGCATCTCGTTGGAGGGGGAATATACAGCCTAACGCTGTAACTGACATACCCAATCTTAATCCTATCTGGCAATTCATCTTCATCCATAACCAACATAACAGACAGACTTGCACTTTTGACTCCATTTCTAGTGATAGGTAGACGTTTCACTTTAACGACTCGTGCACCCCTCACGTTAGTTTTAATCTCATCATCAGATATGTCAGTCGGTACACCTGAAATCACCCCCAGGACTTTACCTTTCTCTTCCCACACCTGTGGTTTAATCGCTTTCCCCAAGAACATTCTGCATTTCATTAGACCTTGCTGCTGATCTCTATCTCGACACACTATCATGAGATTACCATCCTTTAAAGGATAAACTGCAAAAACATTTCCGACCAATTTCTGAACTTCTTCGCTGGCTTTTATGGGATTGACAGTACACGGGGATTGAAATCGAAGTATTACTTTAATTTGAGGTGGTTTACCTTCCTCCTTGCTGCTTTCGTCAGATTCAGATGATTGCCCCTTCCTTCTCTTGTTCTGTTTGGCCATCTGCCATCTACCTGCTTCAGTGCGTCTTTCGGTAGCCTGTATCGGGTCATTTGTTTGATCAATGCCTTCCATGTCATCTGCTTCTTCTGCCTCATCTTCACCTGCCATCCTGCTTCCTGAGTTCACCTTACTTTCTATAAATCCCGGATCACACCTCAAACCCAACGCCAAGGCAGCTTGACAGGCCACCCGAGCGGTCAGATCCCAGACCGCCACGTAAAGTCCAAGCACACAGTCAACTAAGACATCAGAATCATGACTAGTCACCAAACCAACCTTCCTCCCACCGGCAAAGTCAGCGTCTGAGAACGGCTTATTTATACACAGCAGAGAGAACCAGGAAATGAAATGCAGGCTAGATTGAATTCCTGTCCTGGATCCGGATTGGCGCTGACCTAGGACATAAGTAATCTCCGGAGTGGAAGTCTGGGATAGAGCATGATAGTCACATGTTCACATGTCAATAAAAGCACTTTGTGATTGAAGATTTTTCTTAACATTTTTCTTATTAAATCCTAAAGAAGCAAGGTTGGGGGTTCACCTCAGACAGTTATACATATCTAGACTACATACTGTACAGTCCTGATCCGGCACCGATCCAACTTGCATCCATACCTGATTTGGGCAGTGCAGAGATAGGTTTTTAGTGATCTGTGCTGGACCTGGCCCACATCCGTTCGAGATCCAAAAATTGTATCTGTGCTGGATAGAGGGTGGACAGCAAAAGTTATGTGGGAAAGATCCGTTTGCTGTATTCAGACCAGACTTTGGGGTGCATCCGGTGCTGATCTGGCTCAGATAAAAATTGCTATCTGGGTAGTATTTCATATTGCTATGGAAGATTTTTGGCCTACTCTTCCTTGCAGAACTGCTTTAATTCTGTCACACTAGAGGGCTTTCATAAAATAACTGCCCATTGATGGTCCTGCCCCAGCACCTCAATGGGGTTCAGGACAGGACATTGAAACCCCCTTTTTTTTTTAAGCCATTCTTTTGAAGTGGGCCTGTTCATGTGCTTTGGATCATTTGTCTTGCTGCATTACCCAACTGTGCTTGTTCTTCAGATCATGGACAGATGACTGGATATTTTCCTTCAGGATTTTTTGTTAGAGAGCAGAATTCATGTTTCCATCAATTATGGCAAGTTGTCCAGGCCCTGAAGCAGCAAAGCATACCCATGCTAACATGTTGACTGTTGGCCTGATGTTCTTATTGTGGAATGCTGCATTAGCTTTACACCTGATGTAACTTCTGAAAACTTCCACTTCCTTCTCATCACTCCACAGTACATTATCCCAAAGCTCGGGAGTCATTTAGCAAGTATGAGACAAGACTTTATGTTCCTCTTGGTTAGCAATGATTTTTGCCCTGTATGTATATATTTCTTATGGATACTCCCCCCCCCAGTCTGTTTCCAATGCTGGAACAATGAACACTGACTTGAGCATTTGAGGTGAACAAAACTTGCTGTTCCTCAGATGTTTGCTTGTGTAGCGCCTCTCTAGTGTTTATGACTATGTGAGAGAAGCTAACCTGAGTCCTTATACTGTTATTATAATGTGTGTG
>JAODJS010000002.1:23314620-23326536 GCA_027576325.1 Sciades assimilis | reverse complement strand
AGCTCTTTGTTCATGAAGTAGAGAGGAGGGTGGATCTGTTCTTGTTTCCTACTTATAATCATCTCCTCAGTTTTACCTGCATTGAATGTTATACACCAGTCAGAGGCCCACTTGTCTATTTTGTACAGGTCACATTGTAGGCTCTCAGCACATATGTTTCTCAGGCCAGGATTTTTTATAATGACATTTAATGACATTTGTGCTACAATGCTTTTGGGAAACTCAGGCTAGTTCAGTACACACACTCACAATCATGGGGAAGACTGCTGATTTGACAGCTGTCCAGAACATATTCATTGACACCCTTCACAAGGAGAGTAAGCCACAGAAGGTCATTGCTGGAAAGACTGGCTAAAAAAGGTGCACAAGCAGCATGGATGACTGCAGCCTTGAGAGGACTGTCAAGAAAAGTCAATTCAAGAACTTTGGAGAGCTTCACAAGGAATGGGCTGAGGTTGGTGTTAGTCCATCAAGAGCCACCACAAACAGATGTCTTCAGGAAAGGGTCTACAACTGTCAGATTCCTAATATCAAGCCACTCCTGAACCAGAGACAACATCAGAAGCATCTTAACTGGGCTAAGGAGAGAAAGAATTGGACTGTTGCTGAGTGGACTTGATAAAACACAGTAGACCAATACCAGCAGATGACATAGTGTCCACACTGCATTGGCTCCCAATCAAATTTCACATTGATTATAAAATAATACTATTGACCTATAAAGCACTGAATGGTCTCATGCCGCATTACCTGAGCAAACTTTTGGTCCTTTATGACTTGCCACGCCTACTAAGATCAAAAGGTGCAGGCTACCTGTTGGTACCTCATATAGTGAAGGCCACATCAGGGGGAAGAAACTTTTCTTACAAAGTCTCATAGTTATGGAACACAGTTATACCTTCCAAGTAGTGTTTAGGACTTAGACACAGTCTAAATGTTCAAGTCTAGGCTGAAAACACATATTTTTTGTCAAGTCTTTTGTTAATAGCTTTTTATTAGGTAAAGGAGTAGCTCTGGAGAATCCTCAGGAATAGAGTGTTTTGGTAAACTGGGATGTATGGATGCTGCCACCACACACACACACACACACACACACATATATATATTCACTCGGGTTTGTTGACAGTGGAGTGGCTGGCTGTTTTATGTCCCAGAGCTCTCTCATATCTGTTATCTTCTGGCTCTCTCTTTTAGTTATGCTGTCATAGCTAGTCTTCCCAGAGTCCCTGCTTGCACAAAATGTATAATGTCCTTAACCATTAGGTGACAACAGGCATATCCAACAACCTGTTCTCTCTCTCTTTCCCCCTTCTACCTTTCTCCCTTTGTCTTGTCTTTCTCTTTTGAGTTACATGTCAATCCTGAGACACCAGTGATGCAGACCTCTCCTGATCTTCAGACCTGCCTGATCCATCCTAGTGCCCTATGTCTGGCTGGAGTCTCATCACATCGCTCCTGTGGAGGATGGCCCCATAGAGACAGTCAAAAGACACACAAAAGATAGCTCCGGACACTTAGTTTTGCTGTGATGGCTGAGGACTACAATTGCCATGATAACTTTAGGACTGCAGCTGTCATGAACAATCTTACACTTGAATCTCAAGCAATGAACAGATAATAACTTCAACAAAATAGAGTTCATGCTAAAACTATAATGAATTTCCTGGTTAAACAGTTGTGCTTTGTGAGTTCATAGGACACAGTTATAGAAGCAAGTTATTTATAATCATACTATGATATCACCCAAATGAGGTTGGGTTCCCTTTTGAGTTTGGTTCCTCTCAGGGTTTCTATCTCATCTCATCTCATCTGAGGGAGCTTTTCCTTATCACTGTTGCCACAGGCTTGCTCATCATTTATTATGGATAAAATTAGCTCATATTTTTAAAATCTGTATTTTTCTGTAAAGCTGCTTTGCAACAATGTCTGTTGTTAAAAATGCTTTACAAATGACTGACTTGACACCTTGGATTATCTGTCTCTCCACTCTTCTCCCAGACTCTAGGACCTTGATTCCAAATGAAATGCAAAATTTACTTTCATCTGAAAAGAGGACTTTGGACCACTGAGCAACAGTCTAGTTCTTTCTCTCCTTAGCCCAGGTAAAATGCTTCTGATGTTGTCTCCGGTTCAGCAGTGGCTTGATATTAGGAATGTGACAGTTGTAGCCCTTTTCCTGAAGATGTCTGTTTGTGGTGGCTCTTGATGGACTGACACCAGCCTCAGTCCAATCCTTGTGAAGCTCTCCAAAGTTCTTGAATTGACTTTTCTTGACAATCCTCCCAAGGCTGCAGTCATCCCTACTGCTTCTGCATCTTTTCCAGCTAACCTTTTCAGCAATGACCTTCTGTGGCTTATCCTCCTTGTGGAGGGTGTTGATTATCGTCTTCTGAACAATTGTCAAATCAGTTGTCTTCCCCATGATTGTGATTGTATGTACTGAACTAGACCAAGAGATACACAGTATTTATACTGTTTTACTCAAACTCAAAATGACATGTTCTAATCTTTTGAGATACTGGATTTCTGATTTTCATGAGCTATAAACCATAATAATCAAAATTAAAACAAAAATGCCTTGAAATATTTCACTTTACATATAATGAATATATGAATATGTACCTTTTTTGAATGAAATTATGAAAAAAATACTTTTTCACAATATTCCAATATTTTGAGATGCACTAATACTGTATATAAGATATATATCTATCAATATATATAAGTGATATGGGATCACAATTCACTTTCCAACAAAGGCTTCAAGAGCAGAAATATAGCGGACATACTAAAAGATGTAAACCACTTGTCACCAGTAATCATGCCAGATTGGAATTTGCAAACAAATATAGAGATGAGCCACAAATGTTCTAGAATCAAGATTAACCTCCACCAAACTGATGGAAAGACCAAGGTATGGAGAATGAACAGATCTGCATATGAGATCATCGGTCAAGCATAGTGGAAGAGGTGTCATGGCTTGGGTTTGCATGGCTGCTTCTGGAGCAGGCTCACTAATCTTTATTGATGATGTAACTCATGTTCATACTCAGATAGCAGCAGAATGAATCCCCAAATCCACATAAAGATTCTGTCTGCCAATTTATAGAGAAATGTGTCCAATCTAATTGGGAGGAACTTCATCATGCAGCAAGACAATGACCCAAAATACACTGACAACACAACAAAGGACTTCATCAGGGACAGAAAGTAAACAGTTTTAGGTTGGCCAAGTCATTCACCAGACCTTAACCCAATTGAGCATATATTTCCCCTCCTGAAGAGGAGACTGGAGGGAGAAACGAACAACTAAAACAAGCTTTGGTACAAACCTGGAAAATATCACATAAGAAGAATGCAACAATTGTGATGTCACTGGGTTGCCAGGTTGATGCAAATATTGGAAGCATGGGATATGTAACTAAATATTAAGTGTTAAAGTAATTAAGACTTTGTGCTCATCTAAAGATTGTGTTGTCTGCCATCAAAGCTGTCATGTTCTAAGTTGTTTGACACATCTAGATGTAAATGTCTGGAAATTAAAGCTGATAATCTGATCTATCATCTCATTTACTTTGTCATCTGACCCCAAATGTCTTCAGTATATAGCAAAAACAATAACTGGCCTCAACACTCCAATACTTTTATACTTTTGGGAAGGGACTGCATATAATTTACATGGTTGAAATTGTGTACATCAGTTCTAGGCAAATTAAATGTTATGTCATCATACATAAAATCAGTTTCTTGCACTTTAAATAACTTGTCTTTGTCTGTTACACATTACCAAATTGATTTACATTAACACAGTTTAAAATGCAATTTGCTACATTTTTTTTTTTTTTACAATGAACTGTCATGCCTTGTACAATGGTGGACCCAAATGCAGAGTCTGGAGACAGTTCAAAAGTAAATTTTAATGTTCAGTGAAAGGAGAAGTGAACCACAGTTGCTGGGGTGAAGGCACAATATTAAGCCAATGAGCCCATGGGCTAGCTATCGCTGAGACAACATGTATGTGAAAGTGGCAGTGGGCTGAATGACAGCTGGACTGACTTGAAGGCAGCAAGTTGGTTTCCTGTGAGCAGAGGGAAAAAGAAGATTAACATGAGAGAGGCAAATAAAACAGGAGAGAGCAGCTTAGGAGCACTATATAAGCAGAGACTAAGAACATGTGCTGGCGATGAATTGGAATGAAACCAGGGTTCAAATGATGGTGATGATCAGGTGCCATTCTTCAGTCAGTTGTGTGCCCTGATCCTGTGCCACTGTAGTGGGAAACAAACAAACACACACGGGGGGTACATGTATGGTCAAACTGTGATATGAACATGACTGGATCATGTATATTTAAAGCCCTAAAATCAATCTGAAGCATCTAAAACTTCACACAGACAACCATCCAAGCTCAGGACCAAATCCATGACCATGACATTGAAGCAGCCTGCCTACCCATAGTAACAATTAATTTAATGCTTGTCATTTCTTCCTAAAAACACCAACATCCTACTGTCATATTTTTGTAAGATTTGAGAAAATGATTGGATCACATTAATACAAGGTCAGTGGATTACACATACATAATTCAAGCTAGTAAATTAGATTTTTTTTGTCTAAAAGTAATCAACAAAGCACATTTTGTAATGAGTAATGACATTTTTAAATATATTTTTTTTAAATCATACAAGTCATATATCTGACCAACCATATATTCACTTTTTTTTTTCCACTGTATTGTTCATTATTGTTATTACATTACATTACATGGCATTTAACAGGCATGCTTATCCAGAGTGCAATGAGTGCAAAAATCAGGTATGCAAAGTGCTGAACTTCTAGACAAAAAAAAGTTCTAGTGAACAAGTGACAGCAATACCTTGTGTAATATGCTGTTGAAATACCAATACTCAAACAACCAAGGAAACAAAGCAACCATATAAAGTATAACTAAATAGAGAAATCAAAACAGCTAATGCCAGACTAGACTGTACATAGCCTGGGTTGGTCTAGACTGAAATGCAGTTACACAGTGAAGAAGGGGAGAGGTGCAGCCTGAAGAGGTGGGTCTTCAGTCTGCACTTGAAGATGGTCAGGGAGTCGGCAGTTCTGACCACAATGGGGAGGTCATTCCACCAATGGGGAACCAGGACAGACAGTAGTGTTGAGCAGGCTGGGCAGGAGCAGAGAGGAGGAGAGGCCAGGCAACCAGTAGTAGCAGAGCATAGGGATCTGGCTGGTGTGTAGGGGCCTGTGAAAGTAGTGAAAGGCTGTTTGCCTGAAACTGGAATTAATGGATTATACAATTTGCCATCATTATTGTTTGTGACCAAATAATTAACAATAAGTACTGAACAACCATTTAATTGAATACTAAATGCATTTTATATGTACATGCAAAAATCGATTTGTCAGAATGCAGGCACTTATGGAAGCAGGCACAGGGGAGAGTGGGTGAAGCAAACTGGAAACTTAGCCAAATCAGAGGATGAGAATCATAGTCAGAATAATGGGCAGGGATCGGTCGATCGGCAGACAGAACAGCATGGGCTAGACAAGAAGACGAGGTCGAGGAGAATGAAAACAAAGTCGAGATGAGATGACAGGCAGAAAGTAAATGGCTTGGTATGACAGGAGAGAAAACACTGAATGATACTTCGCAATGGAAGTGAGTGAGAGAGGGGTTTAAGTAGCGGAGATAATTGACGAGGAAATGAGAGACCGGTGTAATTAATATGCAGGAGACAGGGGGCACTGTAATTCTTGGGAGTTGTAGTTTGAGTGGCTCTATTTGGAGGTTGTTTTGAGCTGGTGCGCTCAATGCTGTTACTAACAGCATTGTCCAGGCTAAAAATTCAAATCAAATTGTGTTCATGGCTTTAGTAGATCTGCACCCACATCTCCCCCTGGGTGCAGGCTTGCTGGGGTACTGACTGTGGAACTCCTGTGTTAGGAGAGAGTCCAGAATGTCCTTAGCTCCTAACCAGCTTTGTTCCTCGGGTCCATAGCCTTCCAAATCTACCAGGTATTCTAGCTGTCCTCTTCTACGTCTAGAGTTTAGAATCATGCTTACTTGGTAGATGGGTTCCCCTTCTATGCTTGCAGGGGTACTCTTGGGTGGGAGTGTTTTCAAACAGAGGGCCTTGGATGGTGGGCTTTAGGCATGAGATGTGGAACGTGTGTGCTATGCACCTGTGAGGTGGGAGCTCGAGTTGATACAAGACTTCGTTTATGTGCCGGAGAACTTTGTGTGGTTCAATGTAGCATTCTTGAAATTTCTTGCATGTGTTAGGTTCCTTAAGGTCTTTAGATGAGACCCATACCCAGACACGTGGAGAAAACTCCAGACTCTTGGGACGTCTGTACTTGTCAGCTTACTCTTTATACTTGACATTGGCCAGCTCATTTCACTGGCGAACCTTCTCCCATATCTGTTGGCTCAATGAGAACCACTCGTTGACAGCTTGTACCCATGCTGGTGCATCATCCCATGGGAACAGGGGAGGTTGGTAGCTACGTATGCACTGAAATGGGGTTAGTTGTTTTGCTGAGTGCTTGAGTGAATTCTGTGCATACTCAGCCCAAGGGAGGAACCATGCCCAGTCACCCTGGCTCCTCATGTAGAAGATCCACAGGAAGCACCACACTTCCTGATTTACCCATTCTACCTGACCATTAGATTGTGGGTGGTATCCAGATGTGAGGCTCACCAAGATTCCTAATCATTCCAAGAAACAAGACCAGAGTCAGGAAATGAACTGAGGACCGCAATCACTGACAATGTCCTCCAAGATGCCAAAGTATCTGAATATGTACTGTAAGATTAGCTCAGTGGTTTGGAAGGCTGTAGGGATACCAGGTAGTGGGATGAGTCTAAGGGCTTTGGAAAGTCTATCTATGATAACCAAGATGGTTGTGTTGCCTTGGGACGGTGGTAGGTTGGTGATCGTCAATGGCCAGGTAGGACCATGGTCTTTGGGGTACCAGAAGGGGCATAACTTTCCAGCGGGTGGGGATAGTGGTACTTTGGCCTGAGCACACTCAAAACATGAGGAAATTAAGTGGTTAATCTCCATCACCATGTTCTCCCACCAGTACTGGTGTGTGCAATGGCTGCTTGGGTTACCGGTGGTAGGAGATGCATTTGCCCATGTTATAAGTT
This sequence comes from Sciades assimilis, assembly GCA_027576325.1. Taxonomy (NCBI): domain Eukaryota; kingdom Metazoa; phylum Chordata; class Actinopteri; order Siluriformes; family Ariidae; genus Sciades; species Sciades assimilis. The sequence continues at coordinate 23,319,377 of JAODJS010000002.1, read as the reverse complement.
TGCCTCTGAGGTGGTTTGGGACATACAGGAAACTGGGAGGTAATTCTGCAGAGGTGTAGGAGGCTGAGAATTCCTGATCTCATGGTCTAAGTCCCAAGTGATGGCCTAAACAAAGCATTCATATGTTTGAATGGGATGTGGTTCAGTGTTGTGAGGAGAGGAGCTGTGAATCCTGGACAAGGTATCAGCCTTGGTGTATTTGGTGCCAAGACAGTAGGATATCATGAAGCAGAAGCACGTGAAGAATAATGCCCATCTGGCTTGGCGTGGGTTGAGCCGTTTTGCTTTTTTGAGATATTCAAGATTTTTATGATCCATTAAGATGATGGGGTGCATGACTCCCTCCATCCAGTGTCTCCACTCCTCCAGGGATAACTTAATAGCTAGTAAATTTTCTGTTGCCAAAGTTGTAGTTCATCTCTGCTGGTGTGAGTTTTTTTTTTTAAGAATGCCACTGCGTGGAGCTTGACCTTCTCCCTGCAATGTTGGGAGAGGACAGTTCCCACACCAGGCTTGGATGCATCTACTTCAACAGTGAATGGTCTGGGTGGATCAGGATGTTGAAGTATAGGGGCCACACTGAATGCTGTCTTGAACTTCTTAAAGGCTTCTTCAGCTGTTGGAGTCCACTGGAGGCATTGGGGTCCCTTCCTTAAGAGGGAAGTCAGCAGTGTGGCAATAGTGCTAAAGTTCCTAATGAAGCGACAATAGAAGTTTGCGAAGCCCAGAAAATGCTGAAGTTCCTTGACTGAGGCAGGCACTGGCCAGGACATGACTGTGGACACTTTTGGATTGATCCATGATGACTCCCTCCATGCTGATGATATACCCCAAAAAGGAGATCTGATGCATGTGGAATTCACATTTCTTGGCCTTAACATATAGATGATTCTTAAGGAGATGGGTGAGTATCAATCCGACATGTCCAAGATGGCCTTCTTCATCTGGGGAGTATATCAGGATGTCGTCGAGGTAGCCCATGATATATCTTCCTAACAGGTCTTGGAACACATCATTTATCAGACACTGAAAAACACTTGGCACCAAAGAGAGGGCATATGGCATCACCTGGTACTCAAAATGGCTGACAGTGGTGCTGAAGGCCATCTTTCACTCATCCCCTTCTCAGATTCAGATCAGGTTATAGGTGCTACATAGATCCAGCATGGAGAAGGTCTTGGCCATACATAATTTTTCTAGAGCTGAGGGCACCAGTGAAAGAGGATAGGGGTACTTCACTGAGATTTGGTTGAGAGCCCTCTAATCAATGCATGGTTGAAGACCACCCCATTTTTCCTCCACAGATCAGAAGCCTGCTGAGGCCGGTGAGGTGGAAGGGTGGATGTACCTATGTTTCAGAGCTTCCTGTATATACTCCTCCATAGCAGCTTGTTCAGTCTGGGACTGAGGGTAGATGCAGTTGCACAGCAGAGAAGTGCCTGGAGGAGATCAATAGCAAAGTCATACATGCAATGTGGAGGTAGGTCACAAGCTTTACCCTTGCTGAAGACCTCCTTCAAGTCCATGTAACATTCCAGAACATTATTTAGTGAATCAGGTTGGGGATTTTAAACAGATGTGGAGGAGAGAGTCAGTTGGGGACAAAGGAGGCAGTTCTGAAAACACATGAGTGACCACTGGAGAATGTCCTTATTTTGCCAGGAGATCAATGGGTCATGTAGCTGCAGCCATAGATAGCCCAGAATGATGTCATAAGGTGCTGTGGAAGTGACCAAGAGTCAGATGAGCTCAGAGTGGAGAGCTCCCACCTGAATGTGCAGTGGAGAAGTGCGAGTGGTGACGAGTCCATCCCCTATTGGACCTCTGTCGATGATCCTGATGCTGAATGGTCCCTGCAGGGAGGTAGTAGGCAGACTGAACTTCTGGATGACCAAGCTGTTGATGAAGTTCCCCTCCGCCCCTGAGTCAACAAATGCAGAGAGCATGTGTGTCAAGGAGGACAGCTTCAATAATACTGGTATTTTGAAAGATTGTGCTTTAAGTGGTATCAGGGGACTCACTGGGCTGGATGAGGTTTCAGTTGAGCTGGTGCGAGGAGGATGAATGGGGCACTAGGAAATAGAGTGTTTGGGATCCCCACAGTAGAAATACTGTATAGACCCTCACATCTCCTCCTTTCTCATTCGGAGCACTTTAAACGAGTCTGTGAAATCTCCATGGGTGTAGGTGCATTGGTGGTAAGGACCGGCATGGTCACACCTTTTAGAGAAGGATGGCATGGATCAAGTGGTCTAGCCAGATAGCAAGATCACTGAGAGAATCCAGCGTGACGTGCTTATCTCTACATGGGAGCTCACTTAAAACTTCAGGGATGACCTTGGCGAAAAACCACCTTTAGAGCAGGCTCATTCAAACTTCTGGCAGCAGTGAAGGTTCAGAAGTCCAGAGCATATTCTGCGACTCTTCTCATGCCCTGCTTGATAGTCAGCAAACTCTCTCTGACTTCGATGCCTTCTGGTTCGTGGTCGAAAACTCGCTTGAAAAATTTGAGGAAATAATCATAGGAAGTTGTATGCTTGCCTCCATGCTCCCAAACGGCACTAGCCCATTGCAATGCTTTTCCCGTTAATAGTGAAATAAACGGTGATTTTCTATTCCTCGGGGATACTGGTGAGTGCAGAAAAGTGCATGGAGCACTGGAGCAGAAATCCCTTACAGCTGGGAGCATTGCCAATGCACTTCTCAGGTAACAAGAGAAGCATGGTGGAGGATTTGGGATGTGTTAGGAGGGCTTGCAACATCACAGCAGCAAACTGTGCCAGCCTGGTGTTGAGGTCAGTAAGCATCTGTTGATGTTCTCCTAAGAGGCACCCTTGAGAGTTCAGAGTAGTATACGTTGCCTCCTCTGCTGCACCCATATCAGTGTAGTATCCTATCAGGATGCAGGCACTTATGGATGCAGGCACAGGGAGAGTGGGTGAAGCAAACTGGAAACTAAGCTAAATCAGAGGATGAGAATCGTAGTCAGAATAACAGGCAGGGGTTGGTCGATTGGCAGACAGAACAGCATGGGCTAGGCGAGAAGATGAGGTCGAGGAGAATGAAAAAGTCAAGATAAGATGACAGGCAGCAAGTAAACAGCTTGGTATGACAGGAGAGAAACACTGAATGATACTTCACAACAGAAGTGAGTGAGAGAAGGGTTTAAGTAGCAGAGCTAATTGACCAGGAAATGAGAGACAGGTGTAATTAATATGCAGGAGACAGGGGGGCACTGTGATTCTTGGGAGTTGTAGTTTAGAGTGGCCATGTTTGGAGGCTGTTTCAAGCTGGTGCTCTCAATGCTGTTGCTGACAGTATTGTCCAGGCTAAAAATTCAAATCAAACTGTGTTCATGGCTTTAGTAGATCTGCACCCACATTTTAAAGAGGTTAATAAACTTGAGCTTTGAGCATTATAAAACCTTGGTGCGTTTGAGCCTAATCACTTTGTGGAATATCATTCGTCACTTATCCGTCTCCCAGACCGGAATAAGATCTGTTCCTGCATTAGTCTCCAGCCTATCAAACAAGACCACCCTGAATCAATGGACCTGTCTTAGTCTTCTCATTGCCCTCATGTTCAATGACCTTTGTTATCACACACATAATTAGAACTTGATAAAAATATTTCCTTGAATTCCAGCCATTAAATATAGTTTAAAGAGATTTATGACTAAATATGCCATTAAAGACCGTTTAATGGGTCTGCTGACTCATTAAGTTGGTAATTAATGAGCTCCTAATATATAGTGTGATTTAGCCTTACAGTGAGATTCTGGGAAATGAAGCTGTTTCAAACGAGGGGCAAGTGAAACTCTCAACATGATCAAGGAGTGCCTGCTTTCTGTTTCATGAATTAAATACTATCTCTGTTATGTCTGTATCAGCCCTTTGAAGCAGTAGGTAGGTTTGCAAAGACCTTGGAGCTTCTTCTTACGCACAATGTTGTCAAAAAATGTTTGTCGTTTTTGCATATCACAATTAATTAGCATCCCTGATTCTTAAGAAAGCTGGTATTATGTCCAAATTAGTGAAACCTATATGCACATTTGATGAAGACTTATATACTGTATGCAATACTTGATGAAAGGCAGTGGTGGTAATCACCAGGTGACACTGCTCTCTCTCTCTGCATGTGTGTTCACTGCTTCAGATGGGTTAGATGCAGAGAAAGAATTTCACTGTGTTGTAACGTATATGTGACAAATAAAGGCTTCTAATTCTAAAAATATAATCAGATATTTTCTGTAACCATATAATTTTTACTGGCAATAAAATACATGAATCAACAGACTTCATTTTTATGAAGTATGAATCTCACTTGGCGAGATAGCGCAAATGCAGGACCAACACGGATACGAAAAAACAATGCCTGTTGTCATAGCAACATGATTCTTGCTGTCTAAAAAGATTGCTTTTCTCAGTGAATAAAAACAAACAAAAGCATGTCAAATAAAAGACAAAGTATTTTTTTGAGAAAAAAAAACAAACAAAAACAAAACACTGTGAGTAGCCAGTAATGTAGTGTTTATAGGCATCAAAAGGCTCCCAAAGGCTGGGTATGGGTCTGCTGACTGTTTACTTGTGTGTGTGTCTGTGTGTGTTTTCATGGCTTCAATGCCGTGTTGTAGTCGAGTCACTAAACCTCGAGTCCGAGTCCAGTCTCAAGTCCCCAGTATTCAAGTCCGAGTCAAGTCCAAGTCTCATCTCATCTCATTATCTCTAGCCGCTTTATCCTGTTCTACAGGGTCGCAG
>JAODJS010000002.1:22081521-22091780 GCA_027576325.1 Sciades assimilis | reverse complement strand
GACAGGTCCCCCCCCCCATCCCCAGTGCCATCTGCACCCTTGCCTCACACTCCATTCACAAACAGACACTTGACCATGCCATCGCTGCCACATACCCCTACTGCCTGACTAAGGCTGGGGAGCTGTCTGGCCAGCAGCTGACCCCCCTGTCTGCCACCACCATCTGCACCCCCCAGCTTGTGGACCACCTTGAACTTGAAAGGCTGGAAGATACCAACAGGTATTCCATGCATTGGCATCTTTCATGTGGTGGAGCCACTGGAGCAGGGTGTGAGCCAAACAGAGGGTGAAAGAGTACCCTAGCAGGTAATATCAGAGGGTCAGGACCACCTATTTGATGGCTAAACACTCCTTCTCAATGGTGCTGTACTTACTATCTTGCATTGAGAGCTTGCAGCTGATGTACAGCACTGGGTGCTCCTCCCCTCCCCCTCCTGTGACAGAATGGCTCCCAGTCCTCTGTCTGATGTGTCTGTCTGCAAAATAAACAGTAGCCAGCCCCAGGAACTGTCTCATCCCCTTTTTGGTTTTGTGCCTTGGGCAGGCCATAATTTCTGCACTCTTTTCTATTTGGGGATACACCTCCCCATGGCCTAAGTGAAAGTCCAGATACCATACTTCCACTTGCCCACATGCAAACTTCTTTGAGTTACCCATGAGGCCTTCACACCTCAGTGACTTCAGGGTGGCCCTGAAGTCACTGAGGTGTGAAGTGACTTCAGGGTGGCCCTTAGGTGCCATGGCCAATCATTGCTATATATTAAATTATATCATCTAGGTAAGCCATGGGCAGCATGGTGGTGCAGTGGTTAGCACTGTCATTTCACAGCAAGAAGGTTCCAGATTCAAACCTCATGGCCAATGACGGGCCTTCCTCTGTGGAGTTTGCATGTTCGCCTCGTGTCTGTGTGGGTTTCCTCCAGGTGTTCCAGTTTACCCCACAGTTCAAAGACATTCAGTTAGGCTAATTGGCTACTCTAAATTGTCCATGACCAAAAGCAGTGCAGCAGAGGAATGGCTAGCCAGCTATACTTACTTAGCCAAGAAAGTAGCTAGGAAAGGGACTCAACTCCACTGGACGGGTGAAGAAGAGAGGTAAGCCATGGCATGCAGACAGGGGATTTGTCCATGAGCTGCTGTAACATTGTGGGAGCCCTGAACAACCGAAAAGGAAGGATGACAAACTGGTGTAAGCTGAATGGTATGGAAAAAGCCATTTTCTCTTGGGATAGAGGAGTCAAGGTGATCTGCCAATATCCCTTTGTCAAATCCAACATTGAGTAAAAAAGAGCAGCAAGTAAAGCGAGGCATTGGGTACATATTGATCTTAAACACTGCATTGATCTTTCTGTAGTCCACAGAACCGAACCAACCTATTGGTCTTGGGGACCAAGACCACCAGGCTGCTCCAGTCACTGTGTGACTCCTTGATTATTCCCATCTCAAGCATGGCCTTGGGTTTGACCTGAACCATAGTTTTCTTGTGTTCAGGTAAGCAGTAAGGGTGGCTACACACCACCACCCTTGGGTGCATCTCAACATGGTGGTCTATGAGGTGAGTGTGGCTGGGGAGGGGCGAGAACATGTCGGAAAACTGTTTGCAACTTGGCAACCTCTGTGAGTTGGGCCGGCAAGAGGTGATCTCCATAGGGGACCAGGGTGGATTGAGCAGTTACTTTCATTTTTACCTCCGGCCCCAGCTCTGTCTTCTCTGGAACTACCAATGCCAACTCCATGGGGACCTCCTTGTGCCACTGTTTCAGCAGATTGACAAAGTAGATCTGCAGCGCCCCACCCCTATCCATTTGCTTCACCTCATATTCAACATCCCTGATTCGACATATGACCTCAAAGGGCCCTTGCCACTTAGCGAGTAATTTCAAGCTTGACATGGGTAATAATATGAGCATTTTATATCTCAGAGTGAACCCCTGTTGTACAGCCAGGCCTGATGTTCTTACGCCTGCTGCAAATTCTCCTGGGTTAGGTGATTGAGTGTGTGGAGTTTCGCACACAGGTCAAGAATGTATTGAATTTCATTTTTAATGCTCAAAGGTCCCTCCTCCCAATTTTCCTGCAGCACATCCAGAATGCCATGAGGTTGATACCTATATAATAATTCAAATGGAGAAAACCCCATGGAGGCTTGCGGAACCTCTTATATGGCGAATAACAGGTGCTTGAGCCATTTATCCCAATTACATGTGTCTTCACTTACAAACTTATGAATTAAATTCTTAAGAATTTGGTTAAACTGTTGAACCAATCCATCTGTCTGTGGGGGATAAACACTGGGGCGGATGGAGTTAACCGCGAGTAATTCGTAGAGTTTGCGAAGTGTGTGACAAATGTAGTGCCCTGGTCAGTCAGGATTTCTTTGGGAATCCCAACTTGAGAGATAATTTTAAACAGTGCCTCTGCCACATTGCAGATTGAAATGGTGCACAGTGGGACTGCTTCTGGGTATCGCATTGCATAGTCCACCAGAACTAAAATAAAGTGATACCCTCATGCAGACCAGTCTAATGGCCCAATGAGATTCATACCAATTCTTTTGAAGGGGGTCTAGGTCAGGGGAAGAGGGTGCAATGGCACCTTTGGTGTGGCCACTGGATTCACCAGCTGGCATTCATGGCGTGCTGCACACCACCTACGGACAGCCCCGTGAATCCCTGGTCAATAAAACCAGGCCATTATATGGGCAAGTGTCTTATCCTGTCCTAGGTGTCCAGCAATAGGCTTAAAATGAGCCGCATGGAATACAAGTTCCCTGCAGCTTTTTGGGATTAACAACTGAGTTACTTTTTCATGGGTTTAAGTATCTTGCATCAGTTGGTATAACCTATCTTTGATTATTGTGAAGTATGGCTATGAGAGTACTGCACTTGGCTGGAGAGTTTGACCCTTGACTACTCTCACTTGGTCAAACGCATGACACAGAAGCTCATCTTGCATTTGCTCTAAAGGGAAATCCTCGAGGTAATCCCCAAAAAAGAGGGGAGGGTTGGGCCGCTCCCCTCTCTTTGTGTCGTTATGTTGCAGTGCTGATGTGGACAGCTCTGAGACAGCTTCCTCAGACAATGCTACACTGGGATCCCTCAGTGACATGCTACTGCAGGACCCACCAACTATTACATGCTCCATTAGACACTCGGCCAATCTGTCCCCAGAATCAGTGGGTGAGTAAGACACAGACTAACTACCGCCTCTACACTATGTTTTGTTCCCCGAAATTGGATGTGAATGGACACCAGCGGATATTCGTGAACATCCCTGTGCACACAAATTATGCTGTACCTTGAATTAGGCTTTGGTGGATAGAGGTCTGATTACAGCCTGAATCCACCAATGCATGATATGTATCCCCTTGAATACTCACTGGTATGTGAAACACTTCTGCTTGATTGTGGGTGGTCTCTGGCACATTGGGGATTGAGACCACAGTCCCCACTTCCATCATGTGGCACTGGTCCTGGAAATGTCCAGGCTCTCTGCAGTGCAGCATATTGGCCCAGGCTTCAACTCTGCGCCAGTGACATGGGGATCACTCATCTGAGGAGCAGAAAACATAGCCAGGGATGGAGGAAGGGGGACACCACAAGCTCAGTGAGCAAGCTGTGGGGGGGTTGGACCCTGCTTTCTTGGTGCAGGGATGGGAAGCGGGGGCAGTGAGGCAGGGGGAGAGAGGGAAAGAGAGAAGAGGTGGGATGTCCACCTGCCACTAGAACCACTGCCAGATGGTCTTCTGCCAACTCGATTGCTCAATCTAGCAATGCTGGGAGGTGGCACTGGACCCACTCCACTGTCCCTTCTGGCAGCCTCACGATGTTCCAGTGTCACCATATTGATGATCCTTTTAGTGTCATGATCTTTTGCCCTCAGCCACCACTGGTAGGCATCCCAGAGCTCTTGCCCGAGAGCGAATGGCCAGCTGACCTCCTCCAGAGTCAGCACAGGAAAGAGCTGATGTTGTTGTTCTGGGGTGTGGCTGATGCATTGTAGGATGACTGTCCTTAGGTCAGCATAGTCCAGCTGGTTGTCAACGGGCAGTAGTTGGGCTGTGAGTTGGCCTCTCTGATCAGAAGAGGCAGTAGGCAAGCTACTTGCTGCTTGACTGCCCATCCTCATGCCTCTATGGCTTGCTCAAACAACCCAGTCATCAAGCTCTGGGCTGGATTCAAGCTCTGGAAATGAGTTGAGCTTTGGGCTGGACTCTAGCTCCAGTTCAGGAGATGACGCAGGCTTGGGCTCTGGATCTGGCTTAGGCTTGGGACTGGACTCAAGCTCTGGAGATGACTCAAGCTGGAGTTCTGGAACTGTTTTGGACACAGGGCTGGAAGTGTGCTCAAGGTCCAAAGATGACTTGTGCTCTGGCTCCAGCTCAGGAGATGACTCGAGTTCTGGACTTGGCTCGGACTGTGGACTTGGCTCAGGTACAGGCTTGAGCTCTGTCAGCACACTGCTTTGGTCCAGGTTAGGACCTGGCAATGGAATGATGCAGATATCTTCCTGGGCAGCCGATGGCAGGATAACACAGACATCCTCCTGGCTGGGTGAGGCAGAGGTCATTCCGACGTCCTCTGACACAGGTTCAGGAACAGGCTCAGGTTCTGGCCTTAACTCTGGCACTGGCACTGAAGCTGGCACAGGTACCAACTCTGGCGCTGACTCTGACACAGGTTCTGATGGTGGCTCTGGCACTGGCTCTGGAGTAGACTCTGACACAGGCTCTGACACTGGCTCTGGAGTAGGCACTGACACTGGCTCTGATTCAGGCTCTGGCACTAAAGTAGGCACTGACAGAGGCTCTGGCACAGGAGCAGACATTGGCATTGACTCTGACTCTGCCTCTGGCACAGGAGCAGACACCGGCACTGACTCTGGCTCCACCTCTGGCACAGGAGCAGACACTGGCACTGACTCTGGCTCCACCTCTGGCACAGGAGCAGACACTGGCACTGACTCAGGTGCTAGTTCTGGCTGAGAAACCAGCTCAAAGGAGACAACCTCCAAGAGGGGCTCAGGAACAACATCCTCCTCTGCTGTCTCTACATCAGCCACCGGGGAGAGCTCTGGAGATACAGTCTCCTCAGCTGAGTCAGCCACTGGAGGCAGCTCCGGAGTGATGACCTCCTCAGCTGGGTCGGCCACTGGAGGGAGCTCTGGAGCAATAGCCTCCTCAGCTGGGTCAGCCACTGGCATGATTGCCCCTCCCCAAAAATTTTCATGGGGTTCCTCCTTTTCCAAGGATTTAAAAATGATCTTGAGCATGGCAAAGAATGTCTGTGAACTTCAAAGACATGGGTGCTTGACACGAATCAGGTAATCCACCCATCTGCGTGCTCGTCCAACAATAAACGTTAGTATGAAGCTTACCCAGATGGGTTCAGGTGGTTTGGGCTCTTGGAGGTCCTCATAGAAGAAGTCACACTGTAGCTTGAATCCCATAGGGTGATATATTCCGTAGTAGATTGCTGGGGGACTCCAGTCAGTCTTCAGCCAAAAATACGAAGTGAGGGGCTGAGACAGGGAAACCCGGAAGCAGTGTGGGATCACGTACTGGAACACTTCTGCTACATCCATTGTATGGCAAAGTATTCTGTCAGGTATGAGAGGGAGGCAGATGTATGTGCAGAAGTGTTCAATTTCATAAAATGCATATATAAATACAGATACACACAAAGGCAAACAGTCCAAATCGGTAGACTAGATCAGAGACGTGAAAACAGGCAAAGGGTTGGTCGAGGTGCAAACAGAACATAGAAGGCTAATAAATAAATAGGTTTTATTCTTAAGAACAGCTTGCAGCCGAAGGGCTGAATTACATATTCCATACAGAAATTATACATGTATAAAAAGAGTAAAAGGTGGCATTATATATTATAAATGTATATTTATGTAAATATAAATTTACAATATATCAACATTTACACTTATTTAAAATAACTGCCACTTAAAAACCTTACTATTATAGTAGAAAATCAGTAGGTGAAATTTACACATTGAATTAGGTAACTACGAGTACTGTGGCAATAATCTTCAGTAAACACATACTGATAGGCAGGTCTAATGACATTAAATTATTTAAAAGTTTAACAAGGTAGGGTAGTGGGCTTTTAGCATAATGAGTGGTGCGTGCTGGCAATTGGTCAAGTTTTTTGTTTTGTCTTGTGATCCTGCTGCTCACCTCACCCCTTAGTCGAGGTAACAAGTGTTTGTACAGTTCAGACTTGCACAACTTCTTGGCAAAGTTCAGACACAAAGTGACGCGTCGATCTTCAAGTTCTTGGAGTTTCACAAGCTGCAGAGTAACTGGTAAAATTGTTGTTTACCGCAGAGTAACTGGTAAAATTGTTGCTTAGGATTATTTCTGTCACTCGCACTTGGGTGTTTGCTATCTTCTTTTGCTGGATAGTAGTTAAGCCTGGATGCCACAGAGGTGTCGCGTACTCCAGGACTGGATGTACAAAACATGTGTAGACAGCCACCAGGTCATGTATGGGTAGATGAAATTGCTGTAGTTGGCAAAGGAGATAAAGCCTCTGATTCCTATTCTTGGTTATTTCAGTAACATGTGCTTCCCATCTCAGGTCCGCCTGGAGTGTCACTCCTAGGCACTTTGCAACACTGACAACTTCCAGCTTATGACTGTCAATGGTGAGAGGAGGTGGTGGTGGAGGGTTGCAGGTGAAGCAGACATGCATGGCCTTACACTTTCCAGGGTTGAGTTTCATCTTGTTGTTAGTGGTCCATGTAGTAAGGTCATTAAGGTCGTCTTGAAGCTTGGATGGGTCGGGCATAAGCCTTGATTCAATGACATTCAGATCATCAACAAAAGCCCATGACTGAGACCTCATGTTGTCAGCTACTGCATTGACATGGGCGATGAAGACAATTGGACCAAGCTTTGTGCCCTGAGCTAGGCCACAGGTGAGTGTTTCTATATTACAGTATGCCCCCTTGTACCTCATTTTTTGTCTCCAGTCAGTGTGAAAGTCGGCAATCCATGGAACTATTTCTGGTCGAACGCCTAGCTCCAGGAGGTGATTTATTGCTGCAGTATGATCAACTAAATTGAAAGCTTTGCTAAAGTCTGTTAGAACCCATTTGCTGCAGGCTCCTCACCTGTCTGGTGTCTTATAAAGTTGATTGGCTAGGTTGACAAGGCAGTGTGTGGTCAACCAACCTTTTAAGCACCCGAATTGACTGGGTGATATGCTATTCTGTATGTGCTGGATGACCCATGAAGCAATAAAACTCACAGACCTTGGTAACAAGGGATGTCAGTGAAACAGGATGATGCTGTTCGATGCTTGGTGGATGGGTCTTAGGGAGAGGTACCATGGCTGCCTCTTTCCATTCCCACAGTACTTTACCTTCGTGCAAGGATGAGTTAAAAATGTTGGCAATTGGTGTGCTTAACTCATAAGCAAATTCTCTCAGAAGCATGCCATTAATTCTGTCTGGGCCAGAGAGTTTCTTTGTTTTAACTATTAGTAGCTTCCTGTAAACCTCCAAAGGCTGGACTGGAGGTGGAACGGGAGATGGCAGAAATATTTTTAATTTATTAATGTCCAGCAGAGGTAAAGATGTAGTAATATCAGAAAACTTTTGGTTGATGATGTTTACAATTTCACGGTGGCTTTCTGGGTCAATATCTTGTACTCGTACCATCATCTCCTTTCTCTGTGTGCCCGTCAGGACTTTAAGCTCCTGGAACCATGCACTGGGGTTTCATTCCTTCAGCTTCTAGACTCTGTTATTGTAGAATTGGCTTCTGGTCCTCTTGATTGCCTTTTGAATTTTGTTCCAAAGTGTTCGCCATACTTCCCAGTTTTGTTCCTGGAATGCAAGCTGTCAATGCTTGAGCCTGCACTTGATCGATGGTGATATCCAAGGTTTGTCTTGGGTGTGAATTTTTATGACTTTGAGTGAAAAAGTATGTCTTTATTGCCAGGTTCAAAGTTCTATAGAAGTCAGAGGTTTTAGTTTGGGTTCTCTGAACTCCCGTTACTTCAGTCCACTGGTGTTGGATAATCCACTGGCTGAATGCTTGTATACTGGAATCTTTCATCAGCCTTACCTGGCACTTTGCAGCCATTTTCTTGACCGCATTGTACTTTGGCATCAGTGCTACAAGGTTGTGGTCTCCATGGCCCAGAGGTGAGGAAACGACAGGTGGGTTATAGAATTCGAAAAGGTTAGTTATAGTAAGGACAAGAGTAACATTTGCTCTGGTGGGTATGTTAACAATCTGCCGAAGACCGTTGCCAGAACACACATTGGATATAGCTACATGACTAAAGTCTCCCATTATTAAAAATCCTATATCATCATACTTAGTCCTAAGCATATCTACTGTACCTTACAAGTGCTCTTTCAATGTGACTTCTAATGGTGACTGAGGTGGAGCATACACTACACAAGCAATGATGGATGTGATCTTCCGAGGGAGGCGCTTGGGCCATAACATAAGCATAACATTCTAATTCATCTGGTACATTGATCATAGGGAGCTGATGTGTTGCTATGCTTTCTCTGACATACAGTGCAACACCACCACCACATCTATCCTGCCTTGACTTCAAAAACATATTGTAACCATCAACAGACCAAAAATCAGGGGGAACATCATTATGGGGGAACATCATTATGGAACCATGTTTCAGACACAGCTGCTACCTTGACATTCTCATTTAGCAATTGAAATTTGTCTAGTTTGTTTACCAAAGAGCGAGCATTGCATAAAAGTACAGATGGCACGGCAATCTTGCATGGGTTTCTGGGTACAGTTCTAGAGTTCTGAGTGTTTGTAATTGGGACTGATACTACCTGTGTCAGTCTGGGGTGTGTGATCGTCGGGATGACTCTGAATGTGTTGTTTGCAGGCAGGAATGTGAGGAATCTGTTGTCTATGCTGAGTGAGTTGTCTTCTCCACCCAGGATTGCTAGGGATGCATTGTCTGCAGGTATGCTAGGCTTGTTGTCTTCTCTGCCCAGGAATACTAGGGATGATTTGTCTAAACTGAATTTGCATAAGAGGGGATGTCACTTTTCTAGCCTATTTCCCACAATGGTAGAAATAGTTCTTTGCAAATTCCTACCACCTCTTTTCCCTCTGTATCTGCTCCAGACCTTGAGCATACCAAGACGATGTAGTTGTAACTTGAGTAGGCACTCGGCAGGTAGTGCACTCCTCTTTAAATTCCACAGGAATCCGACGGTGTACATGAATGTGGTGGAGGAAGCCATGGCACTTGTGCTGAGTCACACACTACTTCACAGTCCTGGTTGATATTTTCATGAAATGTCCACTTCACAGTATACAGGTACCACTTAGACACATCCACAAGACAACACTACATAAATATTGCACATAGTGATCCAAAATATACAACTAAAACCTATTCATGGCTAAAAACAGTGGAGCTATGACGCAACTTAGCCACTCATGAGTGCCAAGCAGGCAGAGATGATCAGAGGCTAAGCAAGAACAGTAACGAGAAACAGGCCAAAGAATCCAGAAACCAGGAAAACAAGAACACAGGTAGAAAGGCTCAGTAATGTGTACTTAACTTAGCATAACTGTGAAGATTCTCAGTCATCCAGGTCATAGTAAACTGTGGGCGGTAAAAGAGAGCAACCGGACTTGCTTGAAGATTCTTGAAAATCTTCAAGCAAGTCCAGTTGCTCTCTTTTACCACCCACAGTTAACGTAGCATAATACTTCACGATGCATTTGCATCATCCCAGTCCTTAAATAGGCAAACACAATGTTTTCTAATTGAGTTCAGGTGTGCCTTTTCACAGTACACGTGTTGGAGTCCACTCGGCACACGCAGCCTGAGGCGCGTCTTCAGGTACATGCACCACAGCACGCAGGACTGACAGTGCCTCTATAGTGTTATCATAATGAATGTTGTTCTCCTTGGTGCTGATCCTTGCAAAATACAGTTTTCTTTTGACCTTAAAAAGAAAATTCACAATCACATCCAGCTTAATCTACTCTTAACTAAATCTTAAATAAACACTTATCTACTTGCCTGGGTGGCATGGTGGTGTAGTGGTTAGCGCTGTTGCCTCACAGCAAGAAGGTCCAGGTTCAAGCCCTGTGGCTGGCGAGGGCCTTTCTGTGCAGAGTTTGCATGTTCTCCCCGTGTCTGCGTGGGTTTCCTCCGGGTTCTCCGGTTTCCCCCACAGTCCAAAGCCATGCAGGTTAGGTTAACTGGTGACTCTAAATTGAGCGTAGGTGTGAATGT
>JAODJS010000002.1:21873309-21883814 GCA_027576325.1 Sciades assimilis | reverse complement strand
TTGAAGTCACCACATTGGAAGAGGATCTCCAAAGCACCTATCTTGACTACAGTTGCTAGTAGATCTTGGTAGAAATTATTTCTCATCATCGCTGAGGCCAGCTTGTGGAGCATAGGCTGATAGCATGGTCACAATACATTTTCCAACAATGAGTTTGAGCATGATTCAACTGGATACATGCTTCACATCATAGACACTTTCCACCCACTTTTCAGCAAGCAGAATCCCAACACCTTTAATGCCCTTCTCATTACCAACCCCAAATAACTTATACCTTGAATCATTCCCTGTGATCATTCTGGTGGATGCTCCTCTCCACCAGACTTCCTGAATGCCACAGATGTCAATATTCCACTAGGACAACACTTCCACTACTTTGCCTGATCTCCCTCTCATTGTTCCGACATTCCATGTGCTAACTCTAAAATTCTGATATGGTCGCTGACTATCAATCTGACTGGGCCCACATCTAACACCAGTCCTACTGGGAGTGACACCTTCAACCATATGGTTTCCAGTCCCTCTCTAACAAACTTTACTGATAACTGCTATAAGAGAAAAATTGAAGCAATATTTTACAGCTGGATGCCCTTCCTATCCCCAACCCCCAACCTGGAGGACCAGGAGATCACACTTAGTCTGGCCTCTACCCTTCAACCTGTACGGCATGGGTGGCCCTAACAGGAGTTTAATACTCCAGCCACTGCAGCTCTTAGGGGTCACTGAAGAAGCACACACACTACCCCACCATGATAAGGTAGTGATCTCTTTGGAATAGCAAAGAGATCACTACCCTAAAGGTCAAGAATGTATTGA
This sequence comes from Sciades assimilis, assembly GCA_027576325.1. Taxonomy (NCBI): domain Eukaryota; kingdom Metazoa; phylum Chordata; class Actinopteri; order Siluriformes; family Ariidae; genus Sciades; species Sciades assimilis. The sequence goes on along the minus strand of JAODJS010000002.1, from coordinate 21,882,998 downwards.
ATTTAATTTTTGCTTTGAGAAGGCCCCTCCTCAAAATTTTCTCTAATGATGTCCAAGACACCATGGGGCTTGTGCCTATGCAGCAATTAAAATGGAGAAAACCTGGTGGAGGCTTGTGGGACCTCACGCACTGCAAACAACAGAGGGTTAAGCCACCTGTCCCAATTTTTTAGCATTCCCATGAATGAACTTGTAAATCATGTTCTTAAAGGTTTAAATTGTTCAACTAGCCTGTCTGTTTGTGGATGATAAACACTAATATGATTAGATTTAATCCTCAATTTGTATAATTCATGCAGTGTGTGTGATGTAAAAGTAGTGCCCTGATCAGTCAGGATTTCTTTTGGAATCCCAACTCAGGAGATAATGCGGAAGTGTGCCTCCGCAACACTACATGCTGAGATATCGTGGAGAGGCATTGCTTCCAGATATTGTGTTGCATAATCCACTATGACTAACACAAAGCAATACCTGCATGCGGATCGATCTAATGGCCCGATGCAACCCATCCCAAGTTTTCAAAGGGGATCATCATCAATGGCAATGGATGCAATGGTGTTTTTGTTGTGGCCACTGGATTCACCAGCTGGTAGTCGTGACATGCCACATACCACCTGCAGACATCAGCATGAATCCCTGGCCAATAGAAATGGGCCATGAGACGATTTGGTGTCTTATCCTGCTCCAAATGTTCAGCCACAGGATTATGATGAGTGACATGGAATAAAAGTTCCCTATGGCTCTTCGGGCCCAACAAGTGTATAAACACTTCTTTAGTTTGAGTGTCCATTGTCAATCCATACAGCCTATCCTTAATAATACAAAAGTAGGGGAAGGAAAGCATAATGTTAGGCTGGAGGATTTGGCCAACAGTTTCATTCACTTGGATTAAAGCGCATCTCAGAGACTCGTTACATGCCTGCAACAATAGGACATCCCCTAAGGGAGTCCCCAGAGAGGGAGGAGGGCTCTCCCCACTCTCTGTGTCATCATGACATAGTGTTGTCATGGATGGCCCTGGGACCACCTCCCCAGCTAATGTTGCAGTAGGATTACCCCATTTAGTGCAACTGCACAACCCACCTACTACTATTTGCTTCATTAATTTTTTAAACCCTGGTCAATCAGTTCAAAGGATCAGTGGTGAGTGAGCAACTAACTGCCAATTCAAAGGATAAGCAGTGAGTGAGGCTCGGACTAGTCACCACCTCTATGCTGTTTTTCTCCTCAGAAGTGGATGGTGACAGGCATTAGCAGATATTGTACATCATTGCGCACACACTTCACCTTCACCAAACATGCATTCCTCAGTACCCCGCACTGAGTCAGGCTTTGATGTATGGAACTCTGATTACACCCCGAATCCACCAAAGCCTGATGTGTACCCCCTTGAATACTCACAACTATCCTATATACCCCTGCTCGATCAGGGGAAGCCTGAGGTGCATCAGGGATGTGAATCAGTAGCCCCTCCTCCTTGCAGAAGCACCGATTCCCTGCCCTCCCTCCATGCCTACAGACCTGCCTGGGCTCACTCTCGGTTCTGGTGGGCATGGATGCATCCAGTTGTGGAGAGAAAGGGGGTCAATGGTGACACAGACACAGAAGGAGAAGGGAAAGTAGAAACACGAAGACAGACATGAGTGTGGGGAGCAGGTTTCGGGGAATTGGCCCCCATTTCCAGGGGGCTGGGGTAGGGGAGGGGTGAGGAGAGAGAGAGAGAGAGAGAGAGAGAGAGAGAGAGAGAGAGAGAGAGAGAGAGAGGGGAAGTTGTAACAGAGCCTGCTTCTGAAGGCACTGTCAGACGATCTTTGGCCAGCCAGCCTACCTCTTCCAGTGACATCATTCAGTGACACAGGATCCATACTGATGTCTCGCTCGACAGTTGAGCAATGAACTGCTCCAGTGACACTTGCTCGATGATGGGTTCAACATCGCACTTGCCAGCCAGCAGCCACTGTCAGCAGGCATCCCAGAGCTGTTGGGTGAACGGCCAGCCCACTTCACCATAAGCCAGCGAGCGGAAGCACTGGCACTATTCTTGGCTGTGGCCAACCCACTGTAGGATGGCTCACTTCAGGTGGGGGTACTCCAGCATGTTGGTGGCCAGGAGCTGTTGAGCCATGAGCTGGGCTTCTCCTGACAGGAGCAGCAGTAGGTGATCCACCTACTGCGAGGTTGGCCATGAGTTCGCCTCCATGACATGCCCTAACAGCTCAAGGCAGGCACCAGGGTTGTCCTGTGGCCCCATCTTAACCAGCTGAACAGGCACATTAGCCACAGGAACAACCACTGGAGCACCCACAGCCTGGATCCATCTCTGAACCACCAGCCAGTCCTCTGCCTGTGCTTCGAGCAGAACCTAGAAATGCTGGCTCTGATCCATGGACACTGTGACAAGGGTGTGCTGCTGGCATGGGGGGTCATCAGTGAGCATTTGGAGGAGCTCTCTGACTGGTTTGGACCCTATGGTGGTGTTTTTCCTCAGTCCTGGGTTTCAGTTCCAGGATAACACTTCTCTGACTTGGGGGGAACAGAGGAATTGGAAACAGACTCCAGAATAGGTGTTTTCTTTTTATTTTAACACTTTTCAGTGATTTATAATGACATAAACACACTACATACAATGGGGTGTCACAGCTCTCTCTCTCTCCTTCCTGACTGTGTGAAATACACACAGAGACACAGGTTAATAGACAGCCAGTAACTAGACACAGGTACATCCCATCACATGTTACCTGCTGGTTCAACCTGCCTCCTTCCCATTCACAGCCGATGCTCAACTACAACCCTGCTGCCACATACTTATAAACAAAATTAGAATTTGATGCTTGCAACACGATAAAAAAATGGGACATAGGCATTATTACCATTGTATTACATGACCTTTGGGAACTGAGAATACTAATTGTTGAAGTTTTCCAATTGGAATTTTTGTCCATTCTTGCTTGAGACAAGACTTCAGTTGCAGTCTGTGGTTGCTGTTATCTGATTGTCCTCTACATGATGTGGCATACATTTCTCAATAGGAGACAGATCTGGACTGGCAGCAAGCCAGGCAAGCCCACACACTCTGTGTCTATGAAGCCACCCTGTTATAGCCCATGCAGAAGGAGGCCTGGCATTGGACTTCCTGGGAAGAGATGTTGCCTTGAGGAGTGTCTCCCTAAAATCCCAGTACATGCCCCAATAAATCAATGGTGCCTTTACACACATGCAACTCACCAATGCTGTGGGCACTGATGCCCCCCCATACCATCAGAGATGCTGGCCTTCTCTGATAACAAGCTGGATGGTCATGTTCACCTTTGGCACAGAGAACTCAATGTCTGGTTTTCCTGAAAACAAGCTGAAATGTGGGTTCATCTGACCACAGCACATGTTTTCATTTTCTTTTGGTCCATCTGAGATGAGTTTGGGCCCAGAGAAATCAATGTTTCTGCATAGAATTATGAATGAATGGCTTCCTCCTTGCATAATACAGTTTCATGTTGCATTTCTGGATGCAACAGTAGACTGTGTTAAGTGACAACATTTTTCTGAAGTACTCCTGAGCCCATGAGACTATATTTGTCACATTAGCATGACGGTTTCTCAGGCAGTGCCACCTGAGGGCTCGAAGGTCATGCACATTCAACAGTTGTTTCCAACCTTGTCTTTATGCACTGAAATGTCTCCAAATTCCTTGAGTCTTTTCACAATATTATATACTCTAGATTTTAAAGACCTAAAATCTTGCATTAAAAATGTTCCTTTTGAATTGACTAACAATTCTCTCATGAATTTTGGCACAAAGGAGTGAGCCACAACCCATCTTTGCTTGCAATGTCTGAGCCTTTGGATCATGCTCCTTTTATAGCCAATCATGATTGCAATTAACCTGCTTATTGTGGAATCTTCCAAAATGGTGTTCCTTCAATATCCTATTAACTATTCTGTCTTATTTTGCCTCTGTTCCAACTTTGAGTGTGTTGCAGACATCAAATTCTAACTTCATTTATATGTACAAAATACAATTAAGTTGGTCAGTAAAAATATTAAAAATATTTTCTTTGTCTCATCTCATTATCTCTAGCCGCTTTATCCTGTTCTACAGGTCTTTTTGTCAATTAAATAAAGGTTCACATGAACTAGCAAATCACATCTTGTTGTTTTATTGCATTTTGGAAAATATCCCAACTTTTCTGAAAATGAGGTTGTCAAAACCAATTTATTCTTTATTGCTTTCAAACATTTAAAATTCAGTTCTCTAAATGACTCAGAATTTGTGATTGAAACATGATGCAGCACAAGGAAAACATGCAAATAGTGTAAAATCTGCAAAAGTTGGATCAAGATAATGCTTTGCATGAATGCAATGTTTCATTTCATAGAAAGTCTTGATAACCAGAAGCAAGTAATACCTTTCTTTTCCTTCTCTGGCTCATGACATGAGTCTTCCAACTCATCCCCACTTGACTCAAAGCTTTCTGTGCCTGTAAATATGCACAATGCATGTTCAGAGTTTTATTTCAGGTTAAGGTTGCTGCATACTACTGGCTCTTAATACCATTTGGGTAAAACCCAATAATTCATAATGCAGTGATAAAACCTACAACCTTTCAACAACTTCTTAAAAAGGGTTAATTTTCTAGTTACAACTTAAAGAAACTCATCACTCATGGCCATAAGCAGATGATTTATGATAAATATAAAAATCATTTAAAAAAAAGTGAAAATTGTATGTCGGTGTGTTTGTGAAACTGTACCCTGTTCTTTGCACAGTTCCTTCCTTGCTCTCTTCTCTTCTCTCTTCATCTGAACCTCCTCCCTTTTATGGGACTTAAGAGCAGCCTTGGATCCTGCTACCCAAGCCTCATAAGCCAGCTGTGAATAGAAGACAAAACGAGGGAAATCTCTGGGTTAAACACATTTGTGGGTGGTGTTTCTATTCTGTTTCATCTTAATATTTCTAACCTGAAGGGCAGATTTCTTTTTTGGCACGGATTCTTCATCTGTCTTGGTATCCACTTCACCGTCCTCATCCTCACTGTCACTTTCAAAGAGGTGATACCCACAGGAATCCCAGACTACATAATAACACACATATGAATACACCTTTCTTTATATCCTTGAAGTATTTACTCTAGTTAAATGTAGTTTTAACATTTAGTTGTAACCTTTAGTTATACCAGTGACATGCTTTATATATCCAACATAGGCAAAATTAGTGCAGTGTAGCGACGCAGCAAGTAGCATTGCCAAGTCACAGCTCCAGGGTCCCAGAATTGATCCTAAAATCAGGTTACTGTCTATGCAGAGTTTTACATGTTCTACCCATGTCCACATGGGTTTCCTCGTGGTTCTTCCCACCTCCCAAAAATATGCTGGTATAGTCTGTCAGTAATAGCGCCGAAAACCTGAGTTTGGTGCTGCCTCCAAACATGGCCACTCCAGACTACATTTCCCAAGAACCACAGCACCCCTCATCTCCCGAATATTAGGAAGTGCACCTGTTTCCCATTATCTCAGTAATCACCCCTCTATATACAAGCTCAGCAAACACTCACTCTTGTTTGCAAAGTATCATTCTGTGTCCTCATACCTGATCATGCCAAGCCTTGTTTATTATTCCTGACTTCCAGTGACTTTGACCCTGCTTCCTGTTGTTAATTTGACTTTATATTCTCGTCTGACCTCTGAAATACTGTTTGCACATCGATCGACCCTTGCCTGACCCTGACTACATCTTCAATTTGCTGATTTGAATTTTTTTTTCAAGTTTGCGACACACCTGCTCTCCCCTGCACCTGCATACAAAAGTGCCTGCACCCTGACGGGCTACTTTGCCATTATGAATGCAGTAGAGGAGGTGAAGCAGACTGTTCTCACTGCTCGGGGACAATTGTTGGGAGAACATCAATATATGTTAATTGAATAAAAAAACAGAATGTCACAATTAACAGCTATTGCTTCACAGGCCCTCCTGATACACCCCTCATCCTCCACTAGTGCAGCCACGATGGTGCCTTGACCAGAGAAGTACTCCGGGGAGGTTTCTGAGTGCAAGGGTTTTCTTCTTCAGTGTTCAGTATACTTCATGACCCTCACAGGAGCTACAGAGCAACAGAAAATGGTACAATTCATCAATCTTCTCACAGGCAAGTCTATGAAGTAGGCTAGTGCTGTTTGGGAGTGTGATGGTGAACACACTTCTTCCTATGATCATTTTATTGACCTTTTTAAGTGAGTATTTGGTCATCAACTTGAGGGTGTTGAAGTAGGTAAGAGACTACTCACAATTGGGTAGAGGGATAGAAGAGTGGCTGAGTATGCCCTGGAGTTTTGCATGCTAGCAGCAGGAAGCGGGTGGAATGAACTTGCTCTGAAGGCAAACTTCCGACAGAGATTATGCCCAGAGGTTCTCACGGAGCTGGCATGCTGCGATGAGCAACTCACTCTTGACTCCCTCATTGACTTGGCTATCTGACTGGATAATCTGCTTCATAACAGACCCTCATTACAGCACTCTCCAGCCCTTCCACAACCCCCATAGTCCCCAACTCCAATGAAGATCTCCCATAATCTAGTGCAACACTAAGAGAGAAAGGAGGCACTGTGAGGGACTGTGCTTCTACTGTAGTGAACAATATCATCTTCTAGCTAAGTGCACAGTCTGTCCAACTAACCCCTGAAGGCAGGGTCTCCCCAGTAAAGAATCTAGTCCCTCCAGCCCAGTGAGTCCTGAACCCACTTCCACACTACACTCACTAAAGATTCAAGTACTGTTAAAGCTCCCAGACATGACCCATGTTCTCTTTGCCCTCATAAACTCAGGGGCTGAAGGCAATTTTGTCAACCTTGAGGTTGTTGAGAGGTATAACCTGCCCATGGAGGAGCTCCTGTATACCTCAAAGCCATTGACGGCAGTCCCATTGCTGAACAGCTCATCAAAATCCCCACCTTACCATTTAAAATCCAGGTTGGAGCCCTTCATGTATAACACATGACCTTATTTGTCACCCGCACAGCATGCTATAGTTTTAGGTTTTCCTTGGCTTCAGCTCCATGATTCCTTCATCTCCTGGTAACACAGAGAACTTTTACAATGGTCATCCACATGCTTTCAGAACTGTTTACAACTCCCACAAGTCACCTTAGCATCCATGCCCATACAGAGTCCCTCACCTGGAGGTATTGTACAGATTCCCACTTGTTATGAACTTGAGGAGGTATTCAGTAAAGGAAGGGCCAATGGCCTGTCCCCTCATTGACCCTATGAATGTGCCATCGATCTTCTCCCAGGCCTGACCCCTCCTTGCAATTTCATATCTTCACTGTCCATCACCGAAAAAGCTGCCATGGAGGAATATGTGCAGGAAGTGCTACCACAGGGGTACATCTGACCATCTGCATCCCCAGCCTCAGCAAGCTTCATTTTTGTGGAAAAGAAAGGGGGGGCTTTGCCCATGCATCAACTACAGAAGTCAAAATCAAATCACGGTAAAGTATCCATATCTGATTCCCCTGGTAAGCTCTGCTTTAGAACAGTTAAGGACAGCTCAAGTGTTCACCAAATTAGATCTTAGAAGCACATATAATTTCGGAAGAATTCATGAGAGAGATGAATGGAAGACCGCTTTTAGCATGACATCGGAGCACTTTGAATACTGTGTAATGCCATATGGATTTTCTTGCACTCCCTGTGTCTTTCAATGCCTTATTAATGATGTCCTCAGAGACATGCTGGGATGTTATGTGATAGCTTACATAGATGATATCCTGATTTACTCCCCAGATGGAACCACCCACCATGAGCATGTCAAATCAATGCTAACCCAGCTCCTAGAGAATGACCTACATATCAAAGTGGAAAAATGTGGATTTCACATCACCCAGAGCTCATTCCTTGGTTACATCATCAGTGTGTAGGGTGTAAGCATGGACACCAGTAAGGTGTCTGCAGTCATCTCCTGCTCCATCAGAGGTTTCAGCCCGATTGCATCACCTCTCACCACCCTGCTTAAAAACAGTCCAAAATGTCTCCAATGGAACCAATCTGCCAAAGAGGCCTTGAAGCAGCTTAAGGCAACCTTCACGTTGGCCCTCATTCTCAGGCACCCAGATCTAACGGGGAACTTCTAGCCATCAAACTCGCCCTCAGAGTGGAGCCATTGGCTCCCTCAAGCCATTCATAATTCTCACAGTCCATAAAAAGCTTGAGTACCTGAAAACAGCAAAATGGCTGAATCCCCATCAGGTAAGGTGGGCACTCTTCTTCACCTGGTTCCAGTTCACTATTTCATATCATCCAGGCTCCAGACACTCTAAGGCCAATACCCTCTCCAATACCCTCTCCAGAATCCACACTATTTCTAGCCACAATCCAGAGTCCACTCCTATCTTGTCACTTGAATGTTTTTTTCCTGCTATTACATGCAAGGTTGACAAGAAAATAGCACATGCACAGCCTCACAATCCTCCAGAAGCCTGTCCTCATGGTCTCATGTATGTGTCTCATGTATATGCCAGTAATAGCACCAAAAACCTGAGTTCAGAGCCACCTCCAAACATGGCCGTTCCAGATGACATTTCCCAAGCACCACAACACCACTCATCTCCCAAATACTACAAAGTGCACCTGTTTTCCATTATCCCAGTAATCACCCCTCTATATAAGCTCAGCAAACACTCGCTCTAGTTGCAAAGTATTGTTCTGTGTCGTTGTGCCTGATCGTACCAAGCCTTGTTTATTATTCTTGACTTCTGGTGACTTTGACCCTGCTTACCTTTTTAATTTGAATTTCTATCCTCTGACCTCTGTTTGCACATCGACCAACCCTTGCCCAACCCTGACTACATCTTCAGTTTGCCGATTTGGATGGTTTCCAGTTTGCGATGCGCCTGCTCTCCCCTGCACCTGCATACGAAAGTGCCGGCACCCTGACACAGTCACATTTTTGTTTGCAAATGTACTTATCAAAACATGCTTAAAGGTGCTGACAGTGAACTCATCTGAAATTTAATTTCTTTTTTGTGTATGGCCTTTTTCTATGTCTCACAAGAACAATATCATGTGTACAGGATGTGATCATTTGGATGTGCTGAGGGTCACATTTTCCTACATCTTGAGGTAAACAGTATGGCCCTGTGGAAATAGCCAAACATGAGGAGCTTTAACTAATTAGCATAACTATGGAACTGCATCACACCAAGATGGCAATATGCGGGAAAGATTGTGACTCTGCATTGAGCTCGGAGAGTTTTGAGTAGCAGGTATGTAATTTGTGGTTGACATTCACAAATTACTTCTGATTGTGCTGTAAGATGGCTGCACCACTTTCATGCATTCATGAGCACTTTCATGCATTCAGTATGACTGACAAACTCTCTTGGAGGTGCAACCATCAGCCAGTTTGGATTTTAAACCAACTTTTGATATCGCAGATGCCGCACTCTCCTGGGTCTTTTATTTTCTTGTGTGATGCCAGATGGAAACAAAGAGAGGGAAGTGCGCCAGAGTTCTTTGCTGCTCACAGCGGAGAAACAACAAGCCTCCTCTGCCCAGTATCCTGCTCGCTAATGTTCAGTCTTTGGACAACAAACTGGATGAGTTGTGTGCATGGATTAAACCAGTGTTTCTCAACCTTTTTTCAGTCATGGCACCCTTCAGAAGTATGCAAATTCTCAAGGCACCCCCATATAAAATA
>JAODJS010000002.1:21672860-21683044 GCA_027576325.1 Sciades assimilis | reverse complement strand
GTCGCAGGCAAGCTGGAGCCTATCCCAGCTGACTACGGGCGAAAGGCGGGGTACACCCTGGACAAGTTGCCAGGTCAATACAAACTTTTTATTTTTCTGTAGCATTTAATTTTGTGCTGGAAAATGAATGTTTGGACTCTAAAATGTTTTTGTACTGACTCAATAATGTAGAAGTCCATCCATTATCCTATGCAGGGTTGCAGGCAAGCTGGAGCCTATCCCAGGTGACTATGGGTGAGAGGCAGGGTACACCCTGGACAAGTCGCCAGGTCATCACAGGGCTGATACAAGAGACAAACAGCCAGCCCCACTCACATGGTCAATTTAGAGCCACCAGTTAGCGAAACTGGAGCACCTGGAGGAAACCCACGCAGAACATGCAAACTCCACACAGAAAGGCCCTCATCAGCCGCTGGGCTTGAACCCAGGTCCTTCTTGCTGTAAGGCGACAGTGTTAACCACTACATCACCATGCCACCCTAATGTAGAAGTCATAAAATAGAAATCTATAACAACGTTTGTCTGAAAAAAATAGGGTACCTAAGACTTTTGCACAATACTGTATATCATTTTAGATGTCAACTGTTGGGAATTATCCTGTCATATTTTCTTTTTGTTAGAGCTTAGAGATTTGATATTATCCGTATTAATTTTAAATACTGTTATTCTTTTTTCATTGAAATATGCGAATGAATTAAACTTTAAGAATTGTCCTCTTGTAAATAACATTTAGTTATTTTTTTAAATTCTATTTTTAAAGTATAATATTTTATATTATTTTGGAGTTGGGAGTTGGAGAATAATCCTCTTATCAATGCTTCTTTATTATAAAAAAAAAAAGAATTTCAGAATTTTACTCTCTTTTGAAAGTTATAATTATTTTTAAAAGTTTAGTAGAGCTTCAAGTTTGTTTGTTTTTTCCTTTGGAAATAAAATTTTTATGAGAGTATTAACCCTTTGTGTACTGCGCAAGGCATTTTTTTTCTTCAATCAGAAAGAAAAAAATCTTTATTTTGCCATCCTTAACTTTTTCCCTATTTCCTGGTTTTCTCCATGCTCAACAACACAGGTGTAGAATTGGGTATGGGCGTGTCCCTACCAATATTTTGATAGAAGAAAAAAAGTCCCACCCCGTGCGCAGTACACAAAGAGTTAAGGAGACAGCAGAACTGTTTATCAACCATGTATTCTGGATTCACAGTCTGCCTACAGACATGGTGTCTGGCTGAGGCCCTCAGTTCTCTGTTCACTTCTGGAAGGAATTCTGCAAGCTCATTGGGGCCACTCCCAGCCTCTCCTCAGGTTACCACCCCTAGACTAATGGGCAGAGGGAGCATACCAATCAGAAGTTAGAGGTCACCCTATGATGCCTAACATCTGGTGATTTTTCTTCCTGAAGCCAGGTGCTTCAGGAAGAATTGAATATACCCACAATAGCCTTCCCTCATCCACTGGGCTGTCTCCTTTCTAGTGTTGCCTCAGCCCCCTCTTTTCCTTGAATAGGAGAAGGAGGCATCTGTCCCTTCAGTCCAAGCCTTTATCCAATGCTGTCACAGAGTTTGGGCACATGCATACAAGAGGATGGTAGATCGACATCGCAGGCTGGCTCCTGTTTACTGCCTGAGACAAAGGGTCATGTTGTCCATAGCCAATCTCCCTCTCAAGCTCCTAGGTTTGTTGGTCCTTTTTTTTTTATTTCTAAGGTCATTAACCCCAGGACTGTGAGATTGCCCAAGTCTCTGTGGCTCCTTCCCCTCCCAGGATCATTGATGGAGGTTAGGCCTACACAGTCAGGAAACTACTAAAGGCCTATCAATGAGGTCGGGGGTATGGTATCAGGTCAACTTGGAGGGTTACAACCCAGAGGAGAGGTGTTGGGTGCCAGCACATTTCATCTTTGACCTTGCACTCACCAGAGATTTCCACTGCAAGAACCCAGGAGCTCTCTCTGGGACACCCAGAGGTGAGGAGTCCATAAGGGGGGTGTCACAATCCAGCCAGGAACTTCCAAATCCTGACCTGTGTCTTTGTGCTCTATTCTGCATTTCCCCCCATTCTCTTCATATTGCCCTAGCATACCTGCTACACATTTGCTCTTAGTCACTCTATATAAACACCACAAGGAGAATTAGATGATGTGGCTACTCACTGCTACATTTAATCAAGGTCACGTTTATGTTCAGGTTTGTCCTTCTCTGGTTTTCTGATTTGGATTACATGTTGGATTATGATTTTTTTTTTGCCTGCTATGTTTTGGGGGGTTTTGACTGGGACTTTGACTTAGGAGTCTATCTTTCCAGCATTGATTTTTGTCAGCTGTTCTCGGATTTCCCCTGGGATTATTGGGATTGTTACACTGTGTCTGCTCAGTCACCCTTGGAACTGCCCAAGATATTTCAGACTGTGCTGCTGCGCCTGCTTCCTGCCTGTTCTCCTCATGATCCTACTCATCAGGTATGCCTCAGTTCTTATCTGTACTTTGGTATTTGCTCATTGAGTCCAATCTGCATCCATGGTCTCTGGCCCATGACATTCTAAAGGTTTAGTTGCATGGTGTTTCCATCAAACTTAGTAGTGATGGTAATCACTCCTTATATTCAACCCAATCCCACAAGAAAATTCTGAAGAAGCTCTGGCTGATAAAATATGGTGAAGTAAAATGTGACAGAATGCATAATAGTTACATACATCTCTGAAGACCAGATACTATACAAGTACCCAGTTTGTATAAATCACATGCCCTCACTCGTGAGTACAACTTTCTGACTGTGTTCTGGGAATCTGAGCACTTAAAACTTAACTAAATATGATTGATGTCATGTAAATTGTCATGTAATTTCCCCTTTTTGGCATATATTGCATGGCTTCCAGCATAAATCATGTTTTGTTTTGATCAGTCCATGTGCCTTTTGTTTTGATTCATGTCTTCACCCCTGTTTTGTCACTGGTTTATCACCCTAGTGTGTCATTACTGAATTCACCTATTTTCAGTTATGTTCTGTTTAGTTTGTCTATTTAAGACCATTTGTTTCATTGTCTTATTGCAAGGTCCAATCCTGCTTCATGTCATTAAGTTCCAAAATGTGTTCCAGTTTCTAGTTCTGTGTTCTTGTTTCTTCCTGGATTTTGATCTGTGCCTGTGCCTCAACTATGGATTATCCTGTTTTGTCTCTGCCTGTCTGTGTTTTGGCCCTCTCCACAAGCAACAGAAGAACGAGTACACATCAGTTTGTGAAACCGTGATGTAAGTATTATATTTCTTGGGGCCAAGCCTCATCTTCTCAACATGCTGCAGTGCCGTATCCCTCATTGTTTGAATACATTGCAGTCCAAAAAACTATGCAATTGCCATGAAGGAAAATGTTTACTCTCTTTTAAGATGTTGGTGCGAGCTTGCCAGGCTGTCAAGGGGTTAGGTCCAGCATATGTCCAGAGACTAATCTAACCCTACACACCAGCCTACCCTATGCTCCACTGGTACTGGTCAACTGGCCCCTCTTCCTCTTGGTTCCTGCCCAGCCCACTCAAGACTGCTGTCTGTCCTGGATCCCCATTGGTGGAATGACCTTCCCATCGAGGTCAGAACTGCTGACCCCCTGACCACCTTCAAGCACAGAATGAAGGCCCACTTCTTCAGGCTGCACCATTCCCCTGCTTCCCTGCCTACTGTGTAATCATGTAGTGGTCTTGACCAACCCAGGCTGTGTACTGTCTAGCCTGATCATGATGACCTAGTTTTGGTTATTGGGGTTTTATTTTTATATATTTATTTGTGCTTTGTCAGCTCATTTGTATGGTTGGCTTGTTTTTCTTGGCTGTTTGTTGATAGTGTAATATTCTGTTGAAGTAAAAAAGTTTTATCCTGTGACCTGTTCAGTTGGCACTAGAACTTTCTTGTCTAGAAGTTCAGCACCTCTAGTACCTGACTTTTGCACTTGTATGCCACTTTGGATAAGAGCATCTGCTAAATGCCTGTAATGTAATGTAATGTTTTAGTACTTATAAAATGTGAAATCTCCAAAAAGACAGTTTGAAATGAAGAAAAAAAGTGAGGGGTGGGACAAAGAGTGGTGATCAGTGATTGGTCAGGAAAACCATGGTTAGCAATGGTTGGTCACAAGCAAAAGTCAGGCATTACATCGTGAGTCAATGAACCTGTTTTCTAAACTTATAATTGCAGCTGAGATGTGAGTTGGAGAGCTGTATTGAGTTCAAGACAGTTACTAATGTGTGCTGAAAAAGTCACTAATTTGTTGCTAGGCTTTAATATTTTTAACTAATGTTGCAATAGGGCTCTAGAAATATCAATAAATTTAGTGACAAAATCTCTATGTTGGCAACACTGAAGGGGGGTTTGGCTTTGGAAATGGATATTGACCTCAGACTTAACAAGCGGCTGGAGCACCCTGACTCCAGCTGAGTAAAATGTTTCAATACACTGGAGTAAGCAAAGCTTTATAGAAAATGAGGTGTATCTTTTGCCTAACTGGAGGGCATATACACTATCAAAATTGGAAAAGTATATTGAGAAAAAATGTAATTAACATTTTAAACATTTTAATTATGTATTTGTCAGGCTGTTTTTTGTGATGCCAGTGTAAACTGTTATTGTTTCTGGAAGCTAATATAATGAGGTAGGCAATAAATCTAATTAAAGCTTATGGTAAATATTGGTATAGCGAGACCCTGGTGTGGATGGAGCACAGAAGCATGGCAAGCAGCTGTTTGCGCTGAAGTGGTTTCTTTATTTTATAGCATTTCAGCATAGGGCTCAAGAAACTCTTACTCTCTCACACACGCATGCACGCACACACATAGGCTGTTAACGAGCCCTCGGCACTGACCTCCCTTTCTCACTCTCCTTTTATCGGGTGCGGTCACTGAAGGAGATACACAAAGGCATGTTAATTGAAAATAAGTGTAGTGACACGACCACTCACCTTCCCTGACTCCTCACTTCATTCACAGACAAACACTCGGCCATGCCTCCACTGCCACATACCCCCACTGCCAGACTCAGGCCAGGGAACCATCCGGCCTGAAGCCAACTCCCCCCCGACAGGAGAGGAAGTCCGCCACCACCATCTGCACCCCCGGCCTGTGGACCACCTCGAATTTAAATGGCTGGATGGCAAGATATCAATGGGTGATCCATGCGTTGGCATCCTTCATGCAGTGGAGCCACTGGAGAGGCAAGTGGTCTGAACAGAGGGTGAAAGGGCACCCCAGCAGGTAGTAGCAGAAGGCAAGGACCACCCACTTGATGGCTAGGCACTCTTTTTTGATTGTGTTGTACCTGCCCTCCTGCATCGACAGTTTTAGCTAATGTACAGCACGGGGCATTCCTCTCCCTCCACCTTCTGGGACAGAACAGCCCCCAGCCCTCTGTCTGACACATCTGTCTGTAAAATAAAGGGGAAAGAAAAGTCAGGGGAGTGTAACAGTGGCCCCACACAGTGCAGCCTTTACCCTAGAGAAAGCCTGTTGGCATTGCTCCGTCTACTGAACCGGATCTGGTTCTCCCTTTTTAGTGAGATACGTCAGTGGGCTGGTGACTTCTGAATAATTGGGTATGAACCTCTAATAGTAGCCAGCTTGCCCCAGGAACTGTCTCACCCTGTTTCTTGTCTTGGGCCTCAGGCAGGCCACAATTGCTGCTGTCTTATTAATTTGGGGACACACCTGCCCATGGCCTAAGTGGAAACCCAGATACTGTACTTCCACCCACCCAATCACACATTTCTTTGGGTTGGCTGTGAGACCTGCCTGCCTCAGTGACTTTAGGATGGCCCTAAGGTGTTCAAGGTGCCACGGCCAGTCATTGCAGTAGATGATAATGCCAGCCACGTAGGTGGGTGGGGGCAGAGGACCTTGTCCATAAGCCACTGGAATGTAGCGGATGCCCCAAACAGCCCAACAGGAAGTGTGATGAATTGGTGTAAGCCAAATGGTGTGGAAATGGCCGTTTTCTCTCAGGACAGAGGAGTCAAGGGGATCTGCCAATATCCCTTTGTTAAATCCAGTGTTGAATAAAGACGAGCAGTGCCTAATCAATCGAGCAACTCATCAATGTGAGGCATTGGGTACGTGTCAAATTTAGACACCGTGTTGACTTTCCGATAGTCCACACAGAACCGGACTGACCCATTGGTTTTGGGGACCAGGACCACTGGGCTGCTCCAGTCACTAGGGGACTCCTTGATTATGCCCATTTCGAGCATGGCTTCAAGTTCATTGTGAACCACCTTTTTTTGTGTTCAGGCAGGCGGTAAGGGTGGCTCTGCACTACCACCCTTGGGGTCATCTCAATGTGGTGTTCTATGAGGTGAGTGTGGCCGGACAGGGGCAAAAACACGTTGGAAAATTCTTTCTGCAACTGGGCTACCTCTGTGAGCTGGGTCGGGAAGAGGTGGTCTCCACAGGGATCGGAGCAGTGAATGAGGTCAATTTTCTTTTTTGAACCTCCGGCCCCAGCTCCGCCTTCTCCAGAATTACTGACACCAATGCCATTGGGACCTCCTCATTCCAACATTTTAATAGATTGAGGTGGTAGGTCTGTAATGCCCCACCCCTGTCCATTCGCCTCACCTCATATTCGACGTCCCTGACTCACCGTGTGACCTCGAAGGGCCCTTGCCAGTTGGTGACCAATTTGGAGCATGACATGGGCAATAATATGAGTACTTTGTGTCCCGGTGTGAACTCCCTAAGGTGCATGTCCCTGTCATACAGTCGGACTTGACGTTCTTGCGCCTGCTGCAAATTCTCCTGAGTTAAGTGCATGAGTATGTGGAGCTTGGCGTGCAGATCGAGAATGTATTGAATTTCGCTCTTACTGGGTGAAGGTCCCTCCTCCCAATTTTCATCTAGCATGTCCAAAATGCCATGTGGCTTATGCCCATATAACAATTCAAAAGGTGAAAACCCTGTGGAGGCTTGTGGGACCTCTCATACTGCAAATAACAGGGACTCGAGCCATTTATCCCAATTATGTGCATCTTTACTTACGAACTTCCAAATTATATTTTTGAGAGCTTGATTAAACTGTTCTACTAAGCCATCCATTTGTGGGGATAGATGCTGGTGCCGATAGGCTTAATCCCCAGTAGCCCATACAGCTTGTGCAGTGTGAGTGACATGAATGTAGTGCCCTGGTCTGTCAGGATTTCTTTTGGAATCCCGACCCGGGAGATAAAGCAGAAGAGCACCTCTGCAATACTGCATGCTGAGATACTGTGGAGAAGCACTGCTTCTGCATACCACGTTGCATAGTCCACCACAACTAAAATAAAGCGATCTAATGGCCCAATGAGACCCATCCCAATTCTTTCAAAAGGGGTCTCAATTAAAGGGAGAGGGTGCAAAGGCACTTTTGGAGTGGCTGCGGGATTTATTAATTGGTATTCATGGCACACTGCACACCACCGATGGACATCCCTGTGAATCCCTGGCCAATAGAACTGAGCCATTATTCGGGCTAATATTTTATCCTGCCCTCAGTGTCTGCCCATGGGATTAAAGTGAGCCACCTGGAATATGAGTTCCAGGCAACTCTTTGGAATTAATAACTCTGTTATCTTTTCACCAGTTTGAGTGTCCTGCATCACTTGGATACTATCCTTAATAATAGTAAAGTAGGTGAAGGCTGACATCACATTTGGCTGGAGAATTTGACCATTGATTATTCTCACTTGGTCAAATGCATGCTGCAGAGTCCCATCTCACGACTGCTCTAATGGGAAATCCCCAAGGGAATCCCTGAGAGAGGGAGGAGGGGTGGGATGCTCCTCACTCCACATATCGCCCTGATGCGATGCTGATGTAGATGACTCTGTGACAGCTTCTCCTGCCGATTCTACTCCAGGGCTTTCCTCAGATGAATTATTGCAGGACCCACTCCTCACTATGTGCATCATTAACTCCTAAAAGGTAGTTGTGAACATCCCTGTGCACACACAACACCTTCAGTATTCATGCTCTCCCCAATGCCTCACCTTGCACCAGGCTTTGGTGGATTGAGGTCTGACTACAGCCGGAATCCACCAAAGCCTGGTACGTATCCCCTTGGACACTTACTAGTATTCAATACACTCTGGCCTGATCAAGGGCAGTTTCTGGCATGTCAGGGACCTGGACCACCACACCCACCCCCATCGCGGAGCACTGATGTTAGAGATGTCCCGACTCCCCGCAGCACTAGCATACCGGCCCAGGCTCTCCCTCTACACCAGTGTTATGGACATCACTCACCTAAGGGGGAGGAGACACAGACAAGGAAGGGGGAAATGGGAGGATGCCATGGGTGCGCCAGGCCAGCTGGGGTGGAGCCAGCCCCCGCCTCCACGGTGGGGTAATGGGGTGAGGACGGGAAACAGAGAGAGAGAGAGAAAAGAGAGAGGAGAAGAGGAGGCATGCCTTCCAGCTGTTGGAACCATTGCCATATGTTCCTCTGCAAGCTCAATTGCCTAGTCCAGCAACGCCGGGCGATGACACTGGACCCACTATGCCATTTCTTCTGGAAGTCATGCGATGAACTGTTCCAATGTCACCAGGTCAATCACTCCCTCGGTGTCACAGTTGTATGCCCTCAGCCACTGCCAGCAGGTGTCCCGGTGTTGCTACCCGAACGAGAATGGCCAGACGACCGCCTCCAAGTGCAGCAAGTGGAAGCACTGCCATTGTTGCTCTGGGGAGTGGCCAACATGCTGGAGGATGGCTCCCCAAAGGTCTACATACACGAGCTGGCTGTTGGTGGGGAGCTGCAGTGTGGCCAGTTGTGCTTCACCCATCAGCAGGGGGAGGAGGTGCGCTGCGTGCTGGTCCACCAGCTGACCCCACGCCTCCTCTGCCTGCTCAAAGAGCATGAGGAAGGCTTCTGGATTGTCATGTGGACCCATCTTCGTTAGGGTGAGGTGGGGAGGGTCTGCTCCGGAGGCAGTCATGGGTCCCGCCAACGTGAGCAGGTGCCAGAATGCCTGGCAGTCTTCCTATTGGGCCAGCACAAAGGCTTCAAACCTTTGTTCTTGCTCCTTCCACAGGGCAACCATGGCTTGGTGCTGGTTCTGCTGGGCTGTGGCGAGGGCATGGATGAGGTCCTTGAAAGGCGAGGGCTCCATGGGGCTGTTCCCTTCTTCACTTGTCCCGGGTTTCAGCACCACCGTAGCAAGACCCTGGTGTGGGTGGAGCACAGAAGCACGGCAGGCAGCTGCTTGCATTGAAGTGGGTTCTTTATTTGATAGCTTTTCAGCATAGGGGCATGCAGCATGCAGCAAAGCATAACCTTTGTTGCATGCTCCTTTTATATCCAATCTACTAATGAACCTACTTATTGTGGAATCTTCCAAAATGGCATTACTTGAATATCCAATAAACTTTTCTGTCTTATTTTGCCTCTGTTCCAATTTTTTTAGTGTGTTGTTGGCATCAAATTCTCCCTTCATTTATATTTACAAAATACAATTAAGATAGTTGGTAAAACTATTGAAAATCTTTTCATTGTATTTTTGTCAATTAAATAAAGGTTCATGTGAATGAACAAATCAGAGATTTTTGTTTTTATTGTATTTTGGAAAATATCCCAACTTTTCTGGAAATGGGGTTAGTATGAACCATAAGTCAAGCATATTGTGCATGAACAGCTCATAACAGACACAGTTAATTGTGTTACCAGCAAACTTACATGAATAAGTACATGTAGGCTTGCAAGGGTTCAGAGAACATTTGTCCAAGCTAATAATATTGAGTTTCCTGTGCTATCTTTGCAATAGTCTTTGTTGTTTGGCTTTATTTTGCTTGGTGTGAATTTAGTTCCTGAACACCATTCTGTCTATCCCACAAGAACGACATTTACAGTGCATGGTATGCTAGTTGATGGAAGGTCACCACACATGCAGACATGCTAATTCACACCTAGGGACAATTTAGAGTTGCCAATCCACCTCATACTGTATGTATAAAAAAATAGAAACCAAATATCCTTTATGTTCAATGCTATTAGAAATGCAATATTGTATCTAACATTCCTTACATTTCTAATTTATATCATACTCAATGTTTCAAAAAAGGAGGCCGCACCTTGCATATTTTATATTTTTATTGCACAAACGTGTTTCGGCGTGTGCCTTCTTCAGTGTGCAACAAAGTAACAAAAAACCAAACATAAATACCCACGCCCATTACCACGC
>JAODJS010000002.1:21630820-21642204 GCA_027576325.1 Sciades assimilis | reverse complement strand
GAAACTTCCACATCATTGCATTCCGTTTTTATTTACAATTTGTACTTTGTCCCAACTTTTTTGGAATCGGGGTTGTAACAGTCGTGGGGTTAATAACCTTAGAAATGGGGAAAGGGCTAACAAACCTGGGGGCCAGCTCATGTGAGGGGACCCAGAGAGGGGACCCAGAGAGGGAGATTGGCTGTGGACAGCATGACCTTTTATCTTGGGTGGTAGACAGGAGCCGGTCTACGAAGTTGATCTGCCATCCTTTTGTATGTGTGATTGGAGCGTAATAGGTGACGTCTGGCATGTCCCCAAACTCTGCAGCAGCATCGGACAATGGCTTGGGCTGAAGGAACAGATGCCTCCTCCTCCTGTTCAAGAAAAAGTGGGGGCTGGTAACTGAGGCAACACTGAAATGGAGTCAGCCCAGTGGATGATGAGGGAAGGCTGTTGTGGGCGTATTCAATCCAAGGGAGCGCCTGGCTCCAGGAAAATGAATCACCGGATGTTAGGCACCATAGAGTGACCTCCAGCTTCTGATTGGTGCACTCTGTCTGCCCATTAGTCTGGGGGTGGTAAACCAAGGAGAGACTGGAAGTGGCACCAATGAGCTTGTAGAACTCTTTCCAGAAATAAGCGGAGAACTGGGGGCCTCTGTTGGATATAATGTCTGTAGGCAGACCGTGAATCCAAATGCATGGTAGATAAAGAGTTCTAATCTCTCTTTAGCTGAAGGCAGCTTAGGGAGGGGAGCAAAGTGAGTTGCCTTAAAGAACCAATCAACGATAATCATGATGCAAGTATTACTCTTGGAGTTGGGGAGGCCAGTGATGAAATCCACCACTATGTGGGACCAAGGATGGTGAGGTACAGGTAGGGATCAAGCAACAACTTGGTTGCTAGTCTTGTTCCTAGAGCAGATGTTGCAGGCTGCCACAAAGGTCCTAACATTTTGCTGCATGGTCAACCACTAGAAGCATTGCCTGAGGACGGCAAGGGTCTGGGCTGCCCCAGGGTGACAGGCTAGAAGGGAGCTGTACCCCCACTGAAGTGTTTGGGAGTGCATGCAAAGCAGCACATACAGACAGTTGGGTGGACCATTGCCCGGTCCTGGATTGCTGGACAGGACGTTTTGGACAGTGGCTTCTATGTTGAGTTGGGTAGTGGCCATGAGGTAATGGACAAGGAGGATGGGCTCAGTGGTGTCTTACTGAAAGTCCAGAGAAAATTGCCTAGAAAGAGCATCTGGCTTGACGTTCTTAGAGCCAGGTCTAAAGTTGAGCACAAAGTTAAAATGGGAGAAAAAACAGTGACCATCTGGCTTGGTGTGCATTGAGATGTTTGGCAGTCCTGAGGTACCTGAGATTTTTATGGTCTGTCCAAATGATAAATGGGATCTCAGTCCCCTCCAACCAATGCCTCCAATCTTCTAGCTTGATAGCTAGCAATTTGCAATCCCCCAATGCTATAGTTGCATTCTGATGGGGTCATGCAATGAGAAAAGAATGTGCAGGGATGCACCTTGTTATCTTTGGCTGACCTCTGGGATAGAACAGCCCCAACACCAGTGTCAGAGATATCGACTTTGAGAATGAACTGAATGGAGGGATCTGGGATGATGAGAACTGATGCTGTGGTGAATCTGCTCTTAAGAGAAGAGAAAGCATTCTCAACATGGTTAGTCCAAGAGAAGGGGTGCTTGGAATATGTAAGTTTGGTCAGATGAGTGGCAATGGTGATGTAGTTCTTGATGAATCTTCAATAGAAGTTACCAAACCCCAAAAAGTGCTGCAGTTCTTTATGGGAAGAGGGAACAGGCCACTCGAGGGCTGCCTTGACCTTGGTGAGGTCTATTTGAACCACCCCAGGGGAAATCACAAAGCCCAAGAAGGACATAGTGCACTTGTGAAACTCACACTTTTCTGCTTTGGCGAAGAGTTGGTTCTCTAAAAATTGTTGCAGGACCTGTCTGATGTGGGACTGATGCATCTCCAATGTGGGAGAGAAGATGAGGATATCATTGAGGTAAACAGAGACAAACTGGTTAATGAAATCTCACAAGACATTGTTGATCAGGGCTTGAAAGACAGAAGGAGCATTAGTGAGCCCAAGCAGAAGAACCAGATATTTGTAGTGGCCCATAGGAGTGTTAAACACCATCTTCCATTTATCTCCTTCTCTTACTCATACTCAGTGGTAAGCATTGCCGAGGTCCAGCTTGGTAAAAAAAAAACTGAGCCCCCTGAAGTAATTCAAAGGCTGTGGACATGAGTGGTAGAGGATAATGGTTCCTGACAGTGATAGTGTTAAGTCCTCAATAGTCAATGCAGGGCCTGAGGGACTTGTCTTTCTTTTCCACAAAGAAGAACCCTGCTCCAGCTGGAGAGGATTATTGGTGAATGATACCAGCCACTAGAGACTCCAAGATGTATTTATCCATGGTCTTCCACTCCAAGGGGGAAAGAGAGTGGATACAACCCCTGGCAGGTGTGGTTCAAGGTAACAGTTCTATGGTGCAATCATAGGGTCAGTGAGGAGGGAGCGAGGTGGCACAAGCCTGGTTGAACACCAAATGAAGGACCAGATATTTGAGGGGCACATTAGAAAGATCAATAGTTTCATCAGGACTGGTGACAAGAGGGGCCAGGGGAGTCTGAGCAGACAATAGGCAAGAGGCCAGGCAGCAAGTACTCCAAGAGAGGATGGTTCCATTGATCCAGTTAATGTGGGGATTGTAGAGGTGTAACCAGGGAAGACCAAGTACAGTAAACTCAAGGGAGTCGTTCATGGCATAGAACAAAATTGACTCAATGTGATTGCCAGAAACCTTCAAAGTAACAGGCTCATAGACACAGGAAATGGGGCTGAGTTCAGCCCCATTCAAAGCTCTGGTGACAAGGGAGCAATCTAGCTGATGCAAGGGGATGTCCAATTCTTCCACCCAGGATGTCTTGATAAAGCTCTGATCAGCACCAGAATCAATGAGGGCTTGAACAGACTGGACATTGTTCTGGAATGAAATCTCAACAGTCAATGTTGACCTAACAGCAGGGGAAGTGTTTGCAGAAACGCCCACTTGTATCCCTACATCTACTGGTAGGCAGCCTTTTACTGGCAGCGAGAGATGAAATGTCCAGACTGTCCAAA
Source organism: Sciades assimilis (assembly GCA_027576325.1). Classification (NCBI taxonomy): domain Eukaryota; kingdom Metazoa; phylum Chordata; class Actinopteri; order Siluriformes; family Ariidae; genus Sciades; species Sciades assimilis. Next base: position 21,639,072 of record JAODJS010000002.1, on the reverse strand, counting down.
ATAAAAACAAGAACTAGTTTCTTGATGGCATCTTCTTTCCTTGGGAATTACCCAGGTTCTGCCTGATTGCCTGGACTCCAACTCAACGGGGGTGGCACCCTCCGATGGAGAGGTGATGGTCCTGAGTTTGGCCCTTCGGCTCCATTTCTGGTCCCTTCTCTGGTTGCACAGCAGAAGATGTGTGTCCACCTGACTGGCCAGGTCTACCAATCCATCCAGGGTGTCAGGAAGATCATGAGGTGCAATCAGAATGGTGTGATTTAATCCATGAAAGAAGGTATCATACAAGGCACTCACATTCCAGTTAACTGCTGCAGCAAGAGTCCGGAACTCAATGGGATAATCATGAATAGAGCAGGCACCTTGCTTCAGCACCATCAGCTGTCTTGCTACCTCCCTGCCCTTGCGAGAATGGTCAAAAACCTTCTACAGTTCCTCAGAGAATTATTTGAAACTCAAACAGCAGGGTGTTCTGGCATCCCAAACAGCTATTCCCCATTCCCATGCCTTTTCTGTTAAAAGTGTGATGACATAAGCTACTCAGGGACTCTCAGATGGGAAGGCAGATGCCTGACGTTCCATGGCGCACTGTGAAAGGAATGAACGGCAAGTCCCAGGTGAACCATCATACAACTGTAGAGCGGGTAGGCGAGACTCACGGAGGGCAGGTAAGGCCAGAGCAGCCAGTTGGCTAGTTTGAGCTGGCGCTGGTTGGCCCATGATTGAAGCCTGAAGGCTCTCCATCTGTGAGGTGAGTCTTTGAAAGGTATCTGTGATGAAGAATAATCTCTGACAAACAGCTATGATCTCTTGTTGAGGATAACCGAGAACAGAGTCCTGCTGAGCCAATGCAGATTTGAGTGCATCATAGTCTGCTGGGTCCATAGTGTGGCGGATAAATTCTGTCACAACCCAAAGGCAACAGAAACAGAAAGGACCCAATATGCAACTACAGGGAATGAACAGAAGCGTACCTGATGAGTGAGCTCATGAGGAGGACAGGTGGGTGGCAGGTGCAGCAGCACAGTCCAACACTAACACAGTGAAATCCAGGAAGATGGCATGAGGGCAGAGTGACTGGGGATAATAATCCCAGGGAGAAAAAAAATTAAGCCAGAAAAAATAACAAAGTCCCCAGTCAGAGTCCTGGCAACAAGTCCCAAAAAATGGCAGGCAAAATTGTAATCCAATAATGTAATCCAAAAACATAATCCAAGTGCCAGAAAGAATAGCAAAGTCCCAAGTCAGAGTCACAATAACAAGTTCCAAAGACACAGCAGGCAAAATTATAGTCAAGGACCTTCCCGCACTATTCATGGCAGCACCATTCTCCATTTCATTACCCTTGGCCTCTTGCCTATATTACATAGCTAGGGTTATGGGGGGGGGGGCTAGTCCTCTGGTAACCGCGAGAGTTTGACTCCCCACTCATATCTGTATTGCAGCGTGCCTTGCCAGATGGCAGTATGCATCATTTTTATGATGGTCTTTGGTATGACCCTATCGTGAGTAGAACTCGTGATCTCCTGATCAAGAGGTGGACATGCTAACTACTAAGCCACTTGCCAGTGGCCTGATGCCATGGTGAAGGCAGTCTTTCTTCGGGCCCAGGGTGTCAGCACCACCTGCCAGTAGTCCTTGGGGTCCAGTATAAAGATGAAGTGGGCTCTTCCCAACCTGTCAACCAGGTCATCCACTCTGGGCAGAGGGTAGCTATTGAAGTCTGAGACTGCAGTGAGCTTCCTGAAGTCATTGCAAAGTCTCAGACTTGCATTGGACTTGGTTACTGCCATGATGGGGCTTAACCAGGGGCTGGTAGACTCCGATAATGTCAGTGCACAGTATTCAAGCCACTTTATCCTCAATCACATGATGGCAGGCCTCTGGAATGTGCTGGGGCATTGATAGAGTGCCACCCCAGGGGGCCTTAATGTCATGCTGGATCAGGTGGATCCTCCCTGGTTCTGTTGCAAAGGCATCCAAGAACTGATCCAAGAGTTCTCCTAGTTCTTGGCACTGGTGCCTGGATAGAATTTATCTCTGATGGACCAAGGCATGCCCCAGTGGTTCTGTGGACAGAGAGGCCTGAGCCGAGAGCAGTGGAAGTGGTTTGATCCAGCATTTTAACAGATTGACATGGTAAATTTGTATGGTTTTTCACTTACCTGGCAGTTGCAGGTGGTAGTTCACTGGTCCAAGTCTCTCCACTTCAGTGACTGGGCTCTGCCACTGGGCCAGGAACTTGCAATTGGTAATGGGGATGAGAAGGACATGGTTGCCAGGCTGGAACTCCCAGGGCTCCACAGAATGGTTGTAGAGGTGGCTCTGTTCAGCCTGGGCAGAGAGCACAGGCTGGCACACAGTGGGGGCCACCTTCTCAATTCAGTCCTGCCTTGAGGGTTGGGAACTCTTTTGTGTTCGATGGTGGTGTGGAAGGGTGAAGGCTGCACTTGCCAGGCTTCTTTATCTATCTCCAGGAAGCCCCAGGGCCTTCTCCCAAACAGGAGCTCTACGGGTGAAGCGCATAATGGGTTGAGGAGTTTCCCTGATGGCAAACAGAACATATGGGAGAAGGAGGTCCCAGTTTCAGGTGTCTTCATCCACCATATGCTTCAGTATCCTCTTTAGGGTCTGACTGAACCTCTCAACCAGACCATCCATCTGGGGGTGGTAGACAGATGTGTAGCTCTGTTTCACCTACAACAGCCCACACATATCTGACATGAGCTTAGAGATGACTGGTGTACCTTGGTCCATGAGCAGATCCTTCAGGAGTCCCACATGGGAGAAAAGCACAACCAGTTCCCGGGCAATGTTTTTTGGAGGTGGACTTCTGCAGGGGAACTGCCTTAGGGTAACAGGTGGTGTAGTCCATGATGACAAGAATGTGTTCATGACTCCAGTCCACCTTGGAAAGGAGACCCACCAGAATCATGCACACTCTTTTGAAGGGAATGTTGATGGTGGACAAAGGCAGAAGCAGGGAAAATGCATGTCTCATCAGGGTGGTGTGCTGGCAACAGGGGCAGCATTGACAAAAGTTCTTGATTTCTGCATTCATCCCTCACCAGAGGAAGTGGTATTTGACCTTTCCCAAGGTATTCTGGCCTGCTAAGTGGCTGCACAAAGGGTTGAAGTGGGACAGGTGCATAACAAGGTCTACCTTAAAGTGGGGGATGACCAGCAGGTCCACCTCTTGGCCTTGCCATTCTATGTGGTAGTACAGGAGGCCTCAGCAGACCAGGAATTTAAAACTGGGCATGGGCTGTCCCAGCTGTTGGTCCTTCCCTTCCACTAGGTGCACCTGCCCTCAGTAGTTTTTGAGGTGTTCCTCCTGCTTCAGGTCTTGCCTGAAATTTCCTTCATGTGTCACCTGCTTAGACACACACGAGAGTGAGTTAGAGGTGGTGTGCAACTCACCTTCAACAGTACAGTCTTCAGCATCCTCATGCTCCCCAGCCAGGCACACATCTTAGAGCAGCAGGGTGCAGTCCACTAGCCTCTGGGGTGTTTATCATCACCTCGTCCTTCTAGTAGCAGGCAGCTCCTTCAGGAACCCAGGCCAATCTTATCCTAGAAAGAGAGGAACAGGCAGGTCAAGAACCACACCAACAACTCATGATCATGATTGGTGATGAGCAAGATGAGTGGCAGTGGCCACCTCTCATGTGTCCCCGTGCATGCAGGTAACCTTGACAGTACTGTGGCACCTTGCAGCCACAGGCAGGACAGAGGGCCTGACCAGTGTGATAGTGCTGCCCAAGACCAGGAGGGCTTGTACTGGCCATCCATGTACCCACACAGGGGCATTTAGTAGATGAGGACTGGTTGGTGAATGGACGATGCAACCAGCAAGCCATGGTTTCCAGACTGGAGCAGGGGGTACATGCTCAGGTGCGGTGGGCATGGGCTTGTCAACAGGAGAGGGAGGGTGTGCAATGTGTGGGGGCTGTCATTGGGCACCTTTTTAGCCTAAGAGGTGGGGGAGGGGCCCCAGCAGGTGCCAGCTTTGGTCTGGCCAGGTCTTGTTTACTGATGTTTAAGGTCACAAGGGTGCACTCAAGAGCTCCCATCAGTTCAGTGGGGGTCTGAGAGGACCCTCATCCTGATAGCCATGCATTCTTCTGCACTCTGCCTGGAGGAATTATTCCATGGTGACCAGTCCATGTGTGCCAGTCCCTCCCCCTGTGACTGGTATTGCTGAGTGCTGCTCAAACTGTAGCCAGCTCTTTGTGGTCCTCAACAACATGCCAATCTGGCTGCGAGGGTTGGTGTCAGCCTGGTACACCCAGTGGTGGAGCTCTGTCATGGCCTGGCAGATGGAGAACCCACAGTGCCCCAGGATCTGCTCTTTTAGGGGTGAGAAGGCTGAAGTAGGCCAGTGGGGTTTCTCCAGTGAGAAGGGAAGCCAAAAGCAGGGCCCACTCCTCTTCAGGCCAGCCCTCTCTATATGCCATCTGCACAAAGATGTACAAGCAGGCTTCTACATTGTCTGCAGGGGTAAGTTTTTGGAGCAGATGGAGGGCCTCTGGGTAGGAGTCAGGGAGGCATCCCAAAAGAGGAGAGGCTCTGGCTCACTGCTGCAAAAGCTCCTAGTTGGTGATTTGGAGGCCCTTTAAGAGCTCCTGTATCACCTGTTGTTGCTGGAGCCTTTTCTCTCCCTTTTCTCTTACAAACTGATGTATCAGATAGAGGGCTAGGGGCCATTTCATAGCAGGTGGTGGAGGGGGAGGATCACCCCCTACTGTACATCAGCCACAAGCTCAGGACAGTAAATACAGCATGATCAAGAAGGAGTGTCTGGCCACCAAATGTGAAGTCTTCACCCTCCAGTACTACCTGCTGACACAACTTTTTTTGAAATTGGGGTTGTAATAACCTTACCACAAGTTGTCACAAGCCTGTCTCGCAGTTGCTCATTTTTCCAAGACCCATAAAAGTTATAGAAGTGTTCTTCAGTTTGTCCCTGAAAATTTCTTTCTGAAATATGGCAAGAAAGTTTTCCTTTCAGAAAAAGTAGAACACTTTCAGAAATATCAAACCATTAATGATATAAACAACCCCTTTTTTTTTTTTCTGCTAAGTTTTAGTTACCAAAAACTAAAAAACACTGATACCCTAACAGGCCATTTTCTGTCGCTTGGTCATGCAACTTTTTGACACAAGCAAAAAATTGCTTTGTGTGCAGATATCTGTGACAGTGATTTTTTGTTGCTTGCGACAGATCGCAGGTATCAAACATGCTTGATATTCTGCAACAAAAAAATCACCAGTTGCTGACTTGTTGCAGAGATAGCCGTGTGTGTGTCTTTGGAATAGCAAAGCAATTGCTTCCAAAGGCTAAGCCAATCCCTGCCCATGAAGTAGTTACATGATTTCCACGTGACTTGCATCCCCCTCCCCAAATCACCAACTGGTCGCAGATAACGCACACATGCAGCTACCAGAGAGGGGAAACTTGCGTCCAAAAATCACAATACGCTTGCGACAGAAAATCGCCCATGTGCACTGGGCTTAAGACCTTTTCATTTAAACAAAGGAACAACTGCATTGCATTCTGGGAAATACAGTGTACTTAATCCGATAATGGCCCCTACCAGTTTCCAGCCACTTACATTTTGAATACTGATATTAGTTAAATCTTAATAGTAAGTCTTACAAGCATTATTAATCAAAGTACATTAGTGATTAATATGTCTGATAACTTAAGAGGCATTTATGCAAACACACATGATTTGTATAAGCAGACTGTGCAGGATCATTCATTGCCAAACACAGGGTTTTTGTCCATGTCAAGGAAAGAGTTTAATTTTTTCCCCAGGAGCAACTGTGAAGGGAAATACCAGTGATCATAAATACCAGTCAAAAAGCCCACAAAAAAAATGTTAAATTGGCTGTTCGACCATATATTTACATTACAAATAATTTTACCAGTAAGTCATTTTGCATTTTAATAATCAAATAATCTTGAATAAAATACTTTATGTCAATAAACTGGCAGTTTTATAAGAACAGAACAGAGGGAGAAACTTCTGACAGGTAATGGACATAACTGAGAAATAATTAGTGTGATCTTTCAGCTCTCCTTTGGTAATTTGTCAGCTGCTATTGGTAGATTGGTGGATAGTTTAGGTAGACACAATAGTTTAGGGTTTATCTACACTAATAAAGAAAACAAAAGAAAAATGTTATTTTTTTCATTTGGGTTTATTTTGTCATGTTCAGAATTTGCCATTTGACAATTCTTTCAATTTACAGCTTCACTATATATTGATAACCAGACATATTTCATGATTTTTTTTTTTTGTTTGCATTTTGTTTGCATTTTAATTAGAAAACAATGACGCAATTGTCTTAGTCTACATGCTGTGACTAGGTACTGTATACCACTGAGTGTTTACCTGTTGTGGCCCTACTGAAGTTTTAAGAGAATGCAAAATGCATTGCTGATGGTGTTGTATCCAAATCAAATCTGTATATTTTACCTTACTAATGAAATGTTTCAATTAGGATTAGCTCTGCAAGCCCAAGAATGATAATGTGACAGTTATTTATGGTGGTTATACATGGTTAATGGAACCACAGTTACATACCTGGACAGTTACCTGAATAATCTGCCAATAGTCCTGACAACAGGACTCACCCTATTAGATGTATGACGTTCATTATGTCTTAGAGTTATATCAAATATTATATTTTCATGTCTGAAACAAAAGAAAATATAATATTTGAGGACTCACCCTAATATTGCCCTTAAACATGCTCAGAGATGACCACTACATTCACACCATTGGCAAGGCTGATGTTAACCATCTAAAATCTGGAAAAGCTGCATGGTGATGCACAGGTAGTAGCAGTAGCAAAAATAGTAGCGTCTTAATGCTTGTAGCCACAAGAGCTGACAATACCTAGTCCAGAATTTAGGACTTTGAAAGGGAATGTCTGACCTTGGGAAGCAAACCTTAGGGACCCAGGCACAGAAAGCAGACTCTGCAGAGCTGACTAGCACACTTCCAGTTGGGTGATACTGCATATTTCTGATAGCAAATATCGCTCAAGATCCAGCAATTTTATTATGCTCACTATTCTAAAAGTCCATACTGTTTTTGGCCATAGTTTCTCCCATTTTGCTACTGCAAATGATTGTAATTCATCACAAAACACATTCAAACTCACAGCTTCCATATCAGTTAATGTCTTTTAAAAAAAAGGCAAAAAATTATTTTTGACTGTTGTACTTGCTAATTACTTTTTTCTTCGGTCTGTCATTGCATGAATGTTGCATAGTATTATACTGTATTTGCACTGTACATGTCATTTTGTGTGGACAGTGTTTGTTTATTCTCCTGCTGAGGCCTCTTGGCCAGGTCATCATTGTAAATAAGAACTGGTTCTCAACTGATTTTACCTGGTTAAATTCAGATCAAATAAAATAAATAAAATGTATAATGGCCACTGTACAAGCCTCTGTACAGCCTCTATGTTCCATAGTTGTTCAGTTGGTCAGGTCTAGGCTCAGCATTGTTATGTGACAAAAAAATATAGTCAGCTGACTACCTGAATGACCAGGTAAGACTTTGTGAAGTGGTTTGGTTCTCCCATTGTCAATATAATATCTGGGTGAAAAATGAATGCAACTCTGGATGTAAATAATAATAATAATAATATGAAATCTTTATTTGTCACATGCACACTCAAGTATAGTGAAACTTGTCCCCCAGAACCTTCTTGCTGTGAGGCAACAGCACTAACCATTACACCACCATGCCACCTGGGGGTCTGTCAAACAAGATAAAGCCTCTGTCAAACAAAATAAATGTTGTGATGTTGCATAAGATTGTTGAAACAATGCCATGGTGAATGCGTTCTGTAATCAAAGATAAAGGCAGTCAAATGAAACATAACAGTGTGCGACTTTTTTTGGCCAGGCACTGTATATATACAGTGTGAGATAGTGATTTTAAAACAGTGGTGTCTTTAGTTGCTTTTTTTTTTTAATCTCTCCTGAGGTAGATGCCCCCGAAGCCCATTTAGATGAGGTCTGGGCTACACCTCTGATATCTTCAGATACTAGCAATGCCCCTGGTGTAATATATTAATTTGTGATTTAATTAAATAGGAAAGCAAAACACATAACATATAATGCTAGAATGCTGGAAGCTGCAATTAATTCTGATATACCGTAAATCCTCTAATATAGGACGGGGCCTGTATTTCACTCAAGTGCATCTTGGACCAGGCCATAATTGGAA
>JAODJS010000002.1:21143490-21154276 GCA_027576325.1 Sciades assimilis | reverse complement strand
ATATCATTGTTGTGAGTGATATTTGTGGGGAGGAGAAAAAAAAAGGGGGGGGGGGGTAAAATCACCAGTCCAGGGAATCCAACCAGCAACCCTTTGGGCTCAAGGCTGCATCTCTAACCTTCATGGCATGTGTAAGGGAATACATGTGTATTACCTTAATGCACTTCAAGCATTCATCTGTATCTGTTTGGCATGTGCACAGAGAAAATAAACAAACCTCTAAACTGGCGCTCATTGGAAAAATGACTGGGGGGGTTTGACCATCAGTTGTAGACAGAGAGGAGGCACATTACAGCAGGTAATGTATGATTCTCACCTGTATCTAATCACAGGCAGTTCATTTATGTGTCTGTTGTGTGCTTGTGGAGAGAAGTCATAAACCAGAGAGAGAGAGAGGGCTGAGCAGCACAGAGCCATGTGTTTGTGTGTGTACAAGTGTGCTGAGCTAAAATGAAATCTCTGAAAAGCATTAAAAGGAAGAAAATAAAATGTGCCTTTGAGTTGCTGTAATGCTGCCTCTGTTTCCTCATTTCCTGCGAACCACAACTGTTTACACTGGTGCTGAAATTCAGGCTTTGAGGAAGAAGCACCATCATGGAGTCATTGCCCCTCCCCAAAATCATCCGGATCCTCGCTGGTATCCAACAACGTTAACAACAAGAGAATCAGCAGGTGGAGAATTGGTAGATGCTACAAAGCTCAGTCCAGCCAGTGGGTACTCCAGCCACAGTCCCAGCAGCCACTGCTGTGGGGATAGGCTACATCACACTTTCTAAGTTGAGTCCACAGGATGACCTTGAAGCTTTCATAGAACTTTCTGAGCATGCCGCAGTAGCATGTGATTGGCAAACCTCACATTAGGGGGTTTGCTTGTTGCCACTGCTGTCAGGAGAAGTCAAAACACTATCATCGACTGAGTGGTGTTGAAGTAATTTTTCATTTGTCTGCCAGAAAAGATAGTTGATTGGGTCCAGTGCTACCATCTGGCATAGCAGGAAGAGGCAATTTGGTCATGTGATGGTGGTTCCAGAGGCAGGTGGGTACCTTGCGTCTTCTCCCTCTCTTTCTTGTCCTTCCTTTCCTGTCCTGTCTTGTCCTTTCTGTATCTGCATCATGGAAATGGGGGCAAATTCGCCCTGAAACTTGTTCCCCAAGCCCAGGTTCATCCCCATTTCTTTACCCCATTCTCCATACCCTCTGATGTCTCCACTAAATCTCTCTTTCTCTACACAGGTGGAACACTCCATGCCTACCAGGACCATGGCAAATCCAGGTAGGTTTGCAGGTATGGTGGGAAAGCCAGGCACTTCTAGTATCAGCATTCCCTCATGGAAGTGAGTAAAGAAGAAGAAGCATTTATTTGTCACATGCACACTCAAGCACAGTGAAATTCATCTTCTGCAATTAATCAATCTGAAGCAGTGAACACACATATGCACGCACACAAGTGAACAATGAGCATACACACACACACACACACATATACCCAGAGCAGTGGGCAGCTATGCTACAGCACCCAGGGAGCAGTTGGGGGTTAGGTGCTTTGCTCAAGGGCACTTCAGCCCAAGGCAATCTAGATTTCTGACATGCCTCAGCCCTCCCCTAATTGAACATGAATGTACTGTACTGCATGTCAGTGACTATATAAAGGAGTACACATTAGGCCTTGGTGTACCACAGTCCATCAGTCCTGATTAAATGTGGGTCATTGGGAAATGTACAGCTTGTGAAGGTGAGGTGTGTGCATGGAGATGTCCATGAGAACCTGCTGCCACCATATTAAATATTAAATTCAGAGGGAAAAGCAGACAGATAGAGGCTTTGCACTATTACATGACCTCATAGCAACAGTAACTATGCTGCCATGACAGGGGGCACATTTGTAGTGCTTCGTTCAGATGAGTTAGTTGTTAATGATTGGTATAGGAAGGTTTTGCTGTGTTTTTGGATGTGCAAATCATTCTGAATGAAACAAAGACATCAGATTTTTTAGTTTATCAAAAGTAATTAATCATCAGGGGGAAAATAGAGAAATTTCTAAATATAGGAGGTAAAATGGGAAAAAAATAAACATTTGGTGTCAATTGCCGATTTTGAAAAAATGAGTTCAGAGCAGCTTCCAAATATGGCCGCTCAGGACTACATTTCCCAAGTACCACAGTGCCCCTCATCGCCCGAATACTAGGAAGTGCACCCGTTTCCCATTATCCCAGTAATTACCCCTCTATATAAGCTCAGCAAATACTCACTCCAGTTGTGAAGTATTGTTCTGTGTCCTCATACCTGATCATACTGAGCTTTGTTTACTGTTTCTGACTCCTGGTGACTTTGACCCTGTGTTCTGTTGTTTATTTGACTTTGTTTTCTCACCTGACCTCTGAACTACTGTTTATACATTAACTGACCCTTGCCTAACTCTGACTACATCTTTAGTTTGCCGATTTGGTTTCCAGTTTGAGATGCACCTGCTCTCCCCTGTGCCTGCATCTGTAAGTGCCTGCACCCTGACAGGATACTTCACCAGTATGGATGCAGCAGAGGAGGCAGGGCAGACTGGTTTCAATGCTCAGGGATGATTGTTAGGAGAACACCAACAGATGTTAAGTGAATTAAACACCAAAATGTTGCAACGAGCAGCTGTTGTCTCGCAGGCCCTCCTGACATGCCCTTCAACCTCCACTGGTGCAGCCATCATCAGGCTGGAAAAGGTTACAAAACTATCTCTAAAGAGTTTGGATTCCACCAATCCACAGTCAGATAGATTGTGTGCAAATGGAGGAAATTCAAGACCATTGTTGCTCTTCCCAGGAGCAGTCAACCAACAAAGATCACTCCAAAAGCAAGACATGTAATAGTCAGTGAGGTCACAAAGGACCCCAGGGCCTCTTACGGAAAAGACCCTGAGACATGCTTTCAACCAAGTGAGAGTAAATACTGGTCAGAAACTTCAGCTTAATGTTGCACTATTCCATCTGTATTTTTCGATTATAAAAAATTTATATTAAAAGGTTATGTCAAGTGATGCAGGAGCAGTGCTTTGAAGTCTTGCTGCAGGCTCAGCAGGAGGATCATCAGGTCTTCCAGAACCTGCTTGCATTGGTGGGCACTCCAGGCACCGGGTCTGCAAGTTTCCCCTACATCACCCTGACAAAGATGGGGCCTCACAATGGCCCCAGAGCCCTTCTGGTGCTCTTTGAGCAAGCCACAGAAGTGTGGGGGTGGCTAATCAAGCAGTGAATGGCTCACCTACTGCCACTCCTGAGTGGAGAGGCCCAGCTCAGTGCTCAGTAACTCCCCAATGACAACAGGCTGGACTACGACAACTTAAAGCAAACCATCCTGCAATGCATCAGCCACACCCCAGAGCAACATCAGCAGTGATTCTGTGTGCTGACTCTGGAAGAGGTCAACTGGCCACTCCATTCAGCCAACAGCTCCAGGAAGCCTGCAGGTGGTAACTGAGGGGCAGAAGACTGCGACACCAAGGGAATCATCAACACAGTCACACTGGAGCAAGTCATCACTTGGCTGCCTCCTGGGGACAGCAGAGTGGGCCGTACCATATAACGGTGGTTCCAGCGGCAAGCAGACACCTTGTCTCTCTCTCTCTCTCTCTCTCTCTCTCTCTCTCTGCACCCTCATCCCATCACTTCCCTGTCCCTGCACCATGGAAGTGGGGGTTGACACCCCCCCACACACACAGCACACTCACTGAGCCCGTGGTGTCCCCCTTCCTTCCTCCCCTTACAGACTTGGACAAATTTGTTGGTACTTTTACATCTCATTGAAACCATGCTTTATTCCTCCTAAAAAATAATGAAATTAAAAGCAATTTTATCATTTATACCTGTGGGCCTTTGATATGTCAAAGTAAAGCCAAAAAAAGTGTGAAAAGAGATTAATTATTGTTTATTCTACAAAGATGTTCTAAAATGGCCAGGACAGATTTGTTGGTACCACAAGAAAATATTATAAATAATTGGATTATAGTGATATTTAAATCTAACTGTTTTCTTTAATTAGTGTCACGTGTTCAATCTTTTAATCAGCCATTCAGTCTATTTAAATGGAGAAAAGTCATCACGCTACTATTTGGTATTGTTGTATGCAACACATTGAACATGGACCAGAAAAAGCAGATAGTTGTTTGAGGAGATCAGAAAGAAAATTATAGACAAACATGTTAAAGGTACAGACTATAAGACCATCTCCAAACAACTTGATGTTCCTGTGACTACAGATGCAAATATTAAGTTTGAGGTGGCTAATCATCCTTTCTCACAGCTGAATAGTTGGACACAGCTCAACATGGTCAAGTCTTAGGCATACAAAGGCACCACTGGCAGCTGCCATACTACTCATGTCTGACCACAGAACATGGCTCAGATATTAATATTGATACTTATAGGCAATTTAGAGTAGCCAATTAACCTACCTGCTTGAACACAGAATCTTCTTGCTGTGAGGTGACAGCATTAACCACTACACCACCATGTCACCTACAGAACTTAAGAAGTTTAAGTTCTGTGGGACTGTAGCCAACCTTCCTGGATGTGGCCACAAGAGAAAAATTAACCACAGATTGAACAGAAGGATAGTGCCAATGGTCGAAAAAGAACCAAGGACAACTTCCAAAAAGATAAAAGTTGAAGTCCAAGGTCAAGGTACATCAATGTCTTCCACACGTCTTCCACATCAAGCACTATCCACTTTTTGAGTGACAGGAGGCTCAGTGGAAGAAGACCCAGGAAGTCTCCATTGTTGAAAGAAAACTGAAAAAAAAAAAAAAGCCAGAATAGAATTTGCTAAAATGCATATTGGCAAGCCACAAGGCCTCTGGGAGCATGTCCTTTGGACAGATGAGATAAAACTCAAGTTTATTGGCAAGTCTTATCAGCTCTATATCCACAGAAGAAGAAAAAATTAAGTTTTCAAAGAAAATAACATCATACCTACTGTGAAACACTGAGGAGGTTTGCTTATGGTTTGGGGCTGCTTTACTGTGTCTGGCATGGGGTGCCTTGAATCTGTGCAAGGCACAGTGATATTTCAAGACTGTCAAGGCATTCTGGAGTGAAATGTACTTACCCTGTGTCAGAAAGCTCTGTCTCAGACATGGGGCATGGGTCCTCCAACAGGATAAAGACCCAAAACACACAGCTAAAAGTACCCAAGAATGGCAAAGAACAAAACATTGAACTATTCTGAAGTGGCCTTCTAAAAGCCTTGATCTGAATTCTATCAAACATCTCTGGAAAGAGCTGAAACATGCAGTCTTGAGAAGGCACCCTTCAAATCTGAGACAGTTGGACCAGTTTGATCAGGAAGAGTGGGCCAAACTACTTGTTTACAGGTGCAGAAGTCTCATTGAGAGCTATAGATATCCCTTCTTTGCAGTAAGTATTCTCTACAGAACAAAACATTAGATTAACGGTCCCATAATTTTTGCCCATGTTTTCTTTGTTTTTATTTTTTTAAATATTCTTTTGAACCAAAAATCTAAAAGTCTGATTTTTATTAAATATGGAATAAACAATGATGGATGCCAATAAATTTTGTCTGTTTCAAGTTATTTCAGAGAAAATTGCAGATTCTTCTTTTTTCATGGAAGGGTACCAGCAAATTTGTCCATGTCTGTATGTTTCTGTATCTTCTCCCCCTCAGGTGAGTGATCCCCGAGCCACTGGTGCAGAGGTGAAGCCTGGGCCAGTATGCTGGCACTGTGGGGAGCCTGGGCACTTCCAGGACCAGTGTCAGACAATGGAGGTGGGAGCAGTGGTCCACATCCCTGACACGCCAGAGACCACCCTCAATTGAGCTGGAGCATATTGCATACCGGTGAGTATCCAAGGAGATACCTATCATGCATTGGTAGATTCAAGCTGCAATCAAACCTCCATCCACCAAAGCTTAATTCAAGATAAGACTGCAAGTTTGGTGAAGGTACTGTGTGCACATGGGGATGTTCACAAATACCCATTGGGCTCTGTTCACATCCAATTTTGGGGAAAAAAACATCATGTGTAGGCTGCAGTTAGCCTGTGCCTCACCTACCCACTAATTCTGGGAACCAATTGGCCAGGGTTTAAGTGTTTAATGGAGCATGTAGTGGTCGGTGGGTCCTGCAATTGCAAAACATGGGGGATCCCAGTGTAGCATTTTCTCAGTTATCTCAGAGCTGTCTACATCAGTCCCACATCATTGTGATATGGAGAGGGGGAGTGCACCTCTCTTCCTCTCTTTTTGGGGAATTCCCTCAAGGATTTCCCTTTAGAGCAAGTGTGAGATGAGACCAAATGAGAGTAATCACGTTTGACCAAGTGAGAGTAATCGATCATCAAACCCTCTAGCCAAACATTGTACTTTCCTGTCCACAGAGCAATAGGAAACTCATATTTGGTGTGGCTCATTGTAACCCTATGGCCGGACACCTAAGGCAGGATAAAACACAAGCCCATCTCATGGCTCATTCCTATTGGCTATGGATTCACAGGGATGTCCATAGGTGGTGTGCAGCATGCCATGAATGCCAGCTGGTAAATCCAGCTGTCACGCTAATGGCACCATTGCACCCTCTTCCCCTAATCAAGACCCCCTTTGAAAGAATTGGGATGGATTTCTTTAGGCTATTAGACCAGTATTAGAAGAGGGCATCACTTTATTTTAGGCCTGGTGGACTATGCAATGTGATGCCCAGAAACAGTACCATTGCACAACATTTCTGCAGACAATGTTGTGAAGGCACTGTTTAAAATTATCTCCTGAGTTGGGAAAGAAATCTTGACTGATCAGGGCATTACATTCATGTTATGCACCCTTCATGAACTGTATGAGTTAATGGAGGTTAAATTCATCCACACAAGCATTTATCACCAACAGACAGACAGCTTGGTTGAGCAGTTTAACCAAACCCTTAAAAAATTTATTTCTAAGTTTGCAAGCAAAGACACATGGAATTGGGATAAATGGCTCAAGCCCTTGTTATTTGCAGTACAAGCAGTTCCATGAGCCTTCACGGGGTTTTCCCGTTTGAATTATTATATAGGTATAAGCCTCATGGTATCCTAAACATCATGCAGGAAAAGTGAAATTCAGTATGTTCTCAACCTGTGTGCAAAACTCCACACACTCAGTCACCTAACACAGGAAAATTTGTGGCAGGCCAAAGAATGCCAGACCAGGCTGTACAACAGGGGTGTGCATCTTTGAAAATTCACACCAGGTGATCAAGTGCTCATCTTATTACCCACATCAAGCTCTAAATTACTCGCTAAGTGGCAAGGGCCCCTTAAGGTCACATGGCAAGTTGGGGATGTAGACTATGAGGTGAGGTAGATGGATGGGGCAGGGCATGGCAGATATACAACCTCAACCTGCTGAAACTATAGAATGAGGGGGTCCCCATGGTGTTGGTATTGGTAGTTCCAGAGAGGGGCAGAAGGCGGAGAGCTGGGGCCAGAGGTAAAAATGAAAGTAGTCTCCTAACCCACCTCAGTCTCCTGTGGAGACCACCTCTCGTCGGCCCAACTCACAGAGTTTGGCAGGTTGCAAGTGGAGTTTTCTGATGTGTTCTTGCCCCTTCCCAGCTGCATGCACCTCATAGAACACCACATCGAAATGCCCCCAGGGGTGATGGTGTGGAGAAAAAAAAAAGCAGAAAAAAAAGGTGGCTCATGATGAACTCAAGGCCATAACTCCATTATACCCAATATTTCTAACACACAAATTCACCCAGTTGTCATTTAGACCATGCCCCAATTAGTTTTGATTTACATAATGAACACTAAAAAAAAAAACCTTCTAGATGCCGCTTCAAGACATCTTTATTAAAGGACCCAAATTTTAACACATACTTCAAGAGAGAGTGGGCATCCTTTCTACATAGAAATGAATGATTCTCCAGACACATCATCCACACTCCTCTGGGAAATGGCTAAGGTAGTACTGAAAGGCAAAATCATTTCATTTTCAACATATAAAAATAAAAACAACAAACAATTGAACATGAACTGGAACAAAAAGTAAAACATTTAACAAATTTATATTCTTCTAATCCTTCTGACCAAATTAACTGAACTCAGAGAAGCAAAATTCCTTCTTGAAAACATACTCAAAAAACCTCACAATTTGTAATCCAAAAATCAAGACATAATAATTTGAATGTAGTAAAAAGTAAAATATATTTTTAGCAAATCAACTCAAAAGAAACAAAGAAAAATCAATAGTCCCAGTAATTAAGGATTCACAATGTAATGTTTTACATTCCCCAGAAGACATCAACACTGCATTTCAGACATTCTACAGCCAACTAAACACCTCTGTCAAAGACCCAAACCCTTTAGACATTGAACATTTTCTAAACAGCATTATCCTCTCAAAACTCACATCAGAACAGGTAGAAACACCTGATAAATCACTCTCACCATCAGAACTGCAGAAAGCAGTACATTCAATGACCAATGATAAAGCACCAGGCCCAGATGGTTACCTTGCTGAATTCTATTAATGCTGTTGGTATGCCATCTCATCACTTTTCATCAGGACTTTAAGGAAACTTAAAACCACCTCATATATACCACCCCACATGAACACAGCTTTGATCTCAGTATTACCTAAGCCTAACAAAGACCCTACCCTCTGTTCTAGCTACTGCCACATATCATTCATTAACACAGACCTGAAAATCATTAGCAAAGCTCTAACCAACCAAACTGAAGGTGTCATTCAAACATTAATCCACCCAGATCAAAATGGCTTCATAAAAGGTAGACAACCAATGGGCAGCACAGTGGTGTAGTGGTTAGCACAGCAAGAAGGTTCTGGGTTCAAGCCCAGTGGCTGATGGAGGCCTTTCTGTCTTGAGTTTGCATATTCTCCCTGTGTCTGCGTGGGTTTCCTCTAGGTGCTCTCATTTTCCCCACAGTTCCAAGACACGTGGTTAGGTTTACATGGGGCAGCCTTGGGCTGAAGTGCCCTTGAGCAAGAGTATGTGCTCATTGCTCACTTGTGTGTGTATGCGTGTGTTCACTACTTCAAATGGGTTAACTGCAGAGGACGAAATTCACTGTGCTTGAGTGTTCATGTGACAAATAATGGTTTCTTCATCATCCAATAATGCATGACACCTGTTTAATCTGATGCACATCTTCCAACAAAAAAAAAAGCAACAGTCACCTCACTAGATGCAGAAAAAGCATTTAACAAAGTAAACTGGAGAGTTTTGGAAAAGTTTAGCTTTGGGGAATCATTCATTCACTGGATAAGGACACTAAAAAATACCTATGGCTGCAGTTACAACAAATGGTATATGTGGCAGCGGGGGCGTGGTCAAGCATCAGTCTGTGAATGGAGGGCAGAGTCAGGGAAGGTAAGTGGCAGAATCACTGCAAATGATACGAATTAACCTGTTTGTGTGTCTCCCCCAGTGACTGCACTCTATAAAAGGAGAGAGAGAGCAGAGAAAGGGAACTCTCCCCAACCTGGACACTTGTGTGCATGTGTGTGGATGAGCAAAGTAAGCCACTGAAAAGTGCAAAATAAGTGTTTGTAAGAACTCACTTCTGGCCTGCCATGCTTCTGTGCTCCACCCACCTTCAACTATTCCTACAGTGGTGGTGAAACCCAGGACAGAGCACAGAAGAGAACAGCCTCATGGAGTCCTCCCCCTTCAAGGACCTGGTCCGTGCCCTCATCATGGCCCAACAGAGCCAGCAACAGGCACTGGTCACCCTCCGGAAAGAGCAGGAACAATGGTCTGAAACCCTGGTGTTGGTGCAGCAGGAAGTTTGCCAGGTGTTCCGGCACCAACTCGGGTTAACGGGGTCCACCAACACCACTGCTGCTGACCCACCCCACCTCACTCTAATGAAAATGGGTCCGTAAGATGACCCCGAAGCCTTCCTTGCTCTCTTTGAGTAGGCAGCAGAGGCGTGGGGTTGGCTGGTGGAACAGCACACAGCACGCCTCCTCCCCCTCCTAATGGGCGAGGCACAGCTGGCCGCACTACAGCTCCCTGCTGACAGCCAGCTGGTCTACGCCGACCTCTGCAGTGCCATCCTACAAAGTGTGGGGCGCACCCCAGAGCAGCAACACTTCTGCATGCTGTGCTTGGAGGAGGTCAGCCAGCTGTTCGCATCTGGCCAGCAACACCAGGACACCTGCCGGCGGTGGCTGAAGGCTGACAACTGCAACGCTGAGGGAGTCATCAACCTGGTGGCACTGGAACAATTCATCGCCCGCAATTCATCAGAAGGAACAGCGAAGTGGGTCCAGTGCCATCGCGCATCAGGCCATCCAGTTTTGAACTGAAGTACAACAAGACAAGCTCCCGGGGGGGGGGGGATTTGAACCCTCAGCTCCGAAGGCTGATGCCTTATTCATTAGGCCACTGGGCCTGCTTATAGGTGTGCTTCTTGGTCCAGTTACATGCTTTTCATGTCCACACATGCACTGCACAAGTGAGCGAATGGTTTCAGCTTGATTCTCCACATTCACAGCTGCCCTCTTGATTTTGCTGCCGGACCCTGGAAAGCTGATCTGGAGGCTGATGCATTATCCGTTACTTAGGCTAGTTTCTACATATGCTTTGATGCTTCTCTTGCTCGCAAGTGACAGAAACTGTCATATGAATGGTTCAGATTGATTGTCTACCCTTAGCAAAAATTAGTTTATTCAAGTGTACTATGAGTATACTTATTTTTTACTAAGACTGAAGTTGACTTTTTATAAACTATATTTTATATACTTAAGAATAGTATAGTGAAGTATACTTGGCTTATACTGAAAA
>JAODJS010000002.1:20951191-20962943 GCA_027576325.1 Sciades assimilis | reverse complement strand
CAGCTGGGATAGGCTCCAGCTTGCCTGCGACCCTGTAGAACAGGATAAAGCGGCTAAAGATAATGAGATGAGATAATCAGAGAATGTACTCTCCTTTCACCCTGCATCATAATATTGAACCTAGTTCCTGATATTCTTGTTTAACATCCTTACGAATCTTGTCATTTCTGATCAAGAACGAGTTCAGGAGAATAACTGCAATTTCTCTGCAGCAGACCTTCATGGGCAAACTTGACCACTATACACACCAAAGCTTATTGCCGTAATGAAGGCCAAAGGAGGTTTCACTGGGACCAAGCTGAGGCCATTTCTAGACAAACTATGTCAGATGTGTAGGACTGTACCTGACTCAGAATTTTGTCAGTCAACTCAACAGTGATATCAGCCCGCATGAGTATGCTTTACCAGGAAGACCTGCTCATAGTTCAGGAATAGAATCCCTGCACACCATGGATCATAATCTTTGACTGTTGGAGGGATAGCCCTACAGGTGTGTTTGTTAAAAATGTGCTAGATGAAACTACTGTCTTGCTCATACACACATGTGTACACTACCCCACACATACAGTATACAGCACACATCCTCAGGCTCAGTAGCTTCTCTGGTTCACCTTTCCACAATGGTTCTTGGCTCCATGTGCTCAAATTGCCCGATCATTGCACATATGTGCGTTTGTGTTCTCATTTGAAATTTCACTGTGTTTGAATAGTGCTTAAGTATTAACATAATATTAATTTGTTCACAGAACCAAAGCATTGAGAGCACATGAAGCTGTTTTTCACGAGCCAGCTGGGAACATCTAGGTCCTGATCCAGTCTTTTCCAGTCTCCCTGGTTTTCCCTGAGCCTTCCCTCCACTGTGGCCAGCACACCTGTCTCTCATCAGCTCATCCACGGCTCTATATTACACCGCTTGGAGATTCACTCAGTGCAGGATTGTCTTCGCCTCAGGATACGTAATTTTTGTCTTTTTTCCCCTGTTTTGAATTATGTTATTTTGCTACTTTGCTGTGTGCTGTGGGATTATTCTGCTCTTTCTGTTGGATTACTTTTGCCTCTTTTTTTTTAGGGGGGGGGGGGGCCTGGGAGCACATGTCCCCTACTGTGAAAGCACTCTCTCCTTTTAACTTTTGTTTTTACACTGTGGCTCTTTTCCTGCTGTATGGTTGTGTTCTGGACTTGGTGATGTTTTTTTTCTGCTTCTGTGCTCATCTGTCACTTCTACTCTTCCTGTTTGACATTATCCCCCAGTTCCCATAATTCTTCATTCCGGATTTTCTCCTGGCAGCTGCTTCCCTCCTCCAGTGCTTCACAAACAAGATCAAAGACCTGTCTTCTTCACTGCTGTGCACATGAGTCTGCTTTTTGGGTCTAGCCAGCACCTACAGCCATTTGGCCCTTGACAGAACAATCCCACCAAGAGGAATGGACCCAGTAGACTTGGATGCAGTCAGAGCAGTGTTTGACCATACAAGGCCCTATTTTGGGCTACCATCACCAGTAGATCGCGGCTGTCCACCAGAGTATAATGGCCATCACAGAGACATTGCAGAAACTCTCCTCTCAAATGGAGATCCTTCAGAATTCTATCTGCTGTCAACCAGCACCTATGCCTGTTAGCTCACCTGTTGCCCTTACAGATGTTCTAATGCTTCAACCCCACTGAGAGCCACATCTACCTGCCCCACAACCTTATAATGGGGAGCCTGAGACCTGCAGCTCATTCCTATCCCAGTGCTCCTTGTTGATGGAACTCCAAGCTTCTGCTTTCCTTTCTGAGAGCTATAAAGTCACCTATGTCATCACACTTCTGACTGGAAGGGCTCGGTAGTGGGGAACAGTGGTTTGGGATGCAGGGGCCTCCTGTTGTTATAGCTACAAGGAATTCTCTGAAGAGATGCAGAAGGTTTTCAACCAGTCACCCAAAGGCAAGGAGGCAGCTCAATGACTAGTGGGGCTTAAGCAAGACACCCGGCCGGTTTACTACTATGCCATTGAGTTTCACACCTTGGTTGCAGCTGTGGACTGGAATACCAGTGCCTTGTACAATGCATTTTTTCATGGACTTAACAACTCTATACTGGATCAGCTCAATCTCATGATGTCCCTGAGATGCTGGATGGTCTCGTGGACCTTGCTGGTCAGGTGGATACCTGCTTATGCCAACGGAACCTGAGAAGGAGCCTCAGGTTTGAACCCAAGGTTGCTGTTTCCTCGTCTGGGGCCACTGCCTCCTCTGAACTGGGGCCCATGCAGTTAGGCAGAACCCATGTCACCCCTGAGGAAAGAAGGTGCCGCCGTGAGACCAGATCCTGCTTTTACTGTGGCATACCTGGACATTTCATCTCTCATTGCCTGTTAAAAGGACCTGCCCACCAGTAGCAGCAGGGATACAGGTGGGTCTAATGACACAGTTTTCCCCTACCAAGAGGCTGGTGCTTCCTGCTAAGATCATCTTTCAGAACAAGATTCACCCTATTAAGGCACTCATTGACTCTGAGGCAGATCAAAGTTTCATCAGGACTTCTTTTGCTGAGGTGCTGGGGGTCAGCCTGTGAAAGTTAAACTACCCCCTAGCCACTCAGTGGCATTGAACTCGGTCCTGTCTCCCACATCACAGAGCCATTCACCCTCAATGTCTCAGGGAACCATGTGGAAGCTATCTCTTTGTTCGCCATGAATAACTCTCAAGCATTGATTGTTCTTGGTCTTCCTTGGTTGCGCCTACATAATCCACATCAAAATTGGAGCAATGGTACAGTCCTCTCTTGGCACACCTGCTGCTTGGCTGCCTGCCTGTCTTCTGCCAAGACTCCCCTCACCTTCCAAGCTACCAGTCCTGATGAGTCCATTGATCTTTCCAACATACCAGGACCTCAGTCAGGTGTTCAGTAAGGCCTGGGCCACCTCTCTCCTTCCACACTGTTCTTATGATTGTGCTATTGATCTGTTTTCTGGTACTTACTCCCCCCAGGGGTTGCATTTATTCCCTCTCATCCACCAAGAGAGCGGCAATGGACAAGAGTTTCATTGCAAAATGGTGTATATCCATTTTGGAACATTTTGGGAAATTGACATATTTAGATGCGTCCCAGCATCTCTATAAGAGGGTATGTCCATCCGTCCGTCCGTAGGTCCGTCGGTCTGTCCGTCTGAAACGCATTCTTCTGAATTGTGATTCTGTCTTGTGTCCACAAGGCGGCACAGTTGAGTAAGTGGTTGAGAACCACTGGCATAGACGGACGCATCTGTTGTCCGCCTGTCGGGCTTATTTATTATTCAACTGCAAGTCAAGGGTTTATTGCACTCAAATTTACATGCACTTTGATCAGATGCAAGTTTGAGAATACAGATACACCAGAGATTAAACTGATGAACTGATTCATTATGAATTTACTGGCATATTCATTTTACATGTGCATTAACCAGCAATAGTTCGGTAAATTCACCAGCAAATTTATTTTGCACATGCATGAAGATGAAGTCCAATGTCTAAAATGAGATGACTTAAATCTTAAATCTAGCTCTGATCTACATCCTTGATATAATTAATTATAAATTTAATTATAGTTAAATTTTAAACTTTAAAATAATTCTTAGTATTTCAAATATTTGTTTTATTTGTGAATGTGTTATTTTTGTCTGAAAACAATGCTGACATTTAAAGAGACTGAGATAAAGCTACTTCCTCGTGTTCACTCCTTCTAAAATATACTACAAGAGCTATAGCATGAAAATGACTCTGCAGGCAGATTAAAAAGAAGTAAAAGAGGAACTTAAATCAATGGTAGTCTAAATCAGAATCAAACATTACTTGTCAACTCTAAAAATGAGTTCTCAGATAGGCATGCAAATATTGTCTAAAATAGACTAATTTCCATTTTATATTTTCTGGTGTTCTTTAGGAGACAAGCAAAACAAACAGCACCCATGATCTATCACGGAGTCCACAGAGCCTGAGTGATACAGGCTACTCCTCAGATGGGATATCAAGCTCACACAGTGAAATTACTGGCCTTATCCATGAAGAAGAAATTAAGTTAAGTGAGAAGAGTATGTCTGGGAACCTTACGCCACCAAGCCCTTCTGAGATAACTAAACTGGAGAGCTCCATGCGACCTCTACTAGAGTCACAGGTATTCTCTGAAGGAGAGAAAACATGGGACAAACAGCGTGGTAGAGAAAGGCACCACAGAGACACTGAGGACAGAAAGCACAGATCCCAATCACTATCAATTAGTCCAGAGCAATATGACTCAGATGAAGATCTAGAAGATATAATGGAAGAGGAGGAGGACCCAACTGACTGGGAGGCCACACGAGAGCTCAGAACAGTAGCTGCTGCTGGAGAGGCAAAGAAAAAGAAAAAGCATGAATCTGCTGATATAACTGATGAAGAGTTTATGCGAAGGCAGATCATGGAGATGAGCGCAGATGAAGAAAATGAGGATGAAGAGAATGAAGAAGAGTTGGAAGAAGAGGAAGAAGAAGAGGAAGAAGAAGAAGAGGAAGATGATGAAGGGTATGGTTACCAAAAGCCAAAAAAAATACATAAGCACATAAGTGACTCAGGGAAAGAAAAGCGCCGTCTCACTCACCATTCAAGCAGCTTTGAAGAGGAGAGCAAAACTACCTGTGAAATCTACAAGGGATCAGCTGAGGAAGGAGAGGAGGACTTACTTGGATCACAAGGAGGCTTACGGAGATTCAAGACTATAGAACTGAACAACACCAACAGTTACAGCCGAGAAATGGAACTAAACAATGAAAATGACTTGAGTCTGGATAGAGAGCCTGAACTTGAAATGGAAAGCCTTACAGGTTCCCCAGAGGAACGATCAAGGGGGGAGTATTCCTCTACTCTCCCTCCTACAACTTCCAGCTACAACTCAGGAACATCTCCTCCTTCTTTATCCTCCATGGAGGATGACAGTGATAGCAGTCCCAGCAGGAGACAGCGTCTAGAAGAGGCCAAGCAACAGAGAAAAGCCAGACACCGGTCTCATGGCCCTCTCCTGCCAACCATTGAAGACTCCTCAGAGGAAGATGAGCTCAGAGAGGAAGAGGAACTCCTAAGAGAACAAGAAAAAATGCGAGAAGTGGAGCAGCAAAGAATCCGAAGTACTGCCAGAAAAACTAAACGAGATAAAGAAGAGCTGAGGGCACAGAGACGAAGGGAACGGTCCAAGACTCCTCCAAGCAACCTATCCCCCATTGAAGATGCATCCCCAACAGAGGAGCTGAGACAAGCTGCTGAAATGGAGGAACTTCATCGCTCTTCCTGTTCAGAATACTCACCTTCAGTTGATTCTGAGGCTGAAGGGTTTGAAATATCATCTAAACTCTACAAGTCTGGCAGTGAGTACAATCTGCCTACATTCATGTTACTGTATTCACCTACTGAAAAGCCAGAGCCAACATCCTGTTCTACTATTACAACTACCTCCTCAAGTGGAAAGCCTCTAAAGAGTGCAGAGGAAGTTTATGAAGAAATGATGAAGAAAGCAGAGATGTTACAGAAACAACAAAAGCAGCAGCAACAGCAGTCAACACAACTGTATAGCACAAGTGCCTATCAAGAAGATGATAAAATAAATGGACAGCAATATGAAGATGAATATGACTATATTGACCAAGATGATACAAGCTATGAGAATGAGGAGGCAAGTGATATCTATGAGGAAATACGTCAGACTTCACAAAACATTACCAAGCAGTTGGATGATCAAGTGGAAATGGATGTGTCTTATGCAGATAAACAACTGCTAGACACAGGATCCGCTTTTGCTAAACTCCTGGAGCAGAGCAATGCCCTCCTCACCCCTGGTACAAGCCCAACACAACTCTCAGCCCCAGTATCATTTTCAGAAACTGGAACAGGAGGCCGAATACCTGATGTCAGAGTAACTCAACACTTCTCCAAGGATGGGCATAAAGATCGGATTAGAAGTCATGCTGGCAAAAATGCCATCATACCCTCAACTGCTGCCACTACTATCACTGCATATGGAATATATGCCAGGGATGCTGTTCATGTCTCACAAACCACTACTAGTCAAATAGTGACTTCGCAGCAGTCCACACTGTATACCCGACATATAAGCAGCCCTATCACAACCTCGTCCAGTAATTCAAGTGTGTCCAACAAAATAGCTGAAATCACTCAGGCTTATAATCAGCGGGAGGGAAGAAGACCCTCAGACAGAGTTCAAATAAGAGATAGTGCAACACAACTAGAGTCGGCAACTGAATTACGTTCTCATAATGTCCATGCATACTACAAAGGGAGTCCACCACTTTCACCTACTTCACCGTCAACTCATATACCAGCCCGATCTCCTTCCAGGAAAACAGCTGAATTTTCAACTCAGACTTTCAGTCCCCCAGTGATAGCACCATCTGAAGGTTCTGGCCCTACATCTCCTATTATGGCACAGGCCACTCAAACACCTCATAGAGCTATCTCACCACGACTGTTTAGACAGCAGTCCTCTCAGGATGCCACCTTTATGCTAATAACAATTGGATCAGAGCCAACTAGCCCTCCAAAGCCAATTACAGTTAACACTGCCACCTCCCCTTTATCTTCCCCAACAAAGTTTAGCCACTCCTCATCATTTGATGCTTATTCACCACCTGTAAGCCCTCCTGACACACCACCACACCAGCAGTCACCTCTGTATTGCTTCCACAGGACCCATAAAGTTGAGAGAGTTAATGTTGGTACAAGCATGGTGACTGGTGCTAGCTCTTATGCTCGTGGATCACTTTCAATGGAAAACATATCATTGTGCCGTATTTCCACAGTCCCTGGCACCTCGAGAGTTGAGCAAGGGCAAAAGCTACACAGTGCAAGTGTGGCAGACCTAAGAACTGCTATTAAGTCATCTCCAATTATTATAACAGATCAGGGGATGGACTTAACTTCTTTGGCCTCAGAGTCTCGAAAATATGCAAGCAGTGCAGAAGGGAGCCCAATTCGCCATTCCACAAACATCCAGCCTCTCATAATGAACTTGAATGAACAGCCACATGTTGTTGCTTCAACAGCAACAACAGTCAGTGTAACTGTTGCTGCCTCAATGTTCATATCTCAACCCAAGCATCCTGTGGTTTATGGTGATCCCCTTCAAAACAGAACAGACATGGGCCAGGGCATGGGAACAATGGTATGCCTTGTACAGAACAAACAACCACCAATTGACCCATCTATACCAAATATTGATGCCAAGCTGGAAGATCTTAGTATTCAACAACAGCAGTTACTTAAACAACAGCAGAAACTACAGCATCAACAACAGCTTTTAGAGCAGCAACTTCAACAACACCAATTTCAACAGCAGCAAGTTTCTTCTTTTGGAAAATTCAGTCAATTTCCACTATTAAAGAAGGACCTAATTGTCACCCAGACAAGCACTGCCCCTGTTGTTAGTGCAGTATCTCCAGCTCTGGCACCTGAGATTTATAACACTGGCAGTTCTATGGAGCTGAAGAATAAATCACCTGTTCAGCCTCATTTTATGATGGTACAGATGGACAGTGCTGCACAAGGAAAACCTCTGACCCATTTGATCAAATCAGAGGAAACCCAGGATGCAAGGGATCTAACTGGGCAAATCAAGACAGAGAATCAGGTTGCTTGCTGTGATGTAGTTTATAACTTGCCCTTTGGTAGTAGCTGTGTGGGTGGCCCATTCTCCCAAAAACCACTGTCAGATGAGATGACAAATGTTACTGAGTCATCAAGGCCCCCTTCTGCACCACCAAAGCTCTATGAAGCAACAGAGTCTAAGCAAGATAAACAAATATATCATGATTTCACCTTGAAATCATACACACTCCCTTTCCCTGGCCGGTTACAACCATCCTTGTCTGAGACCAACCTTGCAGAAGCAGGGCTCCAGTCCTACTCTTCTAAAGCTGATATGCAAGCTTCTGTAGAATTATCAATGGATTTAAACTCAGTTAAGCATGGCTATGAAGGAGGATATATTGGAATGGGACTTCAATATGGTTCCTACACAGATCTTCGTCAGGGTAATGTGGTAGTGCCAACTCTCCCCATGCGCAGGTACAGTTCCCTGTCCAATATAAGTTCAGATTACGGATACTCATCCTGTGACCCTTCTAGATTACCAGAGTCTAACCTTGCTCAGTATAGTGCCACTACCGCTAAAGAGATTAGTAGAATGTGTGCAGCCCTCAATTCAATGGATAGGTATGGAAGCAATCCTGATCTGTTGCAGTTAAGTCGAGGAGGTGGTCCACCAGGCAGAATTAATTTGCAGCAGAGTCTTAGACCCAGCTTGATATATGGTCCAGATGGAAAACCCTTTTCCCAAGCTCTTACCAATCTCATCAATGCAAGACAAGCAAGCCTTAGAGCCATGTATCCATCAGCCATTAGATCAGCTGATGGTATGATCTATTCAACTATCAACACACCTATTGCATCCACTGTGCCAATAACAACTCAGCCAGCTTCAGTACTGCGCCCATTATTAAGAGGTGTTTACAGACCATACCTCACACCAAATATGACACCAGTGCCTCTGGCCAGCCTCAACAGAATGCCTGTTGCCCCCCGGATGTCTCTCACAGGACAGACACCTTTCCGCTTTCCAACACCTACTCATGTTTCTGTTACAACTTCTGCTACCACAGATGACCCAGCTGTAATCACAACAGAGCAGGATGCACCAATCTATCTTGGAAAGTCTCCAGTAAGCTCTACATGTATTGGTATGTCTGTAGCACTAACCCAGCCTTCTGTTGTGCAGAGTAGCCTAACCACAGCAATGCCAACACAAGCTCCAGCCAACACAAGCCAATCTCAGGAGCAGCCATTAAACCTTTCTCAGCCCCATCTTCAAATGCAGGGTCCTTTCCAAACTCCAGTGCAGCTTTATCCTCCCACTCACAGTCAACTTCCACAGCAATCTGTTTTAATACAGCCACCACTTCCTATAGAATCAACTACAGCCACTGCCTCAACTCTGGGTGGTCTTCCACAGGAAAAGGAGATAGAAGAAGAACGCTTGCATCGTCAACAGGAAAAGTTATTACAATTAGAGAGAGAGAGAATAGAGCTAGAAAAGTTGAGGCAGCTGCGGCTACAGGAGGAGCTTGAGAGGGAACGTGTAGAATTGCAGCGGCACCGGGAAAAAGAGCATATGCTTGTGCAACGGGAGATTCATGAGTTGCAAACCATTAAACAGCAGGTTTTACAGCAGCAACAAGCTGAGAGAGAAAGCCAACTGGTTATGCAGAGAGAGCAACTTGCTCAGCAAAAACAGCAGCTTGACCAGATACAGTCTCTGCAGCAACAGCTTCAGCAGCATCTTGTGGAACAAAAGAGACAAAAGACTGCAGCTGTGGCTGCAGCAACTAGTACCCAACTTATATGTGACCAAAGTGGCAGAATTATTCAGCCACAAGACTTGCCCCCAGATATGCAACATGGCGATATTCAGGTGCCTTCCAGGTCTCTACCCAACTCTGCTTCAGAGATGTGTCTGAGGAATAATGAGGGGCAAGCAGATAATAGGTCTATGCGGAAACAAAGATCAATGCCTCGTCTACATGATGCTATTGACGCAGAGGTAACAATGTTTTCCCTGCCCACGAGAATTGTAGACAGCAGTGTACAAACAGATGATGAAGATGAAGAGGAAAGATATTTAATGTCCAGAAGAAGAAGAACTAGACGTAGTGTGGATTGCAGTGTTCAAACAGATGATGATGAAGATAAGGTAGAATGGGAACAACCTGTCAGACGGAGACGTTCTCGGTTCTCCAGGCACTCTGAATCAGGTGCTGATCCGAAAACTGAAGCTTCCACTCTAGCTGCCAAAGTTGCATCCTCCAGTATTGCCATCCAGACCATTCAGGATTGCTCTTGCCAAACAGAGATAGATCAGCTAGGGAAAATCTCCCCAGCAATACATGTCACTGTGTCAGATCCCAACAAAGTTGAGATTGTACACTACATATCTGGTCCAGAGAGAACCCAAAAGGGGCAAAGCTTAGCTTGTCAGACTGACCCTGAGTCTCACTCTCAAGGTGTGGTAGTTCCACAAATTAATGTGGCTACCACCATAAGCCCGTATTCTAGCAGTACACAACTTGTGGGATCAGCAGATCCACTGTCCTCTCGTCAACAGAGTGTTTCAAAGTTTGAGAGACGTAAACCAGATCCTTTGGACATAGGCTACCAGCAGCACCATCTGCACAACGAGTCGTTGTCCAGTGTGATTCGGCAACCACCCAAATCCCCTCAGGTGCTGTATTCTCCAGTATCTCCTTCATCACCACACCGCGTCATAGAGACATCCTTCTCATCTGGTGAGCGGCTGAATAAAGCCCATGTTACTCCACAGCAGAAGTCATATACAGCTGAGTCGCCACAGAGGCACCAAAGTTTACCCCGACCAATGAAGAATGTTCAGAGATCCTTGTCAGATCCCAAGCCTCTCAGTCCCACAACTGATGAGCAAACAAAGGCAAGGATATCCCTTTACCAGCAACAAGCACTTCAAAGTCAGGTATGTGACATGTTCTGGGTTTTTGTTGAAATATTTATATGCATATACTGCCATTTGGAATAGAGTTGGAAAAGTTTGTGATTTTTTGGAATGATCTTAGTTTTCTGCAGAAATTATTCCTAAATTGTCTGATCTTCTTATAGGGTAACGTGAATGTCTTCTAATTGGCATAACTGTCCATCACTTCTGATGGCCTAGTTTGTACAATTCATGCAGAAGTGTAGATAATTCAAAGTGTTTTCTGAAATTATTACAAAAGTTGATATATTTGTAAAATGGTAAAATATTAGCATTTATAAAATTATAATTTGAGAAATATTGTTTCATCTGAATGTCTAATTCTGTTTAACCAGTAGACATTAATTTTTTGACAAAGTGTGATGCGTGCTTGGATCATAATCAATGTTTCCCATTGAAATCTTGTTTAAGGGCTCTTTTTTTTAAGCATAAAAATATCACAAAGCATTAAATAGTATTTAAAAGTAATATTTGAGAAGTGAGAGTATTTGAACTGGAGAAAAGGTGTTTAAATGAATCAAACTGTGTTGTATTTCTGTAAGATGTAATATGTTTTGATATTTCATTTTATATTGCCAAGACAATTGCTATGACACATTAGCTGACACAAATTCATAAACAGTGCCTTGAATGAATTGCATCTTGATTCCTTTGATTGCCTGAATTGCTTGTTAGTAGTTATATGATTGGTATTCAGCACTGGCAGCAAAAATAAGACATATTTTCATATTACTTATATGGACATTAAAGAAGCCCAAATTAGTATTGCTAGACACAAATGTTTACATGCAGCTTTAATTCCAAAAAAGTTGGGACACTGTGTAAAGTGTAAATAAAAACAGAATGCGCTGATTTGCAAATAATGGAAACCCTACATGTTATCGGAAATGGAACAAAGACAACATATCAAGTGTTGAAACATACATACATTTGATTATTTATAATATAAACACACACACACATCTACAGTGGGGCAAAAAAGTATTTAGTCAATCACCAATTGTGCAAGTTCTCCCATTTAAAAAGGTGAGAGGCACCTGTAATTTTCATCACAGGTATACCTCAACTATGAGAGACAAAATGAGATTTTTTTTCCAGAAAATCACATTGTCAGATTTTTAAAGAATTTATTTGCAAATTATGGCGGAAAATAAGTATTTGGTCAATAACAAAAGTTCATCTCAATACTT
>JAODJS010000002.1:19651457-19661679 GCA_027576325.1 Sciades assimilis | reverse complement strand
CCATCTAGAATACAACAAAGTGAAATTGCCCATGCTCTCTGAATGGGAGCATGGTGCTATTCTCTTCCTGTATGCATAAAGTGGAGACACTCTCCAATCATGGGCATCTGAGAACTCATGTCAGCATTAGAGGGCAGTTCAATGTGATAGCTGGTTTCATGTAGCTCTGAGGAAGCATGTCCTAGGTTTCACTCTCCCTGGTTGATGGCTGTCAGATGATAGTCCCATAGCTAGCTTGTGGCAACTCACATTTTTGGCAGGGCCTCCTCTGCAATGCCAATTTACAGCTCCACAACATCCCCCCCCCCCCCCCCCAAGTTCTTCCACATCACTCTATTGCTTTGCTCACTTCGCTGGCTTCCTGTAACTACATGCTTCAGTTTTAAAACATTAATGCTTGCCAACAAAGCAAAAAACCAGACCAGCCCCCACCTATGTGAAGGCACTTATTAAACAGCACTCTTCACCAAGTTCCCTTTGAGCCATTAGTACAGCTAATGATACAAAGAATACCTGCATCAATATTCTTCTCTGGACTAGCACCCAGGTGGTGGAATGAATTTCCCCAGGGTGTCTAAACAGCTGTCATTGTCTGTCTTCAAAATAAGACAGAAAACCTCTATTCAATTAACACTTAAAACACTAAAAATAAACTGTTTTAGATTTATGGTAGTCTCTGAAATGTTCGTAATAATTTGAGGGCATGTGTTCTGTCTGTCACTCTGGATAAGGTCTTCTGCCAAATGCTGTAAATGTAAATGCAAGCTGTGAAAAGACCATATATTTAATACTCACAGCAATAATATTAAAGAAGTCATCATCTCCCAGTGTGTCCAGTATGGAGGAAACTGTTTGCTTGGCAATAGTCAGTCTGAGACCTTTCATGCTGCCACTCACGTCCACTAGGATTACCACATCTTTAGGAGATGTAGCTGCTTGTATATACCTAAACACACACACACAAAGAAAAAGCACAAGATAAATATTGTGCTGGCTGTTAATTTTCCAAGTATTTGTGTTCCTACTGCAAGGCTTAACCTAAAAGTATTGGGTTGTATCAGTAGTTGTATGCAGCATATAATTTTGAGTAAAATAAATCTATAGGAGATGTAACTACACTTACCATTTTCGATTTCGACAGTCAAATGCTATAACTCCATGTTCATCTGGTGTCCACTTTATACCTATACAAGGACATTGAACCAATATAACTGTTAACCATACCTCGTACACATCCTATCTGCATAATGGAGAATGCTAAAGCTGATCACATTTTAGCGCTGTCAAAAAAATTTTGGCTTGATGCTCAACATTGAAATCTTCAGTAAAGTACACTAAAAAGTATTCAGTATTTGATTTTTTCTCCACTCCATTCACAGGTACTTGCAGTGCACTTAAGTGCAAATAAATAGTGTGAATATAGTGTGAATTGTCAGGTTGAAACATGGCTGCAGCAGAAGTTTGACTAATTAATGTGATTATTTCATATTATTTCACAATATAATATCCTTACATGTAATATATTGCCCTTAAAATGGCATCCAATAGTGTGTGTTTGTATTTTCCCACAACATGAATGTCAAAGTAAAATATTGTGACAGCCACAAATAATCAGTCAATGATGCGGGATAGAGTGGATATCAAGAACAAAAATTTGCTCACATTCAAGGTCAGAATCATGAGCTGATCCAGAATACTCAGTCACTTGAATAAGTAACTGTCCAAGCAAACTTGACAGTTAATATAGATGTCTGAATACTGACAGGGACAATTTCGCCATTACTACCTCGTGGTGTACACATATCCTAACTCCAAACCCAGCCCAGCATCCACTGTAGGAGTTCCACATGTGAGTATATATCTTTATAGAATACAAACACACCAAATTAACTACCTTTCAAAATACTGAACTGTCCCACCCACCTGCCTCTTTGTCTTCCTTACAGCTAATGGTCAATGTAACTAAGGCCTCCAAGCTTGCCTGATTTGCCTATCTTGAGGGAAACAGGTCTAGCCAGCTATTTACTGTACACTCATGTTACATCCCACCACTCTATCTGCCAGTCAATTACACACACACACACACACACACACACACACACACACACACACACTTGTCTTACTATGTTTGTGAAGATCTTCTAGTGACATAATTATTAATGCAGCTATTTAATGTTATGCCTACACCTAACCCTAACCATAATCTCAGTAGCCAAAAATAAACATTTTGCCTCTGTTGTAACTAAAAACTGCAGGTTTTGTAAACAAACAAGCAAACAAACAAATAAGCAAGCAAGTAGTTGTGGCCAGTTAAATATCACCAATTAAATATATCATTTGACCAGTCAAATATCTCCATATGGTCAACCTCTTTATCATGCTTAATCTCACCTGGGTATTGCCTGAAAAATCCCTTGGCGCTGCCGAAATACTGCCATATGAGAGACGGGTCTCTCTCAAAGTTATCCACAAAGACCTTATTAAGGGCCTCAGACCAGTACACTCCATTCACTATAGCCGTATCTGAGAAAACAAAAGAGAGAAAAAAAGAGAAAGCATAAGCACATACATTGACAAACTTTAAACAACAGCTTAAGTATAATATTGCTTTTCACGAGAGTACAGCAACGCTATAAACAATAAATCATATCTCAAGGATCTCCAACTTCACTTTATTACAGTGTGCCTTAATAAGATATACTCATCATGTCATAAAAACAAACAGTAACAAAGAATAGGATTTAGATTTTTAAATCTTTGACATCTTCTAAATTGTGATTTTGCAATTCATATGGGAAAATCCAAATCTTTCCAAGCTTCGCAATATACATAAAGTATTATTTTTGGCACGCTCAAACACTGCATCAATAAGAAAATACACATCATAGAGAAAACACATCTTCATTACAAATTAAATTATAAGATTTGAAATACTGACAGTGGTTCTTAGAATTTTTTATGTCCCCTTTTTACTTTAATGACAGTGTGCACTCAAGCTGGTATGGACTCCTCAAGTTTGTGCAAAACCTTATGGTCCATTTTAGATCAAAACCATCAGAGTGCTGTCTGAACACAGGGTCCAAAATTAGCACCAGCCACTTGCAAAATGCAAGTAAAAATCGATGTTGGAATTAGGCCTACTTCACTACAAACTTTCATCACTACAACACATATTGATTAACTACATTTTGTTCTATGGCCAGCTGAAAAATACTTTGGCAGGTAATTTTTTTCAGCTTACCAGTCATTGGCAGATATACCAAAAGGTTAATTTTGGACCCTGACTGAACATACGCTTCAGTAGAAGAGATTCAGTATGAGGAAAATCTGACCTTTTGTACAAAGCAGTTCAATATCACAAATTTGCTTACATTTAAATAGGAACCGAGAAATCTTAAGAAGCAGAATCTTGAAAATTACATATTCAAAATTTTGAACACGGACTTCCTTTTTTTTTTAAATATACGTACATAGTTTTATATAAAATGAAATAAAGATCACTGGTTTCCTACTATTCTGTAAGGCTAGTCTTTAGCTAAACCAGAAGCTGTCAAGTGTGCTCACTTTCAGTTTGGTCAGTTATGTCCATTTGCTACACTTTTGTGTATTTTGTGCCAAGGTAAGGTGACCTGAATATTGGAAGCAAAACCTAGAAATTGATATATAATAATCACTGCCATATTTTAATGAAGTTAAATATATTTAATATTTTCAGTCTTTTAATACTGGTAATAAAGGGTACAGAGCCAACCTGCTATAACACATGCTTACATTAAAATGATATTTGTATTATTTCAATTAAGCCATGGGTAAAATTTTGCAGGTAAGCATGTAAAAGACTAAACTCCCTGGGGTTCCCTAGACCACACTTTGATACCCTCTGGTATTAACCACAGATTTATGTTTCTAGTGATTTTTCTACTTGCAGGAAGATGCACAATAATGCTGACTAGACAGAAATATTCCAAGAAATGAATTTCTTGCTATTTTGTGAAGTCTGGTGGAAAGTCTAATAAAAAAACAGCACATTTAAATGTTATATTCAAAGGATAGATTCCATTTCAATGTGGTTGTGGCAGTGGGGGCGTGATCGAGCATCGGCTATGAATGGCGAGGTATCAGGTTGAACCAGTAGGTAACGTGATGAAGTGCACCTGTGTCTAATTACTGGCTATTAACCTGTGTCTCTATGTGCCTCTATGTGTCTTTCAGACAGCCAGGAATGAGAGAGAGAGAGAGAGAGAGAGAGAGAGAGAGAGAGAGAGCTGTGACACCCTGTTGTGTGTGTGTGTGTCTACTAATTAGTAAAAATCACTGAAAAGTGTCAAATAAAAGTGAAGCTTAACTTGAACTACAGTGCCTGCTTCCAGTTCTTCATTAACCATCCCCACAAAAGTGTTACACTGGTGCGGAAACCTGGGACTGATGAACGAACGCCACCATGGAGTCTGAACCAGTCAGAGAGCTCCTCCAAACGCTCACCAACGACCTCCAGCACCAACAGTATGCCTTTGTAGTGCTGTCAGTAGGTTGGGGTGGTGTTTCCGGGCTCTGCTCAAAGCCCAGGCAGAAGACCGGCAGGTGATCCGGAGCTGGATCCAGTCAAAGGGTGAGCCAGTGGTCGTTCCTATGACTTGTGTCCCTATTCAGTTGGTCAAGATGGACCCCGATGACTTTCTCAAACTGTTCAAGTGTGTTGTGGAAGTGAGCCTGTGGCCAAACTTACAATGGGTGGCTCACCTATTGCTGCTCCTCTTGGGGGAAGCCCAGCTCACAGCTTGGTAGCTCCTGGTTACCAGCATGCTGGAGTACCCCAACCTGAAGTGAGCCATCCAACAGCAGGTTGACTGTGACCCAGAAGAGCAGTGCCAGTGCTTTTGCTTGCTGGCATACAGCAAAGTGACCTGGCAGTTTGCATTCGTACAACAGAACCAAGACACCTGCTAAGAGTGGCTGCTAGCAGGCAAGTGCAACATCGAGACTATCCTCGAGCAAGTGACACTGGCGCAATTCATTGCCCAGCTGCCAAGCGAGACATCAGCATGGATCCGGTATCACCGGGCAGCATCTCTGGAGGAGTCGGTCTGGTTGGCCAAGGACCACCTGACTGTGTTTCTGGGAGCAGGTGCCCCCACAACTTCTCCTCCTCTCTTTCCGTCTCTCTCAGTTCCACTTTCTCACCCTGTCTCTCCCCCTCTCTCTCCTCGCCCCTCCCCTACCCCAGCCCTGTGGAAACAGAGGCCAATTCTCCCAAAACCTGCTCCCTGCACCCATGTCTGTCCTCATGTTTCTTCTCTCCCTTCTCCTTCTGTGTCTGTGACCCCATTAACTCTTTCTACACAGGTGAACGCATCCATGCTCACCAGAACTGAGAGCAAGCCCAGACAGGTCTGTCAGTGCGGAGGGAAAGTAGGGAATCAGGGCTACCGATTTGCATCTGCAATGCACCACAGGTTTCCACTTATCAAGTGGGGGTGTACAAGACAGTTATGAGTATTCAAGAAAGTACATATCAGGCTTTGGTAGATTCTGGTTGTAATCAGACCTCTATGCATCAAAACCTGATTCAATGCCGGGCACTGGGAAATACACAATTGGTGAAGATCAAGTGTGTGCATGGTGAAACACACAAATATCCACTAATGCCTGTCATTATTCACTTCTGGGGAGAAAAGCATAGTGTGGAGGCAGTGGTTAGTCCAAGCCTCACCAACCCACTCATCTTGGGAACAGATTGGCCAGGTTTAAAATGTTAATGAGACAGTTAGTGGTGGGTGGGTCATGCAGTAGCATGTAACCGGGGAATCCCACTGCAACATTGGCTGGGGAGGAGGTCCCAGGCCATCTGCATCAGCACCACATCTTGACATAGAGAGAGAGGAGAGCTCTCCTCTCTCTCTAGGGAATCCTTTAGGGGATTTCTCATTGGCGCAGGCATGCATCGAGTCTCTGAAACATACTTTTGACCAAATGAAAGTAATTGATGGTCAAATCCTCCAACCTAACTGTTATGTTCCCCGTGGCAACTACAGGACGGGGGCAAGCAACAAAGGTAAACCAAAAAAGAGCCAGGAGGAAAAAGAGGACAAGGAAGCGGACTCAGGGCCAAAACGGAAATGGTTTTTATTCACAAAAATAAATAGAAAGAAAAACAACTAAGTTGATGGTTTCAAAATAAAGGAGGACAAACACAAGAACCAGGTTTTCCCACCAAAACTACAACAAAGGAATCATAACCAAACAGGTCAGAAAATAAGCATGCTCCTTTCCCCTGAAAGGAGCAAAAACACTCTAAATGTAGCTCACGACTCTCTCTCTCCTAACTGTCACCACCACAGCCCATTGTCTCACACACTCCTCTCGAGAGGAGTCTCCCTCCCACTTTTAACATGGCCCCTCAATGAGGTGAGTGAGAACAGCTGTGTGTAGGAGGGAGGGGCGTCTACCTGAGAAGGGGGGAGAGAGAGAGAGATACATAAGCACACGACCACGACCCCTAGCACCAGGGTTGTAACACCCCCACCCATAAAAAACAAACCCCAGTTTGTTTAGGAAGATGGTAGGGAACACATAGTTTAGCAGTTTTTTAATCTCTTACCTCACCCACGGGAAAGAGCGTCAGCTACCACATTATCAACTCCTTTTTTGTGTTTAATCTCAATGTTATACCCCTGCACCAACAAGGACCAATGCATCAACCATTGGTTATGGTTGTACATCTGAACCAGAAACATGAGGGAATTATGGTCAGTGTACATGGTCACCGGGAGTGTACTTGAGCCTACATAGACCTCAAAGTGCTGCAAAGTAAGTAACATGGCTAGGGTTTCCTTCTCAATGGTGGAGTAATTCAGCTGATGGGGTTTGAATTTTGCAGAGAAGAAACACACTGGGTGAGGAAGCCCACTCCCACCACTCTGGAGCAACACAGCACCAGCCTCGGACGCACTAGCGTCAACCTCTAGCTGGAAGGGAAGAGAGAAGTTAGGTGCAGCAAGTACAGGGGCACTACACAGGAGAGATTTAGCAGCTTCAAAAGCATGCTGACATTCTGGAGTCCATACAAAAGGGACGTTCGGGCTACACAGAGTAGTAAGAGGGGCGACAACAACAGAGAAATTTTTACAGAAGCACCGATAATAGCCTGTCATGCCCAAAAAACGGCGCAGCTCACACCTGGTGGTGGGAACTGGGTAGGCTACCACAGCCGCGATTTTAGCCTCCACCGGTCAGAGCCGCCCCTGCCCCACCTGTTTACCCAGATAGGTGATGGTAGCCTTGCAAAATTCACATTTGGAAAGATTAAGAGTCAGATTCGCTTCCGCCAACCGCTGAAACACTGTCCTCAAGGTGGACAGGTGGCTTGACCACTCACCAGAGTATATCACCACATCATCAAGATACACATTACACTGTGGAACATCACCCAACACTTGGTGCATTAACCGCTGGAAAGTCGCAGGCGCATTCTTTAACCCAAATGCCATCACTGTGTATTGCATGAAGTGGTCAGGAGTTACAAAAGCCGAGATGTCAGATGCTCGGGGTGTTAGCAGGACCTGCCAGTACCCTTTTAAGAGATCTAATTTGGTGATGTAAGTGGCCAGACCAATGCTGTCTATGCAGTCATCAATACGGGGCAAAGGGAAACTGTCTGACACGTTACCGCATTTACCCTCCTAAAATTGGTACAGAAACGGGGCATTCCATCAGCTTTTGGCGCTAACAAACACGGGAAACTCCAAGGGCTGCGACTAGGCTCAGCTAAACCATTTTCCACCAGGTACTCCATCTCAGCCTTCATTAGCTGACGCTTATCTATTGAACATCGGTAGGCATGTTGCTTAATAGGGGCAGCACACCCCACGTCAATATCATGCTGCAATACCTTAGTACGAGACGGCACATCCCCAAGCAAGGTGAGAAAGGACTGAAACAAGCTCAGAATTTCACATCGCTGTTCGGCAGGGAGGTAGGAAAGATGGGAGTCAGCATCTGACAAAAACTCAGAATTTGTTAACTTACTACTCTGTTGGCCACCAGAGGGCACATTGAATCTGTCATCCGCTGGTACCTCAGCACACACCAAGGAAGCCGGCTGTTTAGCACTGCCCCACACCTGGGACAGGTCTCTGGGGAAATAAGGTTTCAACATGTTTAAATGACACAGGCGTGTTTTACATCTATGTTCAGGGGTGTGGATGATATAATCCGTGTCCGACACCCTTTTGTCTATCACATACAGACCCAGAAACCGGGCAGTTAGAGCAGAACCAGGCACCGGCAGCAACACAAGCACGTGATCACCAGGATGGAATTTGCGCACCACTGCCTTACGGTTATACCGCCTCTTCATATCTCCCTGGGAAGTGGAGAGGGCTTCCCTCGCCAGCAAGGTGGCATTATGTAATCAGGCTCTGCACTGTGATACAAAATCTAAAACGTTAGTTTCAGGAGGGGAATTGGTCGTGAACTTATCCTGCAACACTTTTAGAGGGCCACATATATTGTAGCCAAACACCAGCTCAGACAGACTAAACCCAAGTGACTCCTGTTTAGCATCATGGATAGCAAAGAGCATAAATGGCAGCCCCTCATCCCAATCTTTCCCTGATTCGGAGCAATATTTCTGCAACACTGATTTCAGGGTTTGGTGCCATCGCTCCAGCGCACCCTGTGACTCTGGGTGGTAAGTGCTACTTACAGAATGGGAAATCCCTAGGGACTGCAGGACCTGTTGGAATGTTTTTGAAATGAAATTCGTGCCTTAATCTGTCTGCATGATACGTGGAAGGCCAAAAGTGGTGAAAACTTTAGGACGGCTTTATTCACCATCGATGCAGTAATTTTCCTAAGGGGAATGGCTTCAGGAAAATGAGTCGCGATGCATATCATTGTCAGTAGGAACTGGTTACAGGATTTAGTTTTTGGTAGAGGACCCACACAGTCTACAATAACATGTTCGAACGGCGCGTCGACAGCGGAAATGGGACACAACGGGGCTGGAGGAACCTTTTGATTTGGTTTACCTGTTATCTGGCACGTGTGACACATTTGGCAGAAATGGGCTATGTCCGCTTTCATTCCGGGCCAAAAGAAATGATTTAGGACCCGATTATATGTCTTAGTCAGCCCCAGATGACCAGACCACAGTTACTCATGGGCCAACGACAACACATGCTGCCTACAACCTTCTGGAATCACTATTTGATGGAACAATCCCCAGTCCTCATCTACCCCTCCCGATCGAGGAACCCACCTCCGCACCAGCAAGCCATCATCCAGTAAGTACAATGATTTTCTTTTATCTCCGTGATTACCATCACCAACAGTAGCAAAACACTTTTCTAGAGAGGGGTCAGCCTTCTGGGCTTTTATAAGGGAGTCCCGATTTAATGGCAGGGTGACATCAGGAGCAGTGACCGTCTCTACTACTTCTGCCAACTCAACAGAAGGGGGCAGCTTGTCATCCGACAGGGCGGTAGCAAACAGAGAGTAAGACAGGTTCACTTCCTTACCTTGTTTATGGGCCTGAGCTCTGATCAAAACACTGATGCCGAACACATCTGGGTGTTTTTCGGCTAAGACATCAGGCTCATGAACAGAGATAGGGACACTCACGACTTCTGGAGAAGGGTAAACTTTCCCACCCGCCATGTCATTCCCCATAATGAATTCGACACCTTTTCTAGGGAAAGAGGCGCGAGCAGCCACCGAAAAGAAACCAGTCACTAACTGCAATCGCAAATAGACGCGGTGGAGGAGTGCAGGCATAAAACTCATCCCAATCCCCCTAAAGGGCCCATTTCATTGAGAAATCTTCCCGGAAGACCGAGCTGGGATCTCAGAGCATGGCTTGGTAACCGCAGGTTGTAAGCAGTCGACGGTTAACTAAGGGTTGGTCATGCCTTGGTCTTACGTGGTCGAGGAATGGTCACCCCAACAAAGAGATCATAGCTCGGTTTTTTGACATGTCAAAAAACTGAGCCTCGACCAAAAAGTCACACAGAGAGCGTCAAAAGAGTGAACAAGGTCGAGGAAAGGACGCATTGGTCAAGAGACAATCGAGGCTAGAACGGGGATGAGTGATGCTCAGTCTTCTCGAGCGAGAACTGATTGCGTGCATGGTTGTGCTGCTCGGCCCATCCTCGACACTCACTCGATCCGTG
This sequence comes from Sciades assimilis, assembly GCA_027576325.1. Classification (NCBI taxonomy): domain Eukaryota; kingdom Metazoa; phylum Chordata; class Actinopteri; order Siluriformes; family Ariidae; genus Sciades; species Sciades assimilis. The sequence continues at coordinate 19,651,510 of JAODJS010000002.1, read as the reverse complement.
CGATCTAGCTTCACTCTTTTGCGCTCAAGCCTCGCTCCGCGCAACCTGTCCCA
>JAODJS010000002.1:19640973-19651357 GCA_027576325.1 Sciades assimilis | reverse complement strand
CACTTTGGACTTTGTCCCCACTTTTTTGGAATCGAGGGTGTGTGTGTGTGTGTGTGTGTGTATATATATATATATATATATATATATATATAGATTATACAGTATATTTCATAATGATATCTTTATTTTCTAAATATTTATCAACATACCGCCATTGTAACATGGGAGCCTGTGATTGGTAGACAGCCGATAAAGGGTGTCTCCCATTGGTTGTAAATCATGACATAAAAATCATCAACACATTCAGGAGCCACTGATTGGCTGTTCACATACTGGAGATGTCCAGTGTCTGTTGCTGTTGTCCAAAGAAAACTACAGCTAAAAAAGCTCGACTACTGGATTACTTGGACAATCTTAGTCAGAAAGAAGCGAAGGATAGCTATACACAGAAATTAGAGTTTATTAGCAGTTGTGTGAGGGGAGATCTGTGCCAGGGGACCTCTACCAAAGGGCGACCGCACCCAGACACTAGACACCAGACACTGGATAGCCCTAAGGCACGTCCATGGAGGGAGACTCCCAACTCTCACTTGTGGCTCCAAGCAGCTGACATGAATGCCAGTGGTCACACCCCGGCAAACCCTCTTGGTCGAGGGGTTAAACCAAGTGAGGGGGCCAGAAGAGGACTGGGAACCCACTGGCTACAGAAAGTGTTTACTAGCCACATCCCAAGTGAACTTGGAAGTTCACAGCATAGAAGTTATGGAACTATGGAAGCACAGCATGAGCAAACAGAGATGGACAGGGGTCTTGGTACCTCCAGGAGACGCGATCTCACACTACTGACTACTGGAGAAGAGGGAGGTGCTGTCACTATGGACCCGAGGACGGCGTGGCGGACCCAAACCCAGATGGCGATCCTGATGGCAACCATAATGGAAGGTCCAACACTGATGGAAGGGGAAGTACCGGCAGAATCAACCTGCAAAAGACCATAAGAATGGCGGCTTGGAATGTACGAACTTTACACCAAGCAAGGAAGCTCAGTAACATACTAAGAGAAATGGAAAGGTGTGACATCAATGTCCTCGGTGTTGCCGAAACCCATTGGACCGGAACTGGATTCTTCACAATTACAGATGGAGATGGTTATCTATTCAGGGGGAGAAATACACAGAGCAGGAGTTGCAGTCCTACTATCCCAAACAGCAGCCAGAAGTATGCTATCCTACAAAGCTGTAGCAGGAAGAATGACAGCATTCTGCTTGCATCATGGCATCCCCTTTCAACATCTACATGATACAGGTGTACGCTCCAACCGCAGATGCCCCAGATGAGGAAGTGGAAATGTTCTACGACCAAATCCAACAGCTACTGCTGGAGTGCCCAAGCCAGGACATCGCCATGGTGATGGGAGATTTCAATGCCAAATTAGGTGCGGATAGGCTAGGATCACCCAATGAGCGAGAGGAATAGCTGGTGGAATTCTGTCAAGAACTGCTTGCTCTTCCACACTATACTCTGCTGCTGTCAACAAGCATGGCATACCTAGTGAGGAGGCAGGAGACGATCCCTTTCCAGAAATCCTAGAATCTGAAGTGGAACATATCATATTGTATCAAGCATTTATCACCAATACAGCCTTCAAGCATCATGAGAGGTGGCGTTACACATGGCTGTCCCCAGGGGGCAGGTACAGGAACCAGATCAACTACATCCTCATCGGCAAGAGATGGAGGAAGTGTGTCACCAACTGCTGATCATATCCCGGACCTGACTGTGGATTGGACCACAACACGATGGTGGCAAGTCTCAGGCTCAGGATCAAGAAGTGTGGTAGGAGGAAACGGAGAGCCCACCTTAATTTAGAAGCACTAGAGACACCAAACAGTATGGGAAACTTACAACATCGAAGTCCACAACAGATTTGAGGCTCTGAACCTATTCCAGGAAGAAAGAACACTGGACGAGTTCTCAGTGTCGTTTACTTAGGCCATCAAAGCTGTAGCAGAGAAAGCACTGGGAAAAGTACCTAGGAAAGCAAACCACCCATGGATATCACAAAAGACACTTGACCTAATAGACAGAAGGCATGATCTGAAAACACAGTGCAACACAGAAAGCAGAGAGCTGCTCTACAGGGAAGTGGACAAGCAAGTTCAAAGGGAGGCAAGGAAAGACAAAGCAATGTGGATGGAAGAGCAATGTGCTGAGATGGAGCAGGGTCTTGGAGGTAACAGCTCTCTCAGGACATCATACAGCATCATCAAGAAGCTGAGGAAAGGTTTCCAACCCAAACAAAGGAACATCAAGAGCGAGGATAGCTGGGTGCTCACTGGTCTCCAGAGCATTCTCTCTCTCTCTTGCAGTCGGTCGGGGTCGACAATGACTGTTTCATGGTTTTGGCTTTATGGCTGCTCTCCATGCCACTCTGTTGTTAGCAGTCATTTGCCATCTGTCTATTTCAATTTCTCTTGCCTTCAAGTTTCTTTTCGCTACGTCCTTGAACCGCAATCTGGGTCTGCCTTGATTTCGTTTTCCCAGGCAGAGTTGAGAATACAGTAGTTGTCTTGGTAAGCGCTCATTTTCCATTCTGTGTACATGACCTAGCCATCTGAGACCTTTCTCTATAAGCATGTCAGCCATTGATGGTAAACCTGCATGTTGTAAAATTTCCTTGTTTGTGACCTTATCTTTCCACGTGAGATTCAGGATTGCCCTGAGTTGTCTCATCATGTATGCATGAAGTTTCTTTTCCTGTGCCCGGTACACTGTCCATGTTTCAGCTCCATATAGCAGGGTTGTCAGCACTATAGCTCTGTACACTTTGCATTTGACCCTGATGGACACATGCCTATTTTTCCACAAACGATCCTGTAGTTTGCCAAATGCCGCACTTGCATTTCCCATCCTGTAGCTAAGCTCCTTGTCAATTTTGGCATTGTTGGATACTGTACTACCGAGGTATCGAAAATCTGTACAGGTGGGAAGTGGTTCGTTGTTGATCATGATTTGTGCTGGGGCAGGTGGTGAATGAGTAGTTTTAACAGGCTGGTACAGACATTCTGTTTTCTTTATATTGATCTTGAGACTTGATTTAGTCTGTTGAGAATTATACGGGCCATGATCTTACCAGCTATGGATAGAAGAAATATACCATGATAGTTTCCACAATCCTTGCGATTTCCTTTCTTGAATATTGATATTATATTCGCATCCTTCCAGTCCTTTGGCATTTCTTCTTTGTTCGAGATATCCTTGATCAACTCAAACAGGCTCTCTTGTAGTTTTAAGCCACCATACTTCCAAATCTCTGCTGGTATCCCGCACTGTCCTGGTGCCTTATTATCCTTGGTCATGTTTAAAGCTTGGAGAAATTCCATCATATCAGGTGTTTCATCAAGGTTGCTGATGGTTGGCCGTTCCTTGATGCTATCAAGCGCTCTCTGGTCAGTATCACCTGGGTTATTTAGCAGTTGGTTGAAGTGCTCTGCAAAGCGCTCTAGTATCTGGTTCTTGTCCTGCAAAATTGTTTCTCCATCAAGACTGGTTAGCTGTGTGGTTCCTCTCCTTTGTGGACCATACACCTCTTTTAGGCCATGGTAGAACTCCTTCATGTCATTTCTGTCAGCTGCAAGCTGCAGACTCTCTGCTTTCTTTTCCCACCACTGAGATTTGAGTGTTCTGGTGTAGCGCTGGAGCTTGCTCCTGGTTTCTACAAGCCTTGTTCTATTTGATCTTGTGTCCCGAGATAACTGTTTGTCTCTAGCTCTGTTTCTATCATCAAGCAATCTGTTTAACTGTTCATCGTCCTCTATGAACCAATCCTGGTGTCTCCTATCTGGTCTGCCTAAAACCTCCTCTGCTGTGTCGAGAGCCACTCTTTTCAAAGTGTCCCACCTGTCAGAGATTTCTCCTTCTGTGCAGCATGTCTTCTTCAGACGCTCATCCATCATCTCTTCCAGCTCAGCCTTCGTCATTGTGTTCTGGAGTTTTCCTACATTTAGTTTTTGTGGTGGACTATTTCCAGTTTTCATACACTTCTTTTGCACTGTGAATGCGATCTTAGAACACACCATGTTGTGGTCGGTGGAGCAGTCAGCTCCTCTCATAACGCGGGTGTCTAGAACATCTCTTCGGTCTTTTTGTCTAGTTATTACATAATCCAGTAGATGCCAATGTTTGGATCTTGGGTGCATCCATGTTGTCTTATGATTGTCCTTGTGTCTAAAGATGGTGTTTGTGATCAGCAGGTTGTGGTCTGAGCAGAATGCCAGTAGAAGTTCACCATTTGAATTACACCTTCCTAGTCCATGAAGTCCAATCACACCTGGCCAATTTCCATGCTCACAACCAACTCTGGCATTAAAGTCACCCATGATGAGCAGCTTGTCCTTTGTGGGGATGTCTCGTAGTACACCTCTCAGCTGATTGTAGAAGTTCTCCTTTGTTTCTTCTGGGTTTGTCATGGTTGGGGCATAGGCACTGATGATTGTCACATGCATATCCCTTTGCAGTGGCAGGCGGAGCACAATTATCCTGTCACTTACAGGTGTGGGGTCCTGCTCCATCTTCGCTGCTATGTTATTTCTGATGGCAAAGCCAACTCCAGCTTCTCGTCTCTCTTGTTCTCCTCTGCCACTCCAGAAAAATGTGTATCCACTGTCTACCATGCTGTCACAGAGAGACAGGCGGGTTTCGCACAGGGCTGCAATGTCGATGTTGTATCTTGCAAGCTCTTTAGCAACTAAAGCTGTCTGTCGTTCTGGTCTCTTTGAGCGTTTTCCATCGAGTAATGTTCTTGTATTCCATTCTGCAATTCTAAGGATGCTCCTCCTTTTCTTTTCATCTCCTAGCTGACTTTTCGCTGGGCGATGGAGAGGGATCACGCCAGCGCGAACCTTGTTAACCCGGGCGCCGTTTGAGCCGGTATGATGACTTTTATTAGCCATTTGTAACCATAAAACTGCATGCAAAGATTTTAAAGAGCACTGGCTTTTGCAGTTACCAGTGCCCTTCACTCGGCAGTCCAGAAATGTTGTCCAGTGGGCAAGATCAGGTCGAGACAAGCTGGCATCTCTGTCCTGCTGCAGTGGCTAGCCGGAGGGTAATCAAAAATGCCTATCTCCGCCTTTGAGTGTGGCCACGGCACACTGGTTTTTCTGTCAGGGTTTTCCTTCCCTTAGCCTTTGACAGCACAATGTCCAGACTGCAAGGCAGCAGCACGTAACCCTGGTTTGGGAGGCTAGCGGGTACTACACCTTGCCCAAGGGTGACCCGAAGCTGTGCTTAGCAGGGGCGCTTATCTCCCTGAGGCTTGGTCAGCCCGCACTACTAGAGGGCCGCATTACTAGATTCTAAATGAACCAAAATAGCCGAGACAGGACCAATCATCAAAATTTTGGTGTCGATCGTTCGATTTCATTCTACTGTAGACACTCCAGAAAAGGGGCTAAAAGTGTTAAAAACCATAATTTTCCTTTAAAGGTAGACTGGCTTTCAGATTTTTCAAGTGTAGGTCATAAAAATAATTTTCACGGAACACTTAATTATTTTTGTTTAGTGGACCGAAAGCTACTGAATTCAAATCACAGACTTCCAATTTTATTAGCTTTTTTTCTAATTGAACAATTCATGAATTTAGGGCCATGTGGCCCTAAATTCTCCACTATTTTTGCCTGCTTCAATATGAGCCAATTCAAGATTATGATTACACTATGTCATGCATCATGTGGTGGGCTTTCCCCATTCACGCAAAACATTGTGGGACACAAATTTGAAACAGGAGAGAAAAATGGAGGATGCAAGTGTGCGATTGAAATGTGAAGGACTGACAACAGTAACGGAAAGCACGAAGAAAAGACATTATGTTGTGAAGGAAAGGAAATGCAGGACCAAACTAATAAATATTGGTGGTCAACGAGCACCTCTGTGTGATCAGATGCTCAATTAGTGACAAAATGTCAGTGCACAGTCAAAGGTAACTGTCAGTGGACGGTCAAAAGTAAAGCTGCGTGTGCACACACAGACTTCCTCTGTCTGCTTGATTGTGTGCAGTGGGTGATCTCGTGCACATTATTTGCTCAGGAATCCCCTCAAATTAGATAACTTCCCAGCCATAGAATGGCCTGATATTTTGTGAGATATTACAGAAATCAACATATATCACAATGACCAAATTTCAGAGAGAACTCAATTTCACTGATTTTATGAAATCAAAAGGCAGTCTCGCTTTAAGTACAAAGAATCAGAGAGAATTTCTGGTTTGTATATGCCCATCTGAAGACATTTTCAGGGACATATAGAAGCATAATGTGGGGACTATTATCTGGAGAGGTAATTAAGAAGGGAAAAGGAGTCAAGTTTCTTCTAAGGAATTATTTATTCATATAAATGGCAGGTGATTAAAAAAAACATGGCTTCCTACCTGCAAAACCTTAAATAAATGTGGCATCAAATTCACAACAATGTACATGTATTTGCACTGCAAACTACACAGCTAAATGAAACCCATAAGACACTTGACTGAGCAGTTGACAGGTACCGCTAGTCACTTGCTAGCTTTGCTGAAAAGAAATACTCTGCTAGAAATAAATTGAAACACATAAATTTGCCATAGGTGCATATCAAATCACAAACTGGCACTAGCCAAAAATCAGTTTAAACCTAATCCAGCTTCTCAGTGAAGATTCAAAACCAATTGTACTCTCTTGACTGTATTCTCCAATATGGAGCTATCTCTGATTATCATTTAAAGAGAGAGTTTGCACTGAGGCATTGGGGGGGAAAAAGGAAATGAGAATGAATAAGACTGGGGATATGAATATAAAATAAAACAGAAACATGTTAGATATGCTGAAGTTTCAAATCCAATCTCTATGCTAAAGGAGTGTTATGAATCTCATTGGCCGAGCCAGAAACAAATTGACAAGCAGTAGGTGTTCATCGATTTTAGAGAAGTGTTGTGACAAGAAAGAGGGAAAAATGGGAATATTAACAAAAAGGAAGCTATCAGTATGAGCAGGAAGACATATTTCCATATCAAAGTTCCTTTAAGAAAATATGAAATAATTGGGAAATTCTACACAAAATTCTCACAGTAATAGCAAACTCAATCATCATTACCATCAACATCAGTGCATTATTCACTTGATCACACAAACAATGTTTATTATGTACTTTGCATGGTCCACAAAAATCACTGTGGAAATTGTACGTTAAGATAATAAAAAGACTTCAGGCTGCTTCTAAAACCATTACAGCTAGTGTGATGAGAGATACAGAAATAGAACTAGAGACAAGAAGAGAGAGAAAGAAAAATGCAGACAGAGAAAGTAAAAGAAAGCATTCCTCACATGAGAAATTCATTCTTTCTAAGTCCAAATTGCTTCCCTAAATAACTGGTGTCATGTCCCATATTACATTTTCGAAAGATAGTTGGGTAGACTGTGCATTTTAGTAAAAAAAATGATCATTTTGTGTTCCCTCTAGGAGGGAAAAATAAATTGTTACTGTTCAGTTTAGTTAAAAAAAAATACAGAATCAAATCTCTTACTAGTCTCATTTTCACTTCTGTTTGGTCTCATCTTCTACTGATTTTACCTCACTCATTTGTTTTACTTATAAACTTGCTTGTTATCGGTGTGTTACACTTTGTACCATGATTTATTCCATGTTTCTCTGGTTTTTGTGTTGATTAAAAACAAACTAATGAACATTATTCATGCATAAGCTACCTTTGCCAAACTTTAATTATTTATTTTAACATGTAGCAATATCTAGATTTTAATTTGATTATTAATAATTAAGTAATTAATCAATGACAGTCAGCTCAAACCAGTCTGGCATTCTCCTTTGACCTCTCTCATCAACAAAATATCAACAGTTTTACAATTTTCCCAATTATGATGTTTGATGTGAATATTAACTGAGCACTTGTCTGGTCTGGTGCAACATGATTGGCTTATTGGACAATTGCTTGAAAAAATAGGTCCTGCTATATACAGTAAGGACAATAAATATTTGGATATTGACAAAGCAATGGCCAAGTCAATCACTTGATATGAATCTATCTGCACATGCATTTCATTTGCTGAAGACAAAAATGAAGGCAAACTGCCCCAAGAACAAGCAGGAACTGAAAACAACTGCAGTAAAGGTTTGACAGAGCATGACCAGGGAAGAAACCCAGTTTCTAGTGATGTCTGTTGGTACCAGACTTCAGGCACTCATTGATTACAAAAAAGATTTGCAACCAATTATTAAAATGGCAATTTATGATTTTGTTAGTTTGTCAAATTACTTTTGGTCCCTTAAAAAAGGAAGGCCGCATCTATAAAGTGATGTTATTTAGATATCGTTCAACTGATTTTGATGTACGTAAATGTCCTTTAAAGCCGAATGCTTGGCCATGTTCATTATTTAATTTCATTTTGATGTCTCTCTGACTTAAGACTGTAATTTGTCTTTACCTGACAGAAATTATGGCTACTTTTTATACTGAGCAAGATTTTGATTTTGTTTTTAATTATTAACAATTATTCTATTGACAGATTCTAAAAAGAAGATTTTCTTTTTGAACATGAAAAATTATTTCTAATGCAAGACAATTATGCAAACTCTGGAACATTCAGCATTCACAAAATAAACACAATGTTCAGAAACTCACATGTGTTCATGAAAATATCACATCCTTCACACTAATTATAGAGACTGGAATAGCCAGTATCATTATAATGAGAATGATTTTATGGAGGTGATAATCACAACAATTGCTTAGAAAAGGCCATAATTCAATTCACCAACAAAGCTCTTGAGGCCTAGTTTCATTTGAACGGTACTAAATAAACATGCAGATACAGATCTCTGTTTGGCTTGAACTCAGCTTCTTTTTTTTTTTTAAGATGTACTTGTTCACCTGGTTGTTTTCCTTTGACAGTTACATATGTGATTTTCAGGGATCTGTTAAAATAAATAGGAACTGCTTTTTAATGAGGGTAAGGGCTTACTATATCACAGGCCAGACCCTTGAACTTCTGACCTCTGACTCTAATATCCTTAAGAATCTCTACCTGAAGCCAAAACAAGTGAAGAATGAAGGAAATAGTAAATATGGTGTTCAACTTTCACACAAAATGTGCCAAAATTTGTATCGTGACAGAGTAACTTAACTCAAACCATTGATCCTGTGGGCTCACGAACAAACAGGAGGCCTCACCAGCATGATTATAAATGCATTGTATTATTTATTTAACATTGTTTTAAACTGAAGGTTATGCACTACATGGTTGTTTGGAAATTATGGCATGTTGCCATTTGCACATTTCCTTGCAGAGAAGGCTTCCAACAGCAAAGATGACCCATTATTACCAGTGGCGAAGCTAAGGGGGAGTGGGCCTGATCCACGCCAAAAAAGCATACTTACTGCAGTCTTGTTAATGTTCTTTACAAAACCCAGTACCATCTTGCAAGGAGCTTCCACTTTAAGGAGCTGCCATGAATGACTTTGACGAGTTCTTTAAAAAGTTTACTTTCTCTGAATCAGATGCCACACTGTACCTTTTCCCCCTGACACTTGTACAATGTAATCAGAGGATATAACATGAATATTATATGTGAAAGAATATATATGAAATTATATGAATGAGGATATAATAAAAATAGTAGTAGTAGTAGTAGATAACTTTGTCCCCGAAGGGCAGTTGAGAATGCAACACAATCACAAGGCACTTCATGACAGAACGTCAAACATACAACACAACACACTGTAGTACATACATCAGACACTAATAAAAGTAACATAACATTCATCATGCCTACAATGCACTATGCACCATTGGGTATGACCAAACCAGCTGGGCGTCTAGGCTGTTCTTAGTCAGAAAAGGTGAGCAAAAACGATGCCGAGATGGCAGTAGCTTAAAAAAAAAAAAGGCCAACGGCTGTGTGAAGTCAAACAATATTATTTAGAAATGCATGAAAAATTCATTTCATTTTGTGTTAATAGTGGAATGCACTGTCTGAGTACCGATCAGACTTATCCCAAAAGTCGAAATAGAGAACTGCAGTCTTTGAGGCACAATGATGAAACAAAGTCAGTGGTACAATGTTCATGGTACAATGATCAAATAAAGTCAATTTGAACTATTATTAAAAAAATAAATTGATGGTTGTGTCTGTACTGTACATTTTATTTTTAAATCACAGGAATTAGAGTAGACCTGGTTTCATTTTTAGCAGTTGAAATCTGAACAGTTTTGCTGTAGCTTTCTGTATGAATTAAATGATTTAATAAAATATGATGAGGCATGGCAGCATGGTGGTGTAGTGCTTAGTGCTGTCGCCTCACAGCAAGAAGGTCCAGGTTTGAGCCCCATGGCCGGCGAGGGCCTTTCTGTGCGGAGTTTGCATGTTCTCCCCGTGTCCGCGTGGGTTTCCTCCGGGT
>JAODJS010000002.1:19446146-19456540 GCA_027576325.1 Sciades assimilis | reverse complement strand
CCTAACCTGCATGTCTTTGGACTGTGGGGGAAACCGGAGCACCCGGAGGAAACCCACACGGACACCATGCAAACTCCGCACAGAAGGCCTGCTGCATTCACCTGGAGCCTGGGCTAGCTGGCTTGGGCCTGCTGTATCCACCTGGAGCCTTGGCTAGCTGGCTTGGACCTACTTCATCCACCCGGAGCTTGGGCTGGGAGGCCTGGTACAGCTAAAACTTTTTGGGACCTAGCTAACTAGCTTGGACTTACTACACCTGGAATAACTGTAAGATCTCTAAGCTTATTTTTTTTTTCTCTGCTGGTGTACATAAAGTAGATGATAATGGTGTTTTTAATTACTTTAATGTGTTTATTGGCAGTTTGCGACATAGGTCCAAACAAAACTCAATGGATGAGTACATATAGCAAGGTCTTGTGTTTTAGGGAGAGCCACAGTGGCACTGATTCCAATGGGCCTGCTGTTTTCGATCAGCCACAGATACACTTAGTATGGGCCTTGAACTCCTGGTCAGATGTCTCCAGGGTATTACTTAAACTTCAGTGTTTTTTTCTTTACACAATCTCACTGTTTTGCTTAGTAAAAAGAACTGCCTGCCCCCTACATACAAATATGCTACTTCAAATTGTAGTGGTAAACAAAGACTGATGATTGTTCTACTATTACTTATATCTGGAAATGTGCAACCAAACCCTGGGCCTAATCTACAAAACACCCAGACCGGTGACAAGCCCCTGACGCCTTGTGCGCCCATCACCACGCAATTACATCATGATGGCCAACCAGAGAAGCAACTCAGGTCACATCTCCGAGGTGTTTCCGAGGCTCCAGACGGTAACTTTCCTGACTCGTTATTTGCAGGACCTGGACTTCATATTCTACATCTTAACGTAAGAAGTCTTCTTAGCAAAATGGACGAAATCAGACTTCTTGTTAGTACAAGGAAAGTGGCGATTTGGTCATTTTCAGAGACATGGCTTGACAGTTCTGTAAGTGACGCAGAAATTGAAATTTATGCTGTTATCAGAAAGGACCGAAGCCGGAAGGGAGGGGGCGTGTGTGTATATGTACGTGCAGATATTGGTTTTAATGTTAGACCCGACTTGGACCATAGGGACCTAGAGAATGTGTGGCTTGACATTTTATTGCCTAAATCGAAGCCCATTTTGATTGGAACCTGCTATAGACCACCTGATCAAAATAATTTTTATGAACTTTTGGAAGAGTCTTGTGTTAAATATGTGGATTTTGTTAAGTCAGAGGTGATAATGCTTGGGGATTTTAAGACTAATGTGTTAAAACCTGACACATCTTTATGTAAAGCTCTGAAGAATTTCTGCAGTTTGTTTGATTTTCAGCAGCTTATTACACAGTTTACAAGGGTCTGTGCAAACACTCAAACCACCATAGATTTAATTATTGTATCAGACAAAACAAAAATCTCAAAAAGTGGAGTGATAGACTATGGCCTTAGTGATCATTCAATGATCTACTGTACACGTAAAATCCAAAAATTCAAGGCTCATTGTCACAATACAATCAAAATTAGATCCCTCAAAAATTACAGCAGGGAGGCCTTTTGCAGTCTGTTAAGGGATATAGACTGGTCTCCAGTTCTTAATTGTACAAATGTAGATAATGCCTGGTCTCATTTTAAATCTATGCTTGTTAAGGCCATTGACACTGTGGCCCCAGAGAAAAACATCAGAATTAAAGCAAAAACCAAGCCCTGGATGAATGACACAATTTTAAAAGCCATACAGCTAAGAAACCATTTGTTTAGTAAATTTAGGAAAAATAGGGAAGAGCAAATGTTTAATCAGTATAAACATCAAAGGAATGAGGTAAGCCAAATGATCAGGAAAGCCAAGACAGGTTTTTTCACTGACAAAATTTCGGAAAATAGAAATAATCCAAGAAAATTATGGAAGACTTTGAAGCTTGTGGGATACAGTAATAAAGTCAAGACAAAATCAAGCAATTTAAACTTGGAAATAGGAGGCACTGTTGTTTCTGATAAATTACTGGTGGCCAATAGCTTAAATGAGTATTTTACAACTATAGCAAACACACTGGTAAGGGAATTACCTGATCAAACAGGACAATATAATCCAAACAATGTACAGTCATATTACCAGGAGAGGGGTGTAGTGGCAGACACTTTTTCTCTGGTTAAGGTCACAAATGAAAAAATTCTGCAAAAGCTTAAAAGTCTGGATCCCAGAAAAGCAACAGGGCTTGATAATATGTCCGCAAGATTTATTCAAGATGCTGCCGAATTAATTTCCCCATGTATAACACATATCACAAACCTGTCTATCGAACAAAGTACTTTTCCAAACGAGTTCAAAAGGGCAAGAGTAATCCCCCTTTACAAAAAAGGTAGCAAAGTTGAACATGGAAACTACCGCCCAGTGTCAATTCTATGTAGTATATCCAAAATTATAGAGAAGGTTGTCTATGAACAAATTGATACGTACATTTCTTCACACAACCTTCTCTATGAGTTTCAATCTGGTTTTAGAAAGTCTCATTCTACAGAAACATGTCTACTCTATCTAACAGATTATATTAGGAAAGAGATTGACGATGGTAAATACTGTGGCATGGTCATGCTGGACCTTCAAAAAGCCTTTGACACCGTCAATCACCGTATTCTTTTAGCCAAACTTAAGGCCATGGGTTTTAATGAAATGTCTTTAGATTGGATACAGTCCTACTTAGGGGACAGGGATCAGGTAGTAGAGGTAAACGGTCTGCGGTCCAAGCCTCTACCTCTTTCTTGTGGTGTTCCCCAAGGGAGCATCTTAGGACCGTTGTTGTTTTTGTTGTATGTTAATGACATGAAAACAGCCTGTGATTGTGATCTGTTTTTATATGCTGATGATTCAGCCCTGATTGTTTCCCATCATGAAAAAGCTGAGATTGAGAGGATTCTCAGTCTAGAGCTCCAAAAAGTCAGCGTTTGGCTAGCTGAAAATAAGCTCTCTTTGCATTTAGGAAAAACTGAATCAATTATGTTTGGATCAAATGTCAAACTAAGAAACTCACCATTGTTGAATGTGAAAGTGGGTGATGCAGTAATTACAGCTAAAGAATCAGTAACATATTTAGGATGTATTCTTGATAAATTAAGTGGAGAGGCCATGGCTACAAAGGTCATTTCTAAACTAAACCAGAGAACTAAATTCTTGGCTAGAATCTCTCCTTTAATTGACAGGAAAGCCCTGGAGATTCTGGCAGGGGCTTTGGTTCAAGGTTACTTTGATTATGCGTGCACCTCCTGGTTTACCAATTTGCCTAAATCACTCAAAAAAAAGTTACAGACATCTCAAAATAAACTAGTAAGACTGATCCTTAACTTGCACCCTCATACCCACCTTTTACCTTCCCATTTAGAAAGCCTCAACTGGCTAAATGTGGAGGATAGAGTAACATACATAAAATTGACCATGGTACACAGAATTCTAAATAATCTGGCTCCAAAATATTTTAGAGACTATTTTTCTAAAGTGCAGGAGGTGCACAGGTACTCCACAAGGAGGAGCACTACTGATTGTGTGCTATATAGATTTAAAAGCTTAATGGGGAAGGGGTCTTTCTTATATTCAGGAGCAGTGTTATGGAATGGGTTGCCTGCTAATATCAAATGTATTGTATCAACAAGCTGTTTTAAGACAGGAGTTAAAAGATGGCTTGGTAGTAGAGCACTATAGGACTTTGTGCGTGCGTGCGCGAGTGTGTGTGTATTTGTTTGTTTCTTTTTGGTGTCCCTGTCCATTGTGATACATGTATGTTTGGCTTGCTCACATATTCATATACACTGATTGTAACTAGCACATACATACTGTACATTCACAAGGACCACAATGGAAACAAGCTCCCTAAGCTTTTTTGTGTTATCCTTTTGACGTGTTGTACAAGGTTTTCAAGATATATTTATTGACTTATTTATTTGTATACCTTTTTTAATGCTTTGTACAATGTCAATAAACAAAATCAATCAATCTTGCTGAGAGTCAGGTGAAAACTGTCTGGAGAGGGCATCTGGCTTGGCATTCTTGAAGCCTGGTTTGAAGGAAAGCAAAAAGTTAAAGCATGAAAAGAATAAGGACCACCTGCCTTGGCATGAATTAAGTTGCTTAGCACATTTGATGTGCTCAAGATTCTTATGGTCAGTTCATATGATAAAAGGGGTCTCAGTCCCCTCTCACCAATATCTCCATTCATCAAGGACCAACTTGATGGCCAACAGTTCCCGATCACCTATGCTGAAGTTGCGCTCAGCTGGAGTCAAGCAGTGTGAGAAGAACGCATGGGGTGCATCTTGTCATCCTTAGATGATCTCTGGGACAGGACTGCCCCTACTCCCATGTCAGAGGCATCCACTTCAAGCATGAACTGAGCTGTTAGGTCTGGGATGATAAGGCCGGGTGCAGTGGAAAACTTGGTTTTGAGGGATGTGAATGCATTCTCAGCATGGTTGTTCCAGAGAAAGGGACACTTGGAGGATGTGAGTTCTGTAAGAGGGGCAGCAATGGAGCTATAATTCCTGATAAACCTTTGATAAAAATGAGCAAACCCCACAAGCATTGCAGTTCCCCATGAGAGGAGGGAATAGGCCAGTCAGAGACTGCCTTGACCTTGTCCGGGTCCACTTGGACCTTACGTGGGGGAAATAATGAAACCCAGAAATGAGATTGTGCATTTATGGAACTCACATTTCTCAGCCTTAGCGAAAAGTTGATTTTCTAGTAACCACTGCAGAACCGGTCTGACGTGGGACTGGTGAGTTTCGAGTGTGGGACAAAAGATTAAGATGTTATCGAAGTACACAAGATGAATTGGTTGATGAAATCTCGTAAGACATCATTGACCAGTGCTTGGAAAACAGCTGTTGTGTTAGTGAGGCCTAATGGTAAAACTAAGTATTCATAGTGCCCAGTGAGCATATTGAAGGCCATCTTCCACTCTTTCCCCTCTCTAATGTGTACCAGGTGATAGGCATTGCAAAGATCCAGCTTGGAGAAAAATTGGGCCCCTTGCAACAACTCAAAGGCCATGGACATGAGAAGTAGCAGTTCTTAATGGTGGTCTCATTTAAGCCTCAAAAGTTAAGGCATGGTCTGAGAGACTCGTCTTTCTTGACCATGAAAAAGAAACCTGCTCCCACCAGAGATGATGAGGGACAAATGATGCCAACCGCAAGAGACTTGATATATACTTGTCTATAACCTCTCTCTCTGGGGGAGAGAGGGAATAAACATGACCCCTAGGGTGAGTAGTACCAGTAAGCAGATCAATTGTACAATCATAAGGTTAATGAGGAGGGAGAGAGGTGGCATGGGCCTTACTGAACACATGACTAAGGTCCCAGTATTCCGCAGGGACATTGGAAAGGTCAATTAACTCATCAGGACTGGAGACTTGGAAGGTGAGGGGAGTCTTGGCAGAGGACAGGCAAGTGGCCAATCAGTGAGTGCTCCAAGAGAGAACTGTACCATCACTCCAATTCAGGTGGGGACTATGCAAGCACAACCAAAGAAGACCAAGAACAATAGACTCATGAAAGTTATTCATGGCAAAGAAAGAAATAGATTCCACGTGGTTCCACAAGATCTTAAGAGTCAGTGGCTCTGTGATGTGGGAGATAGGACTGAGTTTGATGCCATTGAGTGCTCTGGTGGCCAGAGGATAGTCTAACTTCCACAGGTTGACTCCCCAGCTCTTCTGCAAAGGAGGTTGTGATGAAGCTTTGGTCTGCCCCAGAGTCAATGAGTGCCTTAACCGGATAACACCTGTTCTGAAAGATGATCTTAGCAGGAAGCACAGGCCTCTCAGCAGGGGAAGACTGTGCCAGTACACCCACCTGTATCCCTGCTGCTACTGGTGGGCAGGCCATTTTAACAGGCAATAAGAGACGAAATGTCTGGGTTTGCCATAGTAAAAGCAGTACCTGGTTTCACAGCAGCGCCTTCTCTCCTCGGTGGTGGCCTGGGTTCTACCTAACTGTATGGGCTCCAGTTCAGGGGAAGCAGCAGCTTCAGACAAGGAAACCGTGAACTTATGTTCAAACTTGAGGCTCTTCCTCGGGTTCCATTGGCATAACCGGGTATCCGCCTGACCAGCTAGGTCCACAAGGCTGTCCAGAGTCTCGGGGAGGTAATGAGGGATGATATCCAATATAGAGCTGTTTAGTCCATGAAAACAAAAATGTGTCATACAGGGCACTGGCATTTCAGTCCACAGGTGCAGCCAAGATATAAAACTCAATGACACAGTCATAAACCAGCCGGCTGCTTTGCTTGAGCCCCATTAGTTACCTAGCTGCCTCTTTGCCCTTGGGCGATTGGGCAAAAACATTTTGCATCTCTTCAGAGAATTCCTTGAAACTCGAACAGCAGGGGGCCCCAGCGTCCCAGACTACTGTTTGCCACTCCCGAGCCCATCCAGTCAGAAATGTGATAACACAGGCAATTCGAAAGCTCTCGGAAGGGAAAGCGGAAGCCTGGAGTTCCATTGACAAGGAGCACTGGGAAAGGAATGAACAGCAGGTCCCAGGCGCCCTATCGTAAGGCTGCAGGGCAAGCAGGAGTGGCTCTTGAAGGGGTTGTGGAGCTGAAAAGACTGTTGACCCACGGTCACATTCTGAAGGCTTTCCATCTGAGAGGAGAGTTTCTGTAGTGTGTTTGTGATAGCTGTCATGCTCTAGTGAACATTCACAATCTCCTGCTGATGTTAACCCAGAATAGAACCTTGTTTGGTCAATGCTGCTCTAACTGTTTCAAAGTCTGCTTGGTCCGTTCCTCTGGTGGGATTGTTCTGTCACAAGCCAAATGGCAGTAGGTGCTGGCTAGACCCAAAAGCAGACTCATGTGCACTGGAGTGAAGAAGGCTTCTCTTTAATCCTGATCGTGAAGGACTGGAGGAGAGCAGCCAACAGGAGA
This sequence comes from Sciades assimilis, assembly GCA_027576325.1. NCBI lineage: Eukaryota > Metazoa > Chordata > Actinopteri > Siluriformes > Ariidae > Sciades > Sciades assimilis. The sequence continues at coordinate 19,449,593 of JAODJS010000002.1, read as the reverse complement.
AATACTAGAACAGATAATTGGGGAAAGAATGGAAACTAGTGTCAAACTGTCAGACGACCATAGAAGCAAAAAAAAAAGGTAACAAAGTCCAAAATACAACCCTGCAGCGGGAAAAGAGCTCTCAGCACAGAAAAAAAAAAACTTCAAAAGTTTAGAGTGCTTCCGTGTCGGGAAAAATGCGCTCATAGTCCCAAAACAAGTGGCAAAAGTAATCCACAGAAAAGAGTGAAGTAATTCCACAGTGCACAGCAAAGTAGCAAAATAACAGAATAAAAAATGTGGGGGGGTGCAGAAAAACATAGCCGGAGGGGAAGAAAATCCCACGCCGAGTGAATTTCTGAGTGGTATAATGTAGAGCCATGGATGAGCTGATGAGAGACAGGTATGCCGGCTGCAGCGCAGGGAAGGCTCAGAGAAAATCAGGGAGTGGAGTAAAAGTTCAGATCAGGACCTAAATGTTCCCAGCTGGCTTGAGACACATAGTTGTGGCAGCATCATGCTGTGGGGATGTTTTTCATCTGCAGGGACAGGAAAGCTGGTCAGGATTGAAGGAAAGATAGATGGCACTAAAAACAAGGCAATTCTGGAGGAAAACCTGTTTGAGTCAGCAGGAGGTTTGAGACTGGGACAAAGATTCACATTCCAGCATTATAATGACCCTAAACATACTGCTGAAGTTACACTAGAATGGTTTAAAGGGAAACATTTAAATATATTGGAATGGCCTCGTCAAAGCCCAGACCTCAATCCAATTGAGAATCTGTGGCATAACTTGAAGATTGCCAGTGTTGTGCCTGAACACGTTCAATCAATGATCGTTCATGAACTCGTTCATATTTTGGGTGAACGTGAACTGAACATACTGTATTTCTGCTTGATGAATGTTATTGTGAATGCGTTCGTTCTGGCATTTGTGAATAGCGCTCTCTCACAGTTTAACTTCGTTCAAGAGAGTGCCAGATTTCCATAGAGCCTTCCAGGCGAAACCCCGGCTAAAACACACCGTAAACAGGTCTTAATATGTAGCGGAAAAAACACCCAATCTAGCAACACCAGCCACCACAGAGTAGCACAGCTGCATGCGCCATCAACATGAGAAGCATGGAGGCAAAAACAAATGACGGCAGCAGCATTACCTCAGACTCTGCCTCCGCCATTAATACGGCATCTTCGTATGATTACTTGAAAGAATATTATGAAAGTGATGATGCAGGTGGGAAAAATCTTACCTTTTTGTTTAAACTTTGCCTGTCGGGTTTCAAGAAGCAACTCCATACATCAACAACGTCAACAGCAAACCTGAAATGGCACAATGAACTAAAGCACCCGGCTAGCCTTTCAAGGTATGTGTGAGTGAAAAAAAAATCAAAAGACACAGCAACGGCGAGCCAAAACAGATCCTCTACAACCCAAATTGCATTAACGGCGTACAGTAATGACTCTGTTGTCTTCATCTCCCAGCCGCAGCTGGACAACCTGCAGCCTTTGAGTAAAGTGGAAAGCCCAGCTTTCACAAACTTAATTAAGGGGTTGCAGCCATCCAAAAAGGTGCCATCAAGAAAAAAAGTACAGACACTGCTAAACAAGAAATTAGAAGAAAACATGTGTGAACTTAAGACTGAACTCTCTGAGGTTGATGCTGTGTGCACAAGAGCAGATTGCTGGTCAGTTGTGAACAAGGCATTTATGGGCATCACTATCCACTGGCTAAACAAAACTGATGTTTCTAAGAGACACTCTGCACTACTGGCATGCCGGAGGATTAAAGGAGCACATACACATGATGCGTTGGCAAAATTATTGTCAGATGTTAACAAAGAATTCAAAATCCACAACAAGGTTGTGTGTACAGTAACAGATAATGCTGAAAATGTTGTCAAGGTGTTCAACTGTTTTGGGATGGATGTTGCTATTGATACTGAAGAGCCAGAGACAGTGGTCAACTTTGATGAAAGTGAAGGTGACAATGAACCAGAGTCAGCCTTTGCTGCCACCAGTGAGAGCTCAGATGAAGATGACCAGATGGAGCCTGAGCCTCTCTCAGGTCTGGATCATCCCTCTCTCCCCCATCACAGAAGGTGCATGGCTCACACCTTGAATCTAGTGGCCAAAGATATGGAAAAGGTAACTGAACAACGCTACAAAACAATGTCGAGGGCTATTTTTGCAAAAGCATCTGCTCTGTGGAACCGGGTTAAGCGAAGTGGAGGAAACTTTGAGACTGGCTTTGTTGTGCCAAATGACACAAGATGGGACTCTGTATTTCTTGCCATGAAGTGACTGTCTCGCATAGCAACACTAACTACCAAGGCAGAGATGAATGTGGCTGAGGTCACCCCTGCAAATGATGCCACTCCCCTACATGACGAGCTGATTCTGCACACTGTGAGTGATGAATTAGGCTTTCATCGATTCTCCCCACATGATGTCAACTTCATACACAAGTTTGTGGATGTGACGAGGCCTTTAGCACTTGCACTAAACATCCTCCAAGCAGAGAAGAACATCTTTCTTGGCTACCTGGCTCCAACAATTGTGCAACTGCAATGTCATATGAATGACCTGTTGGATAACAGCATAAAGCCCACTGCTGCAGAGGGTCTCATTACATGCCGTCCCCTCATAAAGAGCATCTTGCAGTCACTGAGCATGAGACTGGCAGGTCTTTTGGAGAAGAGGGAGCACATACTCTCTGCTATGTTGGTACCAAGATTCAAGCTAGACTGGGTCCAAGATGAGGAGAAACGTGTGCAGTACAGATTGATGCTGAAAAGAGAATTTCAAACCCTTAACTCTGATGACTCAGCTGCAAGAGACTCAGGTCAAGCCCAGTCCAGTGGTGAATGTGACAAGAAAGATTCTGCAACTTCATTCTTCAGGTTTAACAGAAAACCTCATGTTTCTCGAAGCACTGAAGTGGACACCTATTTGAATGCCCTAACCACAGATGGGTTTGATGAATACATGCAGTTTCCAAAGCTCAAAAGGCTGTTCATAAAACACAACACTGCACTGCCTTCAAGCGCTCCAGTAGAGAGGCTCTTCAGCATCGGTGGTCTAATATTCAGGTAGGGATGAACTGTGATTATATTCCACAATTACTATGCTTTAGTAATAAGTACAGTAAATACTCAGCCTCAATCATAGTTCTGTCTTGGTGATATTATTCTGATGCTTATGCAGCTAATAGTAATTGTGATTGCCTTAGTACACAATTCATTTAATACAGACTACTGTTACCATTTTTGCAACAATAATCATGATGTTAAAATTTCTCGTTTCATCTCATTCAGGCCCAGGAGAAACCGGCTGGGAGATGCCAACTTTGAGAAGCAGCTGATCTTGAATGCAAACAAAAAGATTTTAAGGCACAACCCTGATTCCAAAAAAGTTGGGACAAAGTACAAATTGTAAATAAAAACGGAATGCAATGATGTGGAAGTTTCA
>JAODJS010000002.1:19231038-19242326 GCA_027576325.1 Sciades assimilis | reverse complement strand
ATGATTAGTGTGGCTTCAAGTACACAAAAGTATGCTAAATTTTAGTACACTTAGCACATTTATTTTTCACCAGGGTAGTCTATTAGGAGGGACAGCCACTCGCAACGTATTAGCTGTCTTTGCACTGACTCTGGCAGACTGATGGTCTTCAGTCCAGATATATAATTTGGAGTCATGATATATAACTTTAGTATCATTTAGCAGTAAATCGCAAACCTGTTGTGTTGGGATAGCTTGTTACCCTATTGCTAGAAGGCGCTCTGTACAGAGGAGCACAGGCATCAATCAAAAGTCTGTGTAACACAGTGAATTGGCCAGATGAGTGGCCACAGTTTGATTTATCAGGTAGACAGCCACATTATTTCCATTGGCTTTGTATGAGCTCCAAACAGGTAAGTGTCACACTGTCTGACACTGGCAGTTATCTGACTACTACAAGTTGTCCTTGGTTGGAGATCCAGTGGATATCTCCTACCCACTGGAGCCATACATGAAGGAAAACAGCAAGCAATGGATTGCTTATGGTCTAAACAAAGAACTTTACTGTGTCTGGGAGCATGGTGGTGTAGTGGTTAGCACTATCACCTCACAGCAAGAAGGTCCTGGGTTCGAACCCAGTGGCTGACGGGAGCCTTTCTGTGTGGAGTTTGCATGTTCTTCCAGTGTCTGTGTGGGTTTCCTCCCGGTGCTCTGGTTTCCCCCACAGTCCAAAGACATGCAGGTTTGGCTAATGGGTTGCTCTAAATTAACCGTAGGTGTGAATGTAAGTGTGAATGGTCGTTTGTCACTCTGTGTCAGCCCTGCAATGACCTGGTGATTTGTCCAGGGTGTACCCCGCCTCTTGCCCGTAGTCAGCTGGGATAGCCTCTGGCTTGCCCCCGACCCTGCACAGGATAAGTGGCTACAGATAATGGATGGATGAGCAGTGTCTACATCATACAGTGATTCAGAAAACTGGCTACAGGGATTCAGTTTAATTCTGCTATCAACCCTGGTATTAGGGCTTTGTGCCTGTGCAAAACACCAATACACTGACAAGGGTTTATGATTATTTAGCACACAAGTGTTTTAGCACAAATCTAAAGTATTTTAGCACAACCTAAAGACCTTTTGCACAAGTTCTAAGAATATTTTTATCTTTATTAAAAATATCTACTGATCATACATAAAGATGTTTGATGGATTTTGGATTCTTGTCAGCTTCTTTTTGCTGACAAGCCTAACCTGTAGACTCCTCAGCACAGGTTCCCTTTGTGGCTTTATTACTCAAATACATACAAAAACAGTTATATGTGATATCAAATGGACTTTGAATAATTTTCAGTATTAGATTTCACTCTTAGTCAGCAAAACACATGTTGTCAAGTGGGACAAGAGACATAATCACCCAGTGAATTATTTTGGGAAATGTGTAAATTATTGATGGTCAGTGGAGTTTGTGATATGATCAGAAATGACAGTGACTTATGACTTAAAGGTGCTGACTGCAAATTAATTTGAAATTTGAATTTTTTTTATTGTGCATAGCCTTTTCCTAAGTCTCACAAGAACAATATTATGCAGATGTGATGTGATCATTTTGATGTGCTGAGGGTCACTTTTCTCCATTTTGGGACTATTTTCCTACCTCTTGAGGAAAACAGTATGGCCCTATGGAAATAGTCAAATGCAAGGAGCTTTAACTAATTAGCATAACTGTGGAACTGCATCACACTAAGATAGTGACCCATGGAAAACATCATGGCAATTAATAATCTAATAATTTAGATCATATCAGCAGATCGAGTTACATCCAAAAGCTGTAACATGCAGGCATCACAGAGCCATATAATTTACCCACAAATTCATTTGTTATTTATTCTGGACACTGCTCTCTCTCTCTCTCTCTCTCTCTCTCTCTCTCTCTCTCTGTGTTCACTTCTTCAGATGGTTTAGATGCAGAGAAGGAATTTTGCTGTGCTCGAGTGTACATGTGACAAAAATAAAGGCTTCTTCTTCTTCTTAATTTGCCCACAAATGTATTTATTCCACTTGAAAAGTGTACAGCAAACAAGCTACTGGATTTGGAATACGAAGACATCCTGAACTATTTAGTGTTTGAGAGTTCTAAATACGCTGGAGATGCTCAAGGCATACAAAAGTACAGATGCCTACCAATATTTTGAGGCAGGTTTCATGCATGCCGGAATGTTATGGAAAATTCCTGATAAAGAAAGATACCTTATTATGACAAAGGTAAGCAAATGTAGACTTCTAACAGTAATAAACAAGCCAGGGCCTAGATCTAGCATATTTTGTGGTGTTTAGCCTCATCTACATTCAGTACATAACTAACATGCTGCTAGTCAAGCCAAGCATTAGCTCTAATAAAATACATCACATCCAAAGCCCACATCCTGATATACATTTTAAAGTTACACAGAGCTTTCACACTAACCTGATATAAAATATTCTCCACATACATAGGAATGCTTTGTTGGTGTCCAGTCTTCTTGTTTAATTGCAGCTTGCCATTTTTCTTGTCTTTCTGTGTTCACCGGGAAATGGTGAAATGTTAAACCAGGCTTATCTCCACTTCTGTTATTACATCCAAAAGCATGACAGGTCTCTGGTATTGTTCTTTTAGATGTAACTTCTACAAGTTTAGCTGTAGATGTACTGAATTGGGCTTACAATCACTTGCATACACTTGTGCCAGTCATGGTCAAACACAAAGCTTGACCAGATAAACAAATCCACAGTTATGATGATTGTGAAGAAAATTTAGTAGATTAGCATTCCTATTCTCTATGTTTCTGTGACCTTGGCTCAATGGCTGGTGATAAGCAGTCTGCCTTGTTTATATTTCATGTTAAGTTATGCATAACCACGCATCCGTTGCGCATCTCAGAGCACACCAGGTGCATGCTCTAACAAAGAACCAATGTTTAGCTTCAAGGGTAAGCCTCGAGCCAATCACGTGCAGACGTAATGCCTTTAGAGTATAATAGATAACAGCCACTAAGACACAACTCAGAGTGCGCACTCTCAGCATTACCTGAGTGGTGTCTTCTTTTGTTTTCCTATTTTATATCTCTGTTTTATAAGATCTACTACAATAAATAACTGAAAAGACAACTGCTAAGCGTTCTGGAGTGTTTATTAGAAGTTTCCATTACAATTATGTTACGTGAAAGGCCCCTATACAGTACCTCCATACTCGCTATGGTGGAGTTGAGCCCATGCATTCTAAGGCAAAGATAGCTAAGTGCTATCTAGAATTGTTTACTTATCTGTCCAGAAAAATTATATATCATCGAACTTTGCTCTATCTTGCATTTGTATTAATTAAGCATGTTTTCCTTTTTTTCCCCGCTGGCTTTTAGCTGCCGGGAGTGCAGTGTCCACCATGTTTGCCCATGCCAACTTGTTTTGGTTAAAAGTAGGTCAAACACACCCTGTGGTGGTCACGTGATATTGCTGTTGATTTGCTTAGTCAATTTTTGGAATCCTAAAATATGCATTTTATCTCGGTAAAACAGTGACACATAGGGTACACGGTGTGTGCAGAATCGCAACATCTTGAAACTCCAACAGCTACAGTATAGACATTGAACATTTTGCCCAGAATTCAACTTTACAGTCAGCACCTTTAACTACAAATATCTGAATGCACCAAATAATCAGATTTTCAGTCCACATTTCAGGAATAACTTGTCAACAACTGATCCACAACATGCAGAGCAGCAGAAAGTGAAAGTTTAATATTTGATGGTAATTCTGACTTCTTGTCCCTAAACAATCATAATAAACCCCTTGTTATATAAAGAAGAGTATTTTATTTCAATTATTGTGACCATTCCACATTGAAATGAGAATTGTGTGAGCCGACTTTAGATTTGTGCTAAAAGATTTGTGCAAACGGACTTTTGTGTTAAATGACTGGATACCCTGACAAGATATCTGTTGCAAGAAAGTCAGAAGCACAAGCAGAAATATAGACCCCAATGCTTAGAACAAGGGATTTTATTTCACATGGTTCTTGAAGGACAATGGTCCACATCTAAACCTCTTAAGCCCATCTGTTAGAATGTGTCATATCAGTGTACTTGCAGATGGCATCTTTGTGCCCTCATCACTCTGAAACACAGCTTCTTTCAGGGATGTTATTTCAAGAACAAAAATTTCAAACAAATATCTTACCATCTGCTGGGATGTAGACAAACGTCCCTGCCACCCCTGAAGACCAGAGGCATAAGAGTACTGGCATATTTGGATGAAGGATTCTGGTGGGCCTCCACCAAAGAGCAGACTGGTTATCACCTAGGCACACCCTTTCTTGTTAATGTTGCATATCGTTCTCCATAGTGCAGCTGAATGGCCCACAATTAATTTAGGGGCCTATTGTATGTGCTCCAACATTATTTTCTGGCTCACATTACACAACAGTCAACAATCAATCCTTGGTGGTTAACTTGAGGCCCCAAATTAGTTGACGTAACCTTAGTTTCCACCACTGCTCTCACTAGAGGTTGCAAAACCCAGGGAATATTTCCCCAATCAGGACCGTCATCACAGACAAGAGCAGCATGCAAGACTAGACTAACTATACCTGTGGGATTGGCTCCTCACCTAACCTAGAAGTTTCCAAAGGGAATATCTGTCATTACTGCTGATGGCTTTTTTTTTTTGTATTTGTGTAGTACCATCTTCAGTATGGTGTCTAGGTGTTCAAACACTGGTGGTTATCCAAGCTTCATAGAACAGGGTTACATCCATAACCTTTCATTAGTTATTTCAGTTCAAAATTAACTAATGACTTAGGTAATAAACATGATTTGCAAATCATGTTATCTAATTGTACAGTAATGGCTTTTTATGATGGGGCAATGAGGAACTCGGAGACAGGCATAACAGTTCAAGGTGCATTTTGTTATTGTTAGTAAACCTCCTGAGAATGTTCTGGCTACAAACATGGACACCTCAAACTACAATCTCCAAGATTCACAGCGCCCTCTGTCTCCTGATTACTGAGTACAGCTGACGCGTCTTTTTCCTAATCACTGCTCTCCCTACTTAAGCCACTTTCCCACACTACTAAAGTGCAAAGTATCATTCTGCTCCATCAGTTCATACCAAGCCTTGTTATTTCTGACTGTCTCTCGGTTTCTGACTCTTTGTATTCCCTTTCACGTTTTCGCCCTTTTGTCTTCTCTCTACTACATTGTTCGCCGTTCACCAATCACCTGACCCTTGTTAGTTTACCGACCACAATTCCAGTCTCTCGTTTTAGCTTTATTGACAGTTTGCTTCCTGCCTTCATCTGCACATACATCCACAAGTGCCTCCACTCTGACAGGATACTTTACCACCATGGATATAGTGGAAGAAACAAAACAAACTGTGCTTAATGCCCAGGGACACCTTCTGGGAGAACATCAATAGATGCTAGCAGATTTCAATACACATATGGCGCAACTAGCCTCTGTGATGTCGCAGGCCCTCCTAGCACGTCCTGAGTCTCCTTCAAGCCCCACGTTGCAACTTCCTGGTCCAGAAATATTTGCTGGAGACAATAATGCATGTAAGGGTTTCCTACTTCAATGTTCCATGCATTTTGCTACTATACAGTGTCATTTGGAATCAAGGAGGTGAGCAGATGAAATCATATGAGCAATTCCTCACTCAGTTCAAGAGAGTATTCAACCATGAACCGGAGGGAATTGAAGTGGGTGAGAGCTTGCTCACCATTTCACTAGGTTCCCGTATCGTGGCTGAGTATGCCTTGGACTTCAGGACACTGGCAGCAGCCAGTTGGTGGAATGATCCTGCTTTGAAAGCAGTTTTTCACCAAGGCCTGCGTCCCGAGATTCTGACCAAGCTCACTTGCAGAGATGAACAGTTCACTTTGGACTCTCTCATTGACCTAGCCATTTCCTTGGATCATCTGTTGACTCACCATCCCTCCATCCAGGAAAGTGTTAAGCTGGTTCAAACCTCAGAGGGCAGTTCACCCATGGAGGTATCACGCACCCAGTTAATACGCTCTGAACATCTTAGGAGGAAGAAGGAGGGCTTGTGTTTTTACTGAGGGAGTGCCAAACACCAGCTCAACCAGTGTCCTATCCATCCATCTCGTGCAGCTCCCACAGAAGGTCCAGCATGTCATGTGAGTCCATCACGAACATTCAATTCAAAATCATTTAATGTTCCAGAAAAGAAAGAAAGCACAACTTTATTTATCACACACTTATGAAATTTCCTCTCTGCATTTAACCCATCTGAAGCAGTGAACACACACCTGCACACACATATGAGCAATGAGCACACACACATACCCAGAGCAGTGAGCAGCCATGCTAACAGTGCCCGGGGAGCAGTTGGGAGTTAGGTGCCTCACTCAAGAGCACCTCAGCCCAAGGCTGTCCCATATTAACCTAACTTGCATGTCTTTGGATTGTGGGGGAAACCAGAGCACCCAGAGGAAACCCACAAAGACACAGGGAGAACATGCAAACTCCACACAGAAAGGCCCTTGCCGGCCACTGAGTTCGAACCCAGAACCTTCTTGCTGTGAGGCGACCGTGCTAACCACTACACTACCATGCGGTGCAGTGTTATTAATGTTGGCAAATTCCACACACATCCTTTCTGCTTTTATTAATTCAGGTGCAGAGGGGAATTTTATCAGTGGCTCAGTTACTCAGAGGTTCAACTAGCCAACAACCTCTCCAAAGTGCACTCAGCATTTGAGCCATTGACGGAGAACCCATTGGAGAGGATCTCGTCACTATGTGCACCACCTCCCTTCACATCCAGGTGGGGGTGCTGCACTCAGAATTCATCTCCCTCTATATCACAGCAATAGAAAATCACAATATCATTCTCAGTTACCCTTGGCTTCAACTTCATGACCCCTTGATCTCCTGGCAAAGTAAAGAAATTCTCCAATGATCACCAGCCTGCTTCCAGGGTTGCATCACTTGACCTTGACTGCTCTGCTTAAGAAGGGACCCAAACAGATCCAGTGGAACCCCATGGCAGGAGAAGCTTTTAGCCATCTGAAACAAGTCTTCATTCCTGCCACAGTGTTACAGCACCCTGACCCATTTAAACTTTTCATCCTTGAGGTAGACACATCTGATCCCAGAGTAGGGGCCATTCTGTCACAGCATTTTGGGGAGAAACAGAAAACCCATCCTGTAGCCTTCTTTTCCAGAAAACTCGCATCTGCACAAAGTAATTATGACGTGGGTAACAGAGAGATGCTCACCATAAAACTAGACCTTGAAGAGTGGCAACACTGGTTAGAGGGAGCCACGCACCCATTCATCATTCTCACAGATCACAAGAACCTTGAATATCTCAGGAAAGTGAAAAGGTTAAACCCTCGCCAGGCCAAGTGGGCACTCTTTTTCACATGTTTTGACTTCACTATATCGTTCTGTCTGGGCTTCAAGAACATCAAGGCCAATGCCCTATCTCAAGTCTTTGCTCCACCTCATCAGGACTCGGTCACACACTCAATTCTTCCTCAACAGTGCTTCTTACAGTCAGTCACCTGGGACCTCAATAAGGAGATAAGGGATTCACAACCTCAAACTCTACCCAGCAATCTTCCACCAGGACCACTATATGTACTGAAACACCTTAGAGGTAAACTCATCACTTGGGCTCATGCATCTCCCACCACTGGACACCCCAGCAGTCACTGTACTCATCAGTTGTTGAGAAACAAATATTGGTGGGAGTAAATGCTCATGAAAATCAAACAGTTCATCATCTCATGCTCTGTCTGTGCCCAAGCTAAAGTTCCGAGCACCCTGCCAGCAGGCAAACTCTGTCCCTTCCCTGTACCTCAGTGACCTTGGTCCCACATAGCCATCAATTTCATTACCAACCTCCCTCCCTCTCAAGGAAATGCTACCATAATGGTAACAATTGACCGCTTCTCCAAAGCCTTTAAACTCATCCCACTACCTGGAATCCCCACAGCATCCCAAATGGCTGAACTACTATTTCAGCAAGTTTTCAGATATTATGGCATCCCTGAGGACATTGTCAGCAACCGGGGCTCTCAGTTCATCTCACACTTCTGGACATGCTTCATGGAAAAACTTGAGGTATCACTGAGTCTCACATCAGGGTATCATCCCCAGTCAAATGGCCAAGTAGAAAGAGATAATCAAGAAATTGGCTTTTTCTTAAGGATATTCTGCATGCATAACCAGGGGGACTGGGGACACTTCCTCCCATGGGCCCAGTATGCACAGAATTCCTTTAGACATACTAGACCCACTCTTCAAGCAAGAATTCCATGCTCTACATCCTGACAAGCCAGCACCCAGAGGTACAAGGCGTCCTAGGAAGAATGTAGCTCCCAGAGGGAGCTCCTCGGGTAGGGGTCTATCAATAAACCTGCTGAGAACGATCTGACTACAAACATGGACACGTCAAACTACAATCCCCAAGATTCACAGTGTCCTCTGTCTCCCGTTTACTGAGTACAGCTAACATGCATTTTCCTAATCACCGCTCTCCCTATTTAAGCCACTTTCCCACACTACTCCAGTGTGAAGTATCATTCTGCTCCATAAGTTCATGCCAAGCCTTGTTATTTCTGACTGTATCTTGATTTCTGACTCTTTGTATTCCCTTTCACATTTTCACCCTTTTGTCTTCTCTCTACAATGTTGTTCATTGATCACCTGACCCTTGCTAGTTTACCGACCATGATTCCAGTCTCTCATTTTGGCTTTATTGACAGTTTCCTTTCTGCCTTCATCTGCACATTTTTGTCTTAGGGCTTGGGCAGGCCGCAGTTGTTAGAGTCTTATCAATTTGGGGATGCACCTGCCCATGACCCACATGGAATCCCAGATACCATAATTCCACCTTCCCAATTGCATACTTCTTTGTGGTTGCCATAAGCCCAGTGCACCTCAGCAACTTCAGGACAGCCTTTGGATGTTGCAAATGCTGCTGCCAATCATTATTCAAAATAATAATGTCATCTAAATAGGCAGCGGCATATACACCATGGGAACAGAGGATTCTGTCCATGAGATGCTGAAACATCACCGGGGCCCCAAAGAATCCAAATGGAAAAGTGACAAATTGGTGTAAACCAAATGGAGTGGAAAAGGATGTTTTTTTCATGGAATAATGGAGTCAAGAGAATCTGACAATATCCCTATTTTAAATCCAGTGTTGAATAAAAGCTAGCCACACCTAACTGACTGACCAGTTCATCACTGTGAGGCATTGGATATGTGTCAAATTTAGATACTGCATTGACTTCTCTATAGTTCACACAGAACCAGACTGTCCCACTGGTCTTGGGAACTAAGACTACTGGGCTGTTCCAGTCACTGTGCAACTCCTCAGTTACCCCCATGTCAAGTGCTGCTTTGAGTTAATCCTGAACCACATTTTTCTTGTGCTAGGAGAACTGATATGGATAGCTTCTCATCACCACCCCTGGGGGAGTCTCTATGTAGCACTCTATGAGGTCAGTGCAACCAGGAAGGGGTGCAAACACATTAAAGAATTCCTCCTGCAAACTGATAACCTGTGTTTTCTGGGATGGTGAGAGATGGTTTCCACCAGGGACCAGGGTGAATTGGGCCACACCTTTTGGACTTACCTCTGGTCCCAGCTCTATCCTCTTAGGAAAGACCATTGCCAGAGCCACAGGAATCTCCTCTCTGCATGGTTTCAGGAGATTGAGGAGGTAAATTTGACATGCATCATCCCTCTCTGTGTGCCTGATCACATAGTCAACTTCTCCAATTAACTGTGTGGCCTCAAAGGGCCATTGCCACTTTGTGAGTAATTTTGAGCTCGACATGGGATGTGAAATGAGCATTTTATCTCCCAGTGCAAATTCCATTAGCTGTGTCCCTCTGTTGAACAGGCAGGATTGACGTTCTTGTGCCTTTAGCAAAGTCTCCTGTGTTAGGTGACTCAGTGCTGGAGTTTTGCTCTCAGGTCAAGAATATACTAATTATTATTTTTTGCTTTGTGAAGGTCCCTCCTCCCACTTTTCTCTAATGATGTCCCAGACACCATGGGGTTTGCACCCATATAACAATTCAAATGGGGAAAACCTGGTGGAGGCTTGTGGGACCTCATGCACTGTGAACAACAGAGGGTCTAGCCACTTATCCCAGTTTCTAGCATCCCCATGAATGACCTTACAATTCACTTTTTTTAAGCATTTGATTAAATCGTTCAACCAGTCCATCCGTAAGCAGATGATAAACACTGGTAGGAATCAAGTTAATCCCCAATAATTCATACAGTTTGTACAGTGTACATGACTACTGTAGAAAGTAGCACCTCGATCAGTCAGGATTTCTTTCAGAATCCTGACTCAGGAGATAACGCAAAAGAGTGCCTCTGCAGCACTATATGCAGAGGCATTATGAAGAGGCACAGCTTCCAGGTATTGCATTGCATGATCCACTATGACTAATGCTAATTTATTTTAACACTAATTTATTAGTGTTCTAAACTCTAGCCAATCTGTCCCTAGGATAAGTGGATGGGTGAGGCTCAGGCTAACCACCACCTCCACACTATGCTTTTCTGCCCAGAAATGAATAATATGCCAATGTGCATAAGTGCTGGTGCTGCTCTTCTGGGCCACAGATGACCTACTGCAGTATAGCCCACTTCAGATCTGGGTACTCCATCATGCTGGTGGCCAGGAGCTGCTAAGCTGCAAGCTGGACTTCCCCCAACAGGAGCAGCAATAAGCGGGCTGACCACTCTGAGGTTGGCCATGATCTCACCTCCATGACAGGCTTGAACAGCTTAATTAAGGCTTCAGGGTCATCCTGTGACCCCATCTTGACCAGCTGAATGGGCACACTGGCCACAGGAGCAACTGCTGGAGTATCTGATGACTGGACCAAGTTCTAGATCACCTGCCAGTCTTCCACCCGGTCCTCAAGTAGAGCCCAGAAGCGCTGCCCCTGCTTGAATGACAGCACAATGAGGTTTTGGTGCTGGCACTGGAGGTCATTGGTGAGTGTCTGGAGGAGCTCCCTGACTGGTTCAGACTCCATGCCAGCATTTGTTCCTCACTCCCATGTTTCAGCACCAGTGTAACTGCATTTTTATGCTGGAGGAATGAGGAACTCAGGGACAAGCGCGACAGTTCAAGGTGTGAGTTATTATTTCTCTCTTCTCACTTTTCAGTGACTTCTTATATAGATGTGTAGTGCACTGAAACAGTGTCTACTTAAATTAATTTGCTGTAAGTCAGGGGTGTCAAACATACGGCCCGCGGGCCGGATCCGGCC
>JAODJS010000002.1:10353291-10364136 GCA_027576325.1 Sciades assimilis | reverse complement strand
CAGATGAGTGGATGCTATTAAAACAGCAAAGAAGGGGAATTAATCTGAAATGGGATGTTCAGAAGCATGGATGAGTGTAATGGTCAGGTCACCACAAACTTTTGGCAATATAGTGTATTTGGCACTGACTACATCCTGCTGTATGATGAATGAAATAAAAGCAAATGAGATTTTAATTGGATGTAAAACACTATGGTGTCTTCTGGTCCTTCTCAATGTACCTGCATAGTTATGGGCCTTAGAAATAAAGACCTCATAAATTAACTTATGACAGCTCAGCACTTCATCCCCAAAACATAAAGAAATCAGGCTGATGCACTTGAATAAAGTGCTGATCCTGAGTTATGTCTTTTATACGCCAGTTTTTCACGTCCGAATGGTTATTGTAGGTGATTTTCCAAAAGCAACATGGCTGCACTTTCACACCTATACAGCCTTTTGTTGCATTCTTGTCCATTAGATTATTTTCCCTCTTCCCCTTCTTCCTGCCTCCTTCCCTCAATGTTCCCTTTCTCTAGTCCACCTGGAATGGACTCCAGATGTGGAGCGGAGGGAGAGATTGCCTGCGCAGCGATACGAGAGGGAGAGGGAGAGAATGTTGGAACAACATAAAAGTTTGTCTGGATGCCATTAAGTCCAATTTGATGTAATGTGCAGTTTCAGGACGTGACATTTTTAAAAGGAAACTGTGCACCAGATGAGGAAGATTTGTGGGATTGGTGGGATGGGGATAGCGATGGTGATGGGTGTGTCCTAAAAGCAACCTCTGCACCAACTCCTGCGCTACGTTGGCTCCATCCCGAAGCGAATCCTCCTATCCTGCTGATCGCACCTGGATTTTGTACGCCGTTTTTAATGTGGCAGACTTATGGTTTGCGTACACTATTTAGTGCGCTGCTGTGTGGTTTGGGATGTAGCCACAACATAGCGCAGCAACAACAAGCGGCTGTGCTGCTATATTCGCTAGAATACAACCGCTCCATTGTATGAACCGGCTGTGCTCGCGTGTCTGAACGTGGCACGAAGAACACACACATCAACCTCAATCAGGCCTCTGCATCCGCCTAGCTCTGTCCCTTTGCACACCTTTTCACGTTTTCAAAGCACTGCCTCCATTTTTTTTTCTTCTGTCCACACGCGAGCTAAGGTTTCCCGCTTCCTCTGCTTCTCGTATGCATCAAAGGGGATCTTGTTTTAAAAATAAAAAGCTGCGGGTTTTAAATAAAACAAGTCTGTGGACAAAGGTGGACTTCGGAAAAGCATTATTTTAATGGGTTAGTTTGATAGTATCAGCTCATAAATAAATTTTCTGCCTCCGCCCGCAGATGGAAACAGGCTTCTGTTGAACGTTTGTGCTGAGCTAACACTTTGTATCTGATGACAGGATTCTGGTACATGTCAAACAAATGTACAGAAAGAGGTTTTCCCCCCTCCGAGTCTGTGCCATTTATATCTTTAGCCAATTGCCTCAGAGTGATTTGGGACGTTAACTCAGTTGTGTAAGCGCTATGCTAATACAGCTTCCTCGCCCTTCAACGCAAAGGCTGGTGGAAATATCCATGTAGTTCTATTGTTAAGGCTTATTTAGGAGAATTGGGATTATTTTAGCTTACATTATAACAAAACATCGCTTGAAATCAAGATCGGTATTTACAAGTATGCTAAGAAGACATGCTAGCCGTCATGTCGCTGCTGAAGAGGAGCAGATGCTAACTTTGCATCAAGCTAATCTCATAGCATTGGAGTATTCCTTACTAGACTATTTCCTTCTCTTTTCACTTGGAAAAGTATATGGTTGTAGCTTATAACATGTTTATAACCGGTAATAACATATTAATAGTACTGTTTTTGTTTTTCTATTCGTTTCTTGCTGGTATAGATGTTTTAATTGACTGTTCTAATTTGATTTTATTTGTATTAGGCTTGGAAAGTGCAAATCTTTACGATATCCCGGTTGGATCATTCGCAAGTACGCTGGACATCTTTTGGATCATTCACAAGTGCGCTGGACATGCCTTCCAATGGCTAAACCTGAATTAAATAATTCGATTCAACGCTTGTTTGTTTTTTAGACCGTGAGAAATAGGTACGTGAGGAAGCTGTTTGTATCTGACTTCGCTCCTTATCAGGTTGTTGCATGTATTAGATTTCCTCTTGCTCTCACACTCCATGTGCATTGTGCACACGAGAGCCAAGCATTAATTTAGCACTGGATGTTTTAGTCGCACGCGAGGATCCAACAAGGTGCTGTGACCAAGTCGCAGATGTGCGCCTGGTTCGTAGCGCCTGGATCCTGAGTCAACATAGGAGATCATCTGAACAGCAAAATGCACGCAATTAGGAACAATTTTGTTGCATTATGTTGAGGAATAAATGTATTTGGTTTTATTATAAGGTCATTAGAAACTGCTAGAACAGCCCCACTGAGAGAGGCCAACACACACACACACACACACACACTGCTGATTTAAATCTGATTTAATGACCTGGAATTATTAACGTAAAGCATCTGGTGTTGTTCCAGATATACAGTGAAATTTCAGTTTCTGGGCTGTAAAACTGCACGTCTTCATTCATCCCCTCATTGAGTGCAGTTTAATGCTGAACCACAGATATGTTTCTACACGATCTCCAGAAAACCAGTTCAAATGTTAAAACGTGGACTGAGTTCTGTGAGGCTGAAGCACATTATTACTCTAAAGCAGTACAGCTCTCTCTCTCTCTCTCTCTCTCTCTCCTCTGCTCGCTCCGATTCAATTAATAATTAAGTTATGAAACAAATCAGGTGTTAAAACAGGAAGTGCTGTGACTGAGAAACACGAGGAGCCCATCGTCACCTTCGCCCACTCGTATGGTATTCACATCATCTTTCTTTCTTGTTTTTTTTCTTGCTTGGCTTTCTTTCTTGCTTGCTCTCCTTGTTTTTTATTTTTTCTTCCTTTCTTGCTTAGTCTTTTTCTTTCATTTTTCTTCCATAATTATTTTCTTGCTTTTTGGCTTTCTTTCTTGCTCTCCTTGTTTTTTATTTTTTCTAAATCTTTTTCTTTCTTTCTTGCTTTCCTTCTTGTCTTGCCTTCTTTGTATTTTTCTTCCATGCTTTTCTTCTTTTTTGCTTTTCTTTCTTGCTCCTTCTCCTTCTTTTTTTTTATTTTTTTCTTCCATTCTTGCTTAGTCTTTCATTTTTTTTCTTCCACGATTTTCTTTCTTTCTTGCTTGCTTGCTTTCCTTCTTGTCTTTCCTTCTTTATATTTTTCTTTCAGGCTTTTCTTCTTCTTCCTTTTCTTTCTTTCTTGCTCCTTCTCCTTCTTGTTTTTTTTTGTTAATATTTTCTTCCTTTTGCTTAGCTTTCTTTCTTGCTTTCTTTCCTTCTTGTCTTTCCTTCTTTGTATTTTTCTTCCATGCTTTTCTTCTTTTTTGCCTATTTCTTTCTTTCTTGCTTGCTTTCCTTCTTGTCTGCCTTCTTTATATTTTTCTTCCATGCCTTTCTTTCTTTTTTTTTTTTGCTTGCTTGCTTGTTTGCTTTCCTTCTTGTCTTTCCTTCTTTATATTTTTCTTCCAGGCTTTTCTTCTTCTTCTTGCTTTTCTTTCTTTCTTGCTCCTTCTCCTTCTTGTTTTTTGTTATCCTTTCTTTCTTTCTTTCTTTCATGCTTGCTTGCTTTCCTTCTTGTCTGCCTTCTTTATATTTTTCTTCCATGCCTTTCTTTCTTTTTTTGCTTGCTTGCTTTCCTTCTTGTCTTTCCTTCTTTATATTTTTCTTCCAGGATTTTCTTCTTCTTCTCCCCCTCCTCCTCCTCTTCTTCTTCTTGCTTTTCTTTTTTCTTGCTCCTTCTCCTTCTTGTTTTTTGTTATCTTTTCTTCCTTTTGTTTGGCTTGCTTGCTTGCTTGCTTTCCTTCTTGTCTTGGCTTCTTTGTATTTTTCTTCCATGCTTTTCTTCTTTTTTGCTTTTCTTTCTTTCTTGCTTGCTTGCTCCTTCTTGTTTTTATTTTTTCTTCCTTTCTTGCTTAGTCTTTCTTTCATTTTTTTCTTCCATGATTTTCTTCTTGTTTTTGGCTTCTTTCTTTCTTTTGCTTGCTTGCTTGTTTGCTTTCCTTCTTGTCTTTCCTTCTTTATATTTTTCTTCCAGGCTTTTCCTCTTCTTCTTTTTCTTCTTCTTGCTTTTCTTTCTTTCTCTCTCCTTCTCCTTTTTTTTTTTATCTTTTCTTCCTTTTGTTTGGCTTTCTTTCTTGCTTGCTTTCCTTCTTGTTTTTTTTTTTTTACATCGTTTCTTCCTTTCTTGCTTAGTCTTCCTTTCTTTCATCCCCCCTTTCTTCCACCCTTTCCTTTTTGTTTTCCTTCATCTGTGTATTACTGGGATGTTAGGCCCTAAGCCTTTATTTAATTTTTTTAAGCTTTAATGATGGTCCATAGAGGATGGAGTGTCGCATTTAAAATAATTTAAGGCATGAGTAATGGCATCACTGGGGTGTGTGTGTGTGTGTGTGTGTGTTTGTTTTGAGATGCGGGAGAACAATTTTGGTGAAGATTCAAGTTTTAATGACAGTCGCGGAAGAGACTCCCGACTCCCTGTGCGCCCTGGGATTTGGCGCTCACTATTTTCCTCACTATTTAGGGAAATGTATGCGGTTGAGGACGCAGCCAGTGCTCTCTTCCCTGATTCCCAGACCATTCCCAAAGTCGTGCCTGTGCACTAGGACCCTGCGGCAGGTCGTGCGCGTGCGTGGAGGGAACGGGAAGGGAAGGGAAGGGAAGGGGGCGCGCGCTCGGGGCAGTAAGTGAGCTGCGGCGGGGTGGCGGAGGGAGAGCGCGAGCGCGGCGCTGCAGGGCAGGAAGCGGAGAGAACCGTTACTCACCAGCTCCGCGCTATGAGGATTGCACGGACAGAGCGCGAGCGCAGGCTGGACGGAAACTCGGGCTGCACGCGGACTTCCAGCACCGACCTGATTTTTTTTTTTTTCTTGAATTAACGGGGAATCCGGGTCCGGTTTCTGTGAAATTCGGATTCGTGGCTGGAGTAGCTCAGAGTAACTTTTCAAGTCATTGCTTTTGATTTTAATTCGCACCGGAAGAGCGCTTCCCATTCCTCCGGTTGCGGATGGAGATGTTCTGAGGATGCACGCGATCCGCTCGGGCGGGACGGGTAAGAGCAGCACGCGCTGCGTTTTCATGACTGGCGCACTGACGCTGCACGCGCTCGGACGCACTTAGTGATGGAGAGACGCGGTGATTGGAGCTGAGGCGCGCGCGCGCAAGTGTCAAATCATTGTCAAGGATACGCGCAAAGTTTGTTTTTCTTCCCCCCGCAGAGCAGCAGCGCTTTAACCCTTCTCTCCGACTCGCTGACTGTGTTTAAAGTGTGTAAAGGTTCGCGCTGATGTCATGGGCTGACTTCGTGTCACCGAAAAGGGACCGACGATGTTGCGACGCAGCGCGCGCGTCTCGTTCCGCGGCCGCTCGCTGCTCGCGCTCCTGCTGCTGCTGTTCCCGCTGCTGGGCTTCGCGCGAGCCTGTCGCGAGCTCCTCTCCAGCGGCTGCAGCTGCACGGACGAGCGCACCAAGAGCCACACGGTGCAGGCGGGCGCGCGCAAAAGACTGAGCTGCGCCGGGAAGGAGCTGACGGACACGCCGGAACCGAACCTGATGCCGAACCGGACCATTTCTTTGTGAGTAACTGTTATGATTCTGCTCTGCTGTCTGAACTTTCCGAAGGAATCGTTCCAGAACTCGTGCCGAGGGTTAAAAACGGTGCTGAAGTTTGAGCGGATGAGTCGCTGTGCTCGTGAAATGACGTGTGGGCGCGCGCACTTGTGTAGGGATGGGGAGTATTACAGTTTTTTTTTAAATATATATATTTGATGCCAGTATTTTTATGAAACCTTAGCAACGATAGTGCGCGGTAAAGCTCTTTAATCTTAATGTGAGAGCAGAGATATTTGTCTCTACCATATACTGTATATATATATGTACACACCACCACTACCATCCATCCATCCATCCATCCATCATCTCTAGCCACTTTATCCTGTTCTACAGGGTCGCAGACAAGCTGGAGCCTATCCCAGCTGACTACGGGCGAGAGGCGGGGTACACCCTGGACAAGTCATCAGGTTATGGTAAAACAACCCAACAACACTTATCCTCCACCACACCCAACAGTGGGGATTGGAGTCTTTTCTGTAGAACCTTCATTCTTGAGCATTTGTTGCCAAGAGGCTCTATTTTTGTCTCATATGACATCAGAAACCAGTTTCAGTCAAAGTTTCAGGACTCCAGGCACTTATGCTTGTGGTTAGATGAATCAAAAGGCTTTCATCTTGCATTCCTTCCAAACAATGTCTTGGCATGGAAGGTGTGTCCAATTGTACATTTGGAGATATGTTGATCCCAAAATGCTACCATCTTCTGCAAATATCTAATTGTGATCCTTAGAGAAATGTACACTTCTTTAACTTCACTCCTCACTGTGGGTATGTGTCCTTTTCTAGGCAGGTTCATTACAACTTGCCTTACTTTAAAACTAATTATTACTCTACCAGTGGATGTGGGCATTTCAAGTGTAGAGGTATCTTTTATAGCCCATGCCTGATTTATTTAGGTTAACACAGAGTTTCTAATCCAACCCATGTTGATGAATGGCTAAGGGATTTTAGTCTCTGTATTACTTTGTATTAATGCCCCAGAGAATCATTAATGAATGATGAAAAGGTTCATTATCAATGGTTGTTTTCTTCTGCTGTAAACGTTGCTCTGGAGATTTGAATTCAGAACAATTTGTGACAGAGGTACGACTTTGTAACTGCAATCCGGAGGTTATTGATAGGTTCTGCTGTCTTGGTAATGTCTTGGATGCCTGTGGTGGAGCTGAATCTACTGTGATCAACAGAGTGCGCAGTGGATGGAAAAAATTCCACAAGTTACTGCCTCTTCTGACTTCCCAAGCTGCATCACTGAAACTGAAGGGCAAATTGTATCAAATCTTTGTTCGTTCAGCATTGATGTATGGTTGTGAAATATGGCCATTAAATCTGAGGCTATTCAGAGACTTCATCATAATGAAATAGCCATGGTACGTTGGATGTGATACCTATGCGCACTCCAGATTTCTGTTTTTTTTTTTTTTCCATCTTGTTTGTGTCACAATAAAACAACAATGTGCACCTTTAAAGTGGTATGCATGCTGTGTAAATCAAATGGTGCTAACCTCCCAAAAATCCATTTTAATTCCAGCTTGGAATGCAACAAAACAGGACAAACACCAAGGGAGGATGAATACTTTAGCAAGGCACTGTAAATGGCAATATACTTCAGTTACATTTTGTTCATAAGAAATTCTAGTGGTGCATAGTAGTATTTATGTGGTTTCGCTCATATTTTTAGCAGGACATTAAGCTAGTTAACCACAGACATTTTTCCAAAGAGTGCGGATTGTTTCAGAGCTGACATTAATATAGCTGTTTGTTTTAAATTTTAGTAACAGAAATCAACAACTACCTGAAATCAATTATAAAGGAGTTTTGAATAAACAAGTTTTCTATTCTTTTCTAAGAATAGAAAAGACATAAGAAGAAGACAAACATATCAAAATTCTTACCTGGTAATTACTACAGATGTGGAGATATTAGATTACCAATAGTTTTATTATAAGATTTTGCAAGTGCAGACTACACCTTCAACTAAATAGCATCAAGAGGGATTGTGGAACTGTTACTGTGTGTGGTGATGGTGGAAAGGGGTGTGTGTGGACTGTTTCTGATTTGTGCTGGGTAAGAATCATTGAATGGTAGGGAGGAAACAGGATGCAGAGTTTCCATCATATGTAGAAAAAAAAAATGACAAATTTATACAACGTTAACTAGGGAGAAGGTGTAGCTCCAGACATGGTCTTTCTCACAAATGTTAGTTATTTGAAAACTCTAGGTACAGAAGTTAATGTTTGAAAATGCTTAATTATATTTCAAAGTACTGGAAAGCTTGACTACCTGCTACCAGTAGAATAGGCTGTTTGTCTGGATGCAGCTCCATTTGCCTTGCAATCCAAGGGCCATCAAAATGAGCATACCACCAGCCCTTCTTCTTATTCTGTGGGTCTTTATACTGGTCTGCAGGACGGATGAAAGGAATGCGAAAGTAGCGCTGTTGCCTATTCACTGCAATCTCCTGCTGCCGGGCAGGAACAGGAGGAGCTGGGTTCTGCTGG
Source organism: Sciades assimilis (assembly GCA_027576325.1). NCBI lineage: Eukaryota > Metazoa > Chordata > Actinopteri > Siluriformes > Ariidae > Sciades > Sciades assimilis. Next base: position 10,355,941 of record JAODJS010000002.1, on the reverse strand, counting down.
GCTGGAATGACATCACCAGTAAATTAGAAATTGTATGCAAGCAAGACAAAAGTAGAATACCATAAAAATAAAAGAAACAACTGTTTCTGATCTCTGTTTGAAGTATCCTTTAAGAATAAAAAATTCAAGAAAGAGTTATGGCGAACAGCAAGCCAGCACCTGATTCAATCAGAGCAATGATATTAGCTAAAAAAAATCTGGTGGAAAATGCAATCTGTTTGAAGTAAACAAACAGATTTTGCTTCAGGATGTGAGGATATGCATGCTGGCAAGCGTAACACAGGACATGTGGCTCTAACAAAGCAGCTTGTTTTATGCAGGTGAACACTTGTCACCTGTAGAAAGCGAATGTCAAGGAAGAAAACAGGACATTGCGCCTTTTAAGATGAAATATCACAATTTTAATTCCCTGGAAACACCAGTGTATTCTGTGAGAACTGCTTCTAGCTGTGTGCTTAAACACATCAGGAAAGCTAATCAGGAGATAAGTCTGGTTAAAACCTGGGGGAAATAAGAGAACAATTTAGTTCACCTGTGGCGTGCTTTAGCATCACATACACAAAACAGATGTACGTACACAACACTGTATAGTGGAATTTGCATCCTCAGCTGCTGTGCGCTATAGAAATGACATTTTCCTTTCACAAAAGAAATTCTGAGAAACTCAAGGAGTGAACAGTACAACACCATTATTCTGAGAATCTTGATGTACATGATGCATCCACCATGTATAAACATGCAGCAGTTTTATATTACCATAATCAGTGACAGATTTGGGAGCTCTCTGCTCAGTCTCAGTGTTGCGCTTCTTGTTCTTTGACTTCCAGGCATGGTAGACCTTTAAACGACGATGAAACTCCTCTCTGCATGCTGCCAGTAGTTCTATATCTATAAAAGTGTGACATTTGGATTCAACAAAATGGCGTTGTATTGCTTTATCATCATGCATGTACACTGTCAATAATTCTGTCAAAAAAGAGCAAAGAATTAAATCATTAATTGACAATATGGTTATGTTCTTATTTTGAATAGGAATAAATATTTTCTACAAATCTTACACCAGACTAAAACGTATTTTTTCCCCAAAAATAATCTCTGCTGGCAGTAAAATATGGGAGAAGCAAATCGGAAATAGTCCCCACTCTTACCACAGGAGGTGTTGATAGCATCTCGAAGCTCTGCGTATTTCCATTTGCTGAGGTCGTACTTCTTCACCCCGATGGCGGCTTTACTGGCTTGTACTTGTGGACCCCTGAAAGCACAGAATCAAACTCATTTACCCAGTAAAACAGGCAAGTGAGCTGCTTTCACAGGAAATGTAAAAAGAAACACTGATCAGATTAATTAGGCTCTGGGTGAAAAGGCCTCAATTTGACATTTCAAATAAAAAGGTACAGTTTATTGTCTTTAGCAATTACAGATTGAATCAATATGGCACAGAGAAAAACAGGGCATATCTTTGCAATGGTGAACTAGTTGGAGCTACAGTAGTTCAGGCAGTGGAAGTGCTAATGGAAGGAAAACGTTTAAAAAACCTGCAAGAATAAAGAGGAAGCATGTGGATGGGATTTAGCAAATAAGGATTTAAGGTAGTCTAAGGCAAGGGATTTAAGATAAGGATCATGCCAGTCCTTTTTTACAGCTCAAAGCAAAGTCAAAATTTACTACATTTCAACTGGAGCAATGGTCAGTTCAAACAGGTCCTATGGCACTCCAAAACCAGAATCTGATTCAATATCCCATTCATTACTACACCTGGCTTCTGGTGGGAGAATATCTCCAAAGAGCCAATATGTCAATAAGGAAAAGTGAAAGTTGACAGATGGGTATATAAGAAAAGTAGTGACGCATGTTCTTGTTGCAGTACTTTGAGCATTTCTGAGGTATAGCTTGGACCACAAAGTCACTGAGCTTGTGCTTTCAGTTGGCACACTACCAGTATGCATATGTGATTTAGACCAATAGATATTAATATCAGGGTTTGTACGTGATTATGAATAATTTTTGGGAGATGGAACACCAAAAAGTTACAGTTCGGTGACTGTCACTATTCCTGCAGTCTCAGCAGGTAACTTCCCTATGGGACTATTACTGTAGCAAATTTAAGGGCAAATGTGTATGAAGAGTTATATAGCTGTATCTCAATCTGTGTGTGCGTAATCAGATTTATAAATGTATAAAAGAATCTCTAAATATGTACCGAGATTTGCAGACGCGTACAAGAACCTGCAAATGTGCATTCAAAATCCGTGTGTGAAATCAGATACATCAACATGTATTAAAAAAAAAGAAAAAAAAATTTGTGTATTCAGATTTGTATGTGTAGACAAATCTGTAAATGTGTGTATAGATCTGTGAACGTGTAGACAAAATGTGAAATGTGTACACATTTGCAGATTCCTGTACATACTGCAAATCTCAGTATGCATTCGGAGTTTCTTTTACACATTTACAAATCTGATCGCACACACACACACACAGATTGAGATACAGTGGTGCTTGAAAGTTTGTGAACCCTTTAGAATTGTCTATATTTCTGCATAAATATGACCCAAAACATGATCAGATTTTCGCACAAGTCCTAAAAGTAGATTAAGAGAACCCAGTTAAACAAATGAGACAAAAATATTATACTTGGTCATTTATTTAT
>JAODJS010000001.1:58650446-58663542 GCA_027576325.1 Sciades assimilis | reverse complement strand
TCCTCTTGGTTGGGGAAGAGTGGTGGTTGGTAACCTAGGGAGCACTGGAAGGGTGAGAGACCTGTGGCAGATGAAGGCAGAGTGTTATGAGCATACTCGATCCAGGGTAGATACTTACTCCAAGAACTGGCATCCCTAGATGTCATGCACCTGAGTGCAACCTCCAAAGCCTGCTTAAGGTGGGGGTTGTGCTGCATTAACCATGGTAATCCTAGAACGATGGGTATGTGGGGGCTGTGCATGACATGAAGCTGGATGGTTTCTGAGTGGTTACCCGAAATCCTTAGGGTGAGCGGGGTGGTAAGGTGGGTGATGGTGGTCAAGCTGGTGCCATTGAGTGTCAGGACAGTGAGAGGGACATCAAGAGCAAGTAGCGGGGTTCCCAGATGCTTGGCAGTGGCTGAGCAGATCAGGTTCCGGTCTGCCCCCGAGTCAATGAGGGCCTGGAGGCGATGCTGGTTGTCATGGATAATGATGACAGGAAGTAATGGACGATTAGTGAGGGACTGGTTCTGAGCATTGCCAACCAGTGCCCCTTGATTCACTGGTGGGCTCATTCTTTTAGCAGGTCCCAGCTGACCACAGTAGAAGCAGGCCCCTGTGCTCCACCAGCAATGTCATTCCTCCGCTGACACCCAAACCTGGTCTACCTGCATGGGTTCAACAGACATGGCAGGAGGTGGAGAGGAGGTGAATCTGGGGCAGTTTTTCTCTCTCCTCCATTGCTGGATCAGAGTGTTGATGTGGTTGGTGAGTTCCATGAGGCTGGAGAGGTCTGACGGCAGTTTCCATAATACCAGCTCATCCCTGATGGCGTCAGACAAGCAATGCAGGAATGCATCGATCTAGGCATTCTCGTTCCAACTGCAAGAAGCCAACATCTGGAACTCTTTGGCATAATCCAAGGTAGACTAGGACCCCTGCTGCAGCTCCATGAGCTCTCTGGCCACCTCCCAGCTGGACAGAAAGCAGTCAAAATTTTGCCTCATCTCCTCTGAGAAATCCTTGAAACTGGAACAAAAGGGTGCATTGGCATCCCAGACTGCAGTACCCCACTCTCTGGCCTTGCCAGTGAGGAGCATTATTGTATATGCTACCCAGGAGCATTCTGTGAGGAAGGCCAGAGGTTGCAGTTCTAGAATCAATGAATGTTGAGACAAAAATCATCTGCAAGTACCTGGTTCTCCATTGTAGGCCTGAGGTGCTGGAAGTCTCAGTTCATGGAGAAAGGCAGTGGCAGGAGCTAAAGTAGGAGTTGGCTGAGCAGGGGTAAACATGGCTTGACAATGCTACATTTGTGTGGTGAAAAGGTTGAGTGCGTTGGACAGGGTGGCAAGGTTCTGGATAATTTGCTGTAGGTCTTGTTGGTGGGTCCCGAGGAGAGTCCCTTGCTGCTGGATGGCCGTTCTCAGATGGGCGAGTTCCACTGGATCCATGTTGGCCAGAATGTACTGTTAGGATTGGTGGAGGAAACCATGAATGAGAAAAAACGCTAGTGCAAAAACCATGAACAGGATAACTAACTAGAGAGGGGGGAAAACCCCGTGAAGCAAGAGCAGCACAGAAATGGCTAGAGTAGCAAACAAAATGTTCTGGCAAAAAGAGAGTCTGAGAATGACCTTTAAATAAGCAGCAGTGAAAACCAGGAAGTAAGTTCAGGGGAGAAGGAATTCCTGTCCTGGATCCAGATCGGTGCTGGCATGAGAGATCCGTAATCTCCGGAGTGGATGTCCAGGGCAGAGCATGACACCTTGACTTTGTTTATGCTTTTAGATTACGATTTTTTGCCTGCTGTTTTTGGGACCTCTCATTGTAACTTTGGCTTCAGACTTAGTTTACGTTTTTGGATTACAATTTTTTTGCCTGCCAGTTTTGGGACCTCTCATTGTGACTTTGGCTTCGGACTTTGTTTACATGTTGATTACAACTTTGCTTGCTGTAGTTTTTTGGGGGGACTTAATGTCATCTTCTGGGAAATTAGTAAATTGGTTTTGGACTGTGCTGCTGCACAGTCACCTGCTTGCCTGCCTCATGAAACAACTCCCCAGGTACACTTCAGCTCATTTCCCATAGTTGCACATTGGGTCCTATCTGTTTCCGTGGCCTTTGAGTCATGACAGAATTTATCCACCATGGACCCAGCAGTCTATGATGTGCTTAAATCAGTGTTGGCTAAGCAGGGCTTTGTCCTGGGATTGCATCAACAAGAGATCATAGCTGTTCACCAAAGCATGCCTTCCATCACTGATACCCTACAAGGACTCTGTACAGATGGAGAACCTCCAGGTTTCAATCATGAGCCAACCATCATCAGCTCCACCTAGTCAATCTGCCACACCGACATTATTACCCCCCTCCCCCAGTGAGCCTTAGCTACCTGCTCCACAGCTGTATGATAGTGCCCCCAACATGTCCTGTTCATTCCTCTCCCAGTGCACCTTAGCCATGGAACTTCAGTCATCTGCCTTCCCATTGGAGAGCTCTAAGTAGTTTGTCATCATGCTTTTAACAGGAAAGGCAAATACATGGAAAACAGCTATTTGGGATGCCAGGGCATCCTGCTGCTTGAGTTTCAAAGAGTTATCTGAGGAGATGCTGAAGGTTTTTGACCATTCCCCCAAGGGCAGGGAGGCAGCAAGACAGCTGATGGGGTTGAAGCAAGGTGCCCATTTTGTTTATGATTATGCCATTGAGTTTCAGACTCTTGCCACAGCAGTTGACCGGGATGCCAGCACCTTGTACAATGTATTTTTTCATGGACTAAATAATGTCATCCTGGATAAGATTGCACCTCATGATCTGCCTGACACCCTGGATGGCTTGGTTGACTTGGCCAGACGGGTAGACACACGTCTTCTGCTGCACAACCAGAGAAGGGATTGGAGATGGAGCTGAAGAGCTGACTCTAGAACCGTTATCCCTCTAGTGGAAGGTGCCACCCCAATAGAGTCAGAGCCTATACAATGAGGCAGAACCTGAGTAACTCCTGAGGAAAGAAGGCATCATTGAAAAACTAATTCCTGTTTTTATTGTGAACAGTCTGGACATTTCATCTCCTGCTGCCAAGTAAAAAGGCTCTGCCCACAAGTAGATTTGGGGATATGGGTGGGTGTCTCTACACACACTTCCCCTGCTGTTAGGTCAACCTTGACATTTGAGGTTTCAATCCAGAACAAGGTCCAGTATGTTCAAGCCCTCATGGATTCAGGTGCTGATGGGTGCTTCATCAAGACTTCCTGGGTGGAAGAAATGGGCATCCCTTTGCATCAGCTAGATTGCCCCTTTGTCACCCCAGCTCTGTTACTTTGAAAGTTTCTGGTAATCATGTCAAATCAATGACATTCTTCACTATGACTGACGCCATAGAGTTTATTGTCTTGGATCTCCCCTGGTTATGCCGCCACAATCCCCACATTAATGGAAGCAATGAGACCATTCTCTCTTGGAGTATTCATTGCCTGGCCTATTGTCTATCATCTGCTCAGACTCCCTTGGCCCCTCTTTTCACCAGCCCTGATGAGATTATTGATCTCTCTAATGTGCCTCCAGAATATCTGGATCTTTGTGTGGTGTTTAGTAAGGCTTATGCCACCTCCCTTCCTCCATACCGGTTCTATGATTGCACTATTGAAATGCTACCTGGAACCACACCCCTGAGGGGCTGTATTTACTCTCTTTCCCCCTTGGAGTGGGAAGCCATGGACAAATCTCAGAGTATCTAGTGGTTGGCATCATTCGCCTATCATCCTCCCCTGCTGGAGCAGGGTTCTTCTTTTTGGAAAAGAAAGACAAGTCCCTCAGGCTCTGCATTGACTATTAGGGGCTTAATGTTATCACTATCAGGAATTTCTATCCCCTCCCACTCATGTCCACCACCTTCAAATTACTTCATGGGCCAGAGTTTTTTTTTACCAAGCTAGACCTCTGAAAAGCTTATCACCAAGTACAAATAAATGTGGAATATGAGTGGAAGACAGGGTTTAACACACCTATCAGCCACTATGAGTATTTTGTTCTTCCCTTTGGGCTCACTAACTCCCCCTCTGTCTTTCAAGGCCTGATCAATGATGTCCTGTGAAACTTCATGAACCAGTTCATTTTCATTTACCTCGATGATATTCTCATCTTTTCCCCCACATTGGAGGCCAATTGGTCCCATGTCAGACAAGTCCTACAATGACTCTTAAAAAACAAAAAAACTCTTTGCCAAAGCAAAGAAGTGCGAGTTTCATAAGTGCACCATGTCCTTCTTGGGCTTTGTGATATCCCCTGAGGTGGTCCAAATGGACTCTGACAAGGTCAAGGCAATCCTCGAGTGGCATGCCCCCTCTTCCCATAAGGAACTGCAATGCTTTTTGGGGTTTGGTCATTTTTACTGAAGGTTCGTCAAGAATTATAGCATCATTGCCTCCCCTCTGACTAAACTCACATCCTCCACATACCCCTTCTCTTGGACCAACCATGCTGAGAAAGCCATATATTCTCTTAAGAGCAGATTCACCATGGCCCCAGTCCTTATCATCCCAGACTGCACCATTCATTTAGTTCTCCAAGTGGATGCCTCTGAAACTGGTGTTGGGGCTTTTCTGTCCCAGAGGTCAGTCAAGGATAACAAGGTACACCCCTGCACATTCTTTTCTCATCACAGGACCCCAGCTGAATGCAACTATGGCACTGGGGATCATGAATTGCTAGCTATCAAGCTGGCCCTAGGAGAATGGAGGCATTGTTTGGAAAGAACTGAGATTCCATTTATCATTTTGACAGACCATAAGAATCTTGAGTACCTCAGGACTGTTACATGTCTCAATGCATGCCAAGCCAGGTGGTCTCTGTTTTCTCCTGCTTCAACTTTGTGCTCTCCTTCAGACCTGGTTTGAAGAATGTCAAGCCTGATGCTCTTTCCAGGCAGTTTTCTCTGAAATTTCAGCAAGACACCACTGAGCCCATCCTCCCTGCCCATTGCCTTATGGCTGCCACAAAACTTGACACAGAAACCATTATCCAAAACAGCCTGTCTAGCGATCCAGGACCAGGCAATGGTCCACCCAACTGGTTGTGTGGACCCAAGTACTGTAGTGGGGCACAGCTCCCTCCTAGCCTGTCATCCTGGAGCAGTCCAGACCCTTGTTGTCCTTAGGCAATGTTTCTGGTGGCCAACCATGCGGCAGGATGTTAGGATGTTTGTGGCAGCTTGTGACATCTGCTCCAGCAACAAGACTAGCAACCAACCAGCTGCCAGACTATTAAAGCCCCTAAATGTACCACACCATCCTTGGTCCCATGTTGCCATGGATTTTGTCACTGGCCTCCCCTGCTCCAAGGGCAATACCTGCATCATGACAATCATCGATTGCTTTTCTAAGGCGGCCCACTTTGTTCCCATCCCTAATCTGCCTTCTGCCAAAGAAATGGCAGAACTGTTGATCTACCATGCATTTTGGATTCATGGTCTGCCTATGGACATTGTATTCAACCGAGGCCCCCAGTCTCCACTCATTTCAGGAAATAATTCTGCAAGCTTATTGGGGTCACTCCCAGACTCTCCTTGGATTACCACCCCCAGACTAATGGGCAGACAGAGTGCACCAATCAGAAACTGATGGTCGCTTTATGGTGCCTAACTTCCAGTGATTCATCTTCCTGGAGCCAGGTGCTCCCTTGGATTGAATATGCTCACAGGAGCTTTCCCTCATCATCTACTGGTATGACTCCCTTCCAGTGTTGTCTCAGTTAGAAGCCCCCTCTTTTCCCCAAGCAGGAGGAGGAGGCATCTGTTCCTTTAGCCCAAGTTTTTGTCCAGTTCTGCCACAGAATTTGGGTGCATGCCTTTTGGGTGCATGCATCACCTTTTGTGCGCCAATCACACATACAAAAGGATGGCAGATTGTCATCACAGGCCCACTCCTGTTTACTACCCAGAACAAAAGGTCATGTTGTTCACAGTCAATCTCCCTCTTAGGGTTTCCTCATGCAAGCTGACCCCCAGGTTTGTTGGACCCTTCCCCATTTCTAAGGTCATTAATCCCACGACTGTGAAGTTGGCATTACCCAGGTCTATGTGGCAGTTCCACTCATCTTTTCATGTCTCACAACGGAGACCCCTGGTTTCCAGCCCCATCTCCGCTCTTTCCAAGACCCCTCCCAGGATCATCAATGGAGGGGAGGCCTACACAGTTATGAAACTACTAAAGAACCCAGGAGCTCTGTCTGGGACAACCAGAGGTATTCATGGGGGGGGCACTGTCACAATCCAGCCTCCAACTTCCAGATCCTGATCTGCACCTTTGTGCTCCACTCTGCATTTTCCTCATTCTCCCTGCAATGTATTAGCACAGCCACTACATGTTTGTTATCAGCCACCCCATATAAACAAACTGAGGAGATTCACACAACATGGATAAATACTCACTGTAAGTTTTGTCTTGCTTATGCTCATGTTCTCATTTATGCTCACACACCTCAAAGGCGGACCAGGCAGAGGATGGCAACAGGGAGATGTACCACAATGGCTGGGAAGGTGGATGAAGGCTAGGGGAGTAAACCCTGAATACAAATCTGCAGGTGGGGACAGGCATTAGGCAGAACCCAGCAGACCGGATTACTGGCAGTCCCCTGCAGCTCAAACCAGAGTGAAGGTTGTCGTGAGTTCCTCATGCCACTGGAAGCTACTCTGTTTGAGCAAAGAATGGTGGGAGTAAGGATTGCGCACCCCTACCCTCACCCTAATCTCTTCCCTTGCGCAAGCTCCTTGTTCCATCCATTCCCTTTCCTGTCCACCCCACCCCCCAAGCCCCCTACCAAAGCCCTGTGGCAATGTGGAATGGCAGCAGGCACAGGCCAAGGATGTGGCTGGGAGTGCTTAGCCAAACCATGCACACAGGCGGCAGTGGAGTGACGGTCGTTGTGTTGCGGGATGGGGCAGCGTATCACCTCGGCAGCTTTCACTGTGACTGAGCAGCTCCACACTGCTCACCCCTGACGGGGAAGGACCTGGAAAAGGTGGTCTAAAAATTGTCTGCTCTCCCAATACTCTGGATGGCTAGCCGCAGCCATCAGAGCATCCCTTACTGCGGCCGAAAAACCAAAAAGAATATTCACCTGAACATTGCCACCTGGAATGTTCGCAACCTACTGGACATGTCTGAACCATCCAACAGGCTTAAACGAAGGACAGCCCTTGTAGCCCTTGAGCTCGCAAGATATAACATCGACATTGCAGCCCTCAGTGAGACCAGGTTACATGGCGAGGATTCCCTGACAGAAGTGGGTGCAGGCTACACCTTCTTCTGGAAAGGCCTTCCTGAAGGCACACGTCGTATCCACAGTGTGGGTTTTGCTGTGAAAACCAAGCTGCTGCAGCATATCCCAGAATCCCCTGTCGGCATCAGCGAGCGACTCATGACATGGCGTGTTCCTCTTGCTAAGAAACGCTTTGTCACCATCATCAGCGCTTATGCATCAACCCTGGATGCAGATATCACACTGAAAGAAGACTTCTACAGGAGTCTTGATGCAGTCATCCTGAAAATCCCTGCTACAGACAAACTCCTCCTTATGGGTGACTTCAATGCTAGAGTGGGCACCGAACATCTAATCTGGAACAAGGTCATTGGAAAGCATGGGGTAGGGAAAATGAACAGCAATGGGCATCGGCTGTTATCCCTCTGTGCAGAACACCAGCTGCTCATTACAAACACCATCTTTCAGATGAAGAAACATCTCAGAACCACCTGGCAGCACCCCAGATCTAAGCACTGGCACCTCCTGGACTACATCATTGTCCGCCAAAGGGACAGACAGGACGTGACCATCACTAGAGCCATGCGCGGGGCGGAGTGCTGGACTGACCACCGCATGGTCAGATCCAAACTACACCTGAACATTCCTCCTTGTCGTCCTAAGACAGCCCCAAAGAAAAGACTGAACACTGCAGCTCTCTCCAACCCAGACACCGTTGCCAACCTCCGACGTCACCTTGCCTGCAACCTTTCCCTTATCCAGGAGGATTCTGATGCCAGCGACTGGCCAGCTCTATCTGCAGCTATCCACTCTGCAGCATCAAAAGCCCTAGGCACCAAGACCAAACAGCATCAAGACTGGTTTGACAACAACTCCTCCCATATCCACACGGTTCTACAAGAAAAACAGCAGGCTCACAAAGCTCTACTTTCTAACCCGCAATGCCCCAGCTTAAAATCTAACTTCACTAAGGCTAGAGCCAAAGCACAACTGGCACTGAGGACCATGGAAGACACCTGGTGGCTGGAAAAAGCAAAAGAGATTCAACACCTTGCTGATTGCAACGACACTCACGGCTTCTATGATGCCATCAAAACCTTATATGGTCCAAGGAAGCAGATATTCACCCCTGTCCGAACTGCTGCTGGAGACAGTTTTCTCAAGGACCGCCAAGACATCCTTGACCACTGGGCCAATCACTTTGAAAGCCTACTCAATCACAACAATCCTGTAGATCCCAACATCCTTGAAAAGGCGCCAGTTATGCCTCAGATGCGACACTTAGACACCCCTCCTGATTTCAGTGAAACATCCAAGGCCATCAGGAGCTTAAAAAACAACAAAAGCCCAGGACCTGATGGTATCCCAGCAGAGGTGTTCAAACATGGAGGTTATCTCCTCACTCGCCGTATACACCTTCTAATCACCCAAATCTGGAAATCTGAGATGGTACCCCAGGACTGGAAGGATGCCAACATCATTGTCCTCTACAAGCAGAAAGGGGACAGAGCAGACTGTGGAAACAGCCGCGGAATATCCCTCCTCTCCACGGCTGGCAAAGTTCTCGCAAAAATCATGCTGTCTCGGCTGGTGGAGTACATCTCAGAATGTACTTTACCTGAAACGCAGTGTGGCTTCCGAAAATCCAGATCCACAACGGACATGATATTTGCTCTGCGGCAACTACTTGAAAAAAGTAGAGAGCAGCACAGAGACCTTTACGTTGCATTTATCGACCTCAGCAAAGCATTTGACACTATAAATCGTGACATGCTCTGGAAACAACTCCACAAACTCGGTGTGCCACCCAAGTTCCTCTCTATCTTAAAACAACTACACGATGGAATGCAAGCCAGAGTTGTCATGGGAGGACTCCAGTCTGAGCCCTTCACTGTCAATGTCGGGGTGAAGCATGGCTGTGTCCTGGCACCAGTACTTTTCAATCTCTTCCTCTCAGCAGTCACCCGCTTGCTCCACCATGTCCTGCAGCCCAAACATGGTGTGGACCTGGAATACCGCCTCGACGGTAGCCTCTTTAACATCAGACGGCTCCAGGCTCACACAAAGACAGCAACATACAACATCCATGAACTCCAGTACGCAGACGATTGTGCTATCCTGGCACACAGCCCAGAGTCAATGCAGCACGCTCTGGATACCATCTCAGCCCTATACCAATCCTTTGGTCTTCAGGTTAACACCAAGAAAACTGAGGTCATGGCTCAACTCTGCACTGAATCACCCTCACCTGCCAGCTTTCATATCAATGGAAATCCACTCAGCATTGTTCCCCATTTCACTTACCTAGGCTCCACAGTTTCTGATGACAATTGTCTTGACAATGAAATACATAATCGGATTAATAAAACCTCATCTGCTTTTGGCCGCCTCCGGAAAAGAGTGTTCAGAAACAAAAATCTGAAAATCAGCACCAAAATTGCCATTTACAACGCAGTCTGTGTCTCCACCTTGCTGTATGGGGCAGAAACTTGGACCCCATACAGACGCCACATAAAAAGCTTGGAGATGTTTCACATCAGATGTCTACAAAAAATACTCAATTTGACCTGGGAAGACCGGATCCCCCACACTGACATCCTGAGTATGACTGGCACCATCAGCATGGAGGCAGCTTTGGCCAACAGACATCTACGCTGGGTTGGCCACACCATCCGCATGACTGGATACTGGTGTACTGGTGATCTCCCTGTCGATATCCCAGGTTATTGGTCTTATCAAACAGGAGGGGGGTACAATAGGTTTGAGATTCTGGCCATTATTCTCAGTAGGGTGAATGATGGACAGAGATTCAGCTTTAGTATTTGAAACTGTCCAGTATAAGAGTGTGAATTTGAATCTGGTGAAGAATAGAGACCATTGAGCTTGGCCTGTGTTCAGGAACTTTGCCATTTTCAAGGTTTTTTGTGATTGATGAAAATCATTTGGAGATAAGCTGCTCCCTTCAGTTGGTGACACCATTCTTCCAGGGTAAGCACCACTGCCAGCAACTCACAAGTTCCTTTCTTGTAGTTTTGCTCTTCATGTGAAATTTTCTGAGCCACTTTTGGCTGATCAGGGGAACCTTCTTTGCTGGAGAAGTACAAGGAGCACTATAGTAGAAAGGCTTTGCACTGCAAGTTGTCTTCTGAAAACTCTCCTGAAAAGTAAATGAACAAGCTGAGGTGTGCAGCTGTAACTCAAAGAGATAATAAAAAAGGTGGAGCAGGTGGCTGGGTATTTTTCAGGAATCAACATGTCTTGGAACAGCATCTCCCCACACAGATATGGGAAAACCATTCAAACTCCACACTGAAAGGCCCCCATCATTCATGAAGTTCAAACCCAGAGCCTTCTTGCTGTGAGTCAACAGTGCTAACGATGCACCACCATATAGCCTAACACCACTGTGCTGCCCATGCCCATGGGAGTTGACATTTAACTCCCCCAAATGCTGCTGCTGTTTTCTCCACAGCTTCCCTGGGGGGTGGGGGGAGTACCTTGCCAGCTCAATTTTTATGCTGTATTCATGGGGATCACCAATAAGGCACTGGCAGTAGGGTGCTTTTCTGTGCAATGTAGCAGATGAACCAAACAGGGTCAATGGCACACCACCAGATGGCATATGGAGCAGCCATTCAAATGGCCAACATCACTTGGCAAGTAAGTTGTCACTGCAGGGCAACTACCATACCTGTCAGGTCTGTGGCACTTTTGTGCACCACTTGGCATCAAGTTTGAAGGTCCAGAGAGACCACATGATGGGGGCACAACATCATTTGTCTTACCTTACTGTGCAAGGTACTTCATTAGGAGAGGAGAATAAGAAAGCCCTGTGGCAATGGAGTAAATGCAACAGTAGCATGTCTGAGAAGCTAGAAGTTGCTAGCAGGAACTTTACACACATTTGATGGTTGCAGCTTTGCTGAAGCTCTGGGTAACAGTGGGCTGAGGCAGGATTGTGGGTGTCCAGGCAGCCCTATTTAGGGAGAACACTGCCTGTTCTGGAAAGGGAAGCCCCTAGAAAAGGTGGGGTAAATAAAGTTTACCCAGTCCTTACCTGGCTGGCTCACCATGGCCAGCAGGTCTCCATAATAGCAGTAGAAAGACAAAGAATATGAAATTGATAGTTGGGACTTGGAATGTCTACACAATGTTGGACAATGATAAGAGACCCGAGTGTAGAACTGATTGTGAAGGAACTAGATCGCTACAGCATCAACATTGCTGCACTCCAAGAAGCAAGGTTTGAAGGCCAAGGACAAGTACAAAAGAGTGAATACACTTTCTTGTGGAGTGGGAATATGGACAGAAGAAAAAATGCAGAAGTTGCTTTTGCCATTTTGAATAAAACAGCTGGCAAACTGCCATCACTATCAGTGGGAATATCTGAGTGAATCATAAGTTTGTGTGTACCCACATGGAATGATTGTTAACTAAATCTGATCAATGTGCATCTACCATGACCTACCCTGATGAAGAAAAAGAAGCCTTCTATTACAAATTAGCTGATGTGGTAGACAGGGTACCTCAAGTAGAGAAGCTTCTGCTCCTGGGAGATTTCAATGCAAGAGTAGGGAATGATCATGTAACATATGAAGGTTCTATAGGGAAATTTAGCAAGGGAAATAGGAAAGCAAATGCTGAACTCATTCTCAACTTTTGTACTCAACATGAACTGCTATTATCACCCACAAACGGATGGCTTAGTAGAGCGCTTTAACCAAAGACTTAATATAATTAAAAAATTTGTGAGCGAAGACGCATGTGACTGGGATAGATGGCTCGAGCCCTTGCTGTTTTCAGTGCGAGAAGTCCCACAAGCCTCCACGGGGTTCTCCCCATTTGAATTGTTATATGGGCGTAAGCCGCGTGACATTCTAGATGTGCTATGGGAAAATTGGGAGGAGGGACTTTCACAGAGCAAGAATGAAATTCAGTACATTCTTGACCTGCGTGCAAAACTCCACACACTCTCACGTTTAACCCAGGAGAATTTGCGGCAGGCCACATCGAGACGCCCCCGGGGGTGGTAGTGCATAGCCGCCCATATAGGTTACCTGAACACAAAAAAAAGGTGGTTCAGGAAGAACTCAAGGCCATGCTTGACGTGGGCATTGTGTAAATTATTGCATTTCGTTTTTATTTACAATTCGTACTTTGTCCCAACTTTGTTGGAATCGGGGTTGTAGATTCATTGACTGTTAGTCAGACACAGTGCTTGGCAATTAAAATATCTGCACTGGGGCTCCTTATGTGGTATTATTTAAAACTTAATTTACAGTTTTTAATTTACAGTTTTTCTCAGGCATTTAACTACATTGACCAAGCCATTACTGCATGTTGTCAATTCTAAATACATATGAGCAAAACAACAAACATTTTTTTCACAACAGTAAACACTCATTGCTTGCACAACACTGTTCATTGCGAAAGAACTTTTTGCAAAACACTGGACACAGTGATCATTTGGTAACACAAAAATCACATGGGAGTATCTGATCAAGCAAATTACAACAAAATGGCAGCAGCTGTGAATGCCCAATCCCAAAACACTTCCTCAAATTGGGCCAGACTTGCAGTTGTTTAACCACTTCCTGCAAATCTAACTCGAAACCAGTCAGTAGAGGCTAATATAATATAAAAGGTTTTGATAGTTATTTTATTTTAAACACATAATGGAGCAAGAAAGACAGGAACAAGACCAGAGAGAATGTGCAAGATGATGAGGAAGTGGTGGATGTGGACATAGACAATCACATAGATTAGGAATAAAATTAGTTCATGTTTTAAGTCATTCAAATTCTGTAAAGCTGCTTTGTGACGATGTTTGTTGTTAAAAGCGCTATGCAAATAA